>BMAC01000400.1:610855-626081 GCA_014905375.1 Phtheirospermum japonicum | reverse complement strand
ATATATATATATATATAGGTAATTTACCTACGGATTATCCGTAGTTAATTACCAACATATTCTAAAATCCGTAGGTAATTATCAATGGATATAAAATCCTTAGGTAATTATCAACGGATATAAATACCGTAAGTAATTTACCGATGAATATTGAAACTTATCGGTAATTTATCGAAGACCAAAAATATCATCGTTAAAATGAAATTCGTCGGTATTTAATTATTTTTTTTGTAGCGATGTGATGCACCCAAGACTCGATTGATCGAGATAGAGTCACATCATAGATCCTTTTCCTATTATTTTCTTAGAAAACACTTAATTGAATAAATAAATTGATAGTTACTATCGCTACTCGTAGTATACGCGTTTTGCGCTTAGAAATCTAACATATTTTTAGAGTGAACTCAGTACTTGGAGTACACAAATTTATAATATTTGTACCTCTGGTAGCCCGATGGTCTCCAGAAGAGGCGGTTCATAACAAAACTGCCTCTAGAAACTTTGGGCAGCCCGGGGGCATATAATATTCTCCCGAGAGGAAGTGGTTCTAAACAAAATAACTTCCATATATAATTATTTTATATTACTAAAACATGAGATAATTTAATTACCTTTATACAATTATTTAATGTAGTAAATAAATTTAAAACTATATGAGGGTATAAAGGGTTAGAACAAAATATTTTTAAAATCACGACTTAATATTTATTTATGGATATTTTTATACTTATTGTTTATGACTAATTACTATGAAATTATTTTTTAAAAATGTGTGAGATTCAAACATTAATGACTTATTACTCGTAGTTTTAATTTTTCTCCTTATATATATATAATTTTTAATTTATTTATCTGGTTCAACAATTGAAGAGATGACCCAAAGATTGATAATCAATGTTTTTAATTTCTCATTATCATAATTGTTGCAAGGGGGATTTGAACTCATGATGAAAGAAAACTAGCGAGCTCATGGCGAGCTTATACAATTAAAGGCGAGTAGAAGAGATTTCACTATATAACTTTTATCAATATTTTCATGCATTATTTTAAAGAATCATACAGCTATATATAGAAACATAATCGACTAAGATTGCCATAGACCATGTGGTCAGAAATGCTACGGTATATCCTGACAATGGCTAGCTATGATCGTGCGGCCAATACAATACAACCTGACAACTGTAGCAGGCTGAATTGCACTGGACTAGGGCTGACATCATCTAACGTGGTGTAGGCTCCAAGTAATCTTAGTTGGGTCTTGTGGCGACCTCTGGTGATGGTACTTATGCGACCTACCAGGTCAACACTCATGCAACTTGAACTTATCAGGTCGGTACTCATGCGAACTGAACTTATCAGGTCACCAATAGGTCTGCGATCGTGCGACCTGAATCCATCAGGTCGTTGTAACTTATATAGTCATTTAACACCGCCCCTCAATTCGAATGTTCTCTTAGACATGATTCTCAGTCTGTATCTGAGCTCTGTGAAGAATTGCTCGCTTAAAGGCTTTGTTAGAATATCAACCATCTGTTCTGAAGAAGGAACATGCTGCACAGCCAGCTGTTGTGAAAGAATCTTGTCTCTAACAAAATGAAGATCAAGTTCAATGTGCTTAGTCCTTGCATGGAAGACTGGGTTTGTGTCTTGAGCAATCGTGCTCAAATTATCCACCCAAATAGTTAGCGTGCGAACTGATCTTACCATTAATTCCTTGAGCAGATATCCTATCTATGTCATTTATGCCGAGGTGTTCGCTAAACTCATGTACTCTGTCTCAGTGCTCGATCTTGACACAAATCCCTACTTTTTTGAACTCCGTGATACAAGATTGTTTCCAAGATAGACACAAGAACCACTTATGGAATTCCTATCATCAAGGTCGGTAGCCCAATCAGAGTCAGAAAAATCCAATCAAATTGAAATTTGGAGCTCTCGATATTCTCAATCCATGATCAATGGTTCCTGCTAAGTATCTCGGAATTCATTTTAGTGCTCTCCAACTCGTGTTTAAAGGATTAGCCATGAATTGACTAACCTTGTTAACACTGAAAGAAATCTCAGGTCTTATAATAGTGACATATTGTAGACCTCTAACCAAGCTTCTATAGAGAGTAGGATTTATGCCTGTGCTGCTCCCCTTGAATTTGGACAAGTTGTTCGAAGTAATCATTGTAGTAGGAACCGGCTTAGATGACAGCATATTAGCTCTCTTGAGAAGCTCTCTGATGTACTGTCCCTGACTCAAATACATTTCATCAGCGGATGTGGTAAAATAGATTCCCAAAAACTGTTTAACATTGCCGAGCTCTTTAAGAGATAAAACCTTTTTTAAATTGGTAAAGACTGAAGTGGCCTCAATCTCATTACTCCCTGTAATCAGTATGTCGTCTACATAGATGAAGAGATAAATTCTTGACCCATTCTTCAATCTGTAAAAAGAGAAGCATCAGCTTTTCAACCTGTAAATCCAAGACCATGAAGTATTCCTTGAATCTTGCCAAAGCAGGCTCTAGAGGTCTATTTAAGGCCGTAGATAGCCTTGGCGAGTCTACAGACAAGTTGCTTATCTTTCTATTGTTCAAAATCGGGAGGTTGTTTCATATAGATCACTTCCTGTAAATCTCCATGTAGGAATGTATTATTAATATCAAGATGATTAACATCCCATCCACAAGAAACAACAACACTTAAGATTATACTTATTATTGTTGGCTTGACAACTGGACTAAATGTTTCGAAAAAACTAAAACCAGCTCGCTGAGAGAAACCTTGAGAAACTAATCTTGCTTTGTGTTTAGCAACTGAACCATCAGTGTTTTTCTTGGTCTTGAACACCCATCTGCAACTAATTAAGTTTCTGCCCTCAGGTGCTGGAATAAAGTCCAACTGTGATTCTTGATCAGTGCATTGTATTCAGCTTGCATAACTTGTTTCCAAACTCCAATCTCAAGAGCTTAGTGAGCATTTAATGGTTCATCATCCTTATGTATTAATTCCGTAGAGAGTATTTTGTCTTATGTATACCAGCTTTAGACTTAATCAGCATAGTGTAAATTCTGAGGCTGAGATGGTGCAAAATGATCATAGTGATCATTAGAGGGTGATAGGAGTTGAACAACAAGGGGAACTATAGTATTAGAGATTTGAGGGGTGTCGGAGTGCGCATGTCGAGGTGATTGATGTGAAGAAAGAGTTTAATTCGGTAATGTGGAATCATTATCCAGAGATGTTGATGGTATGTCTGTTTGCGAATGGGAGATGGGAAAGGTATGATATTGATGTGGTGTTAGGATAGGTGCCAAGGGGGATAAGGTGAAATGTGGAGAGTTAGCAACTTGTTTAGACTTATATGGGAACTCATGTTTAGTGAACACAACATTTCTGGAGATTATCACCTTCCCAGAAGGTAACAAAACTTTGTATCCTTTGTATTGAGTGTTATAACCAAGAAAAATACTCGGAACCGACGTGTATTGGAGTTTGTGGGAATTATAGGGTCTAATATGAGGATAGTAGAGGCAACCAAACACTCTAAGAAAGTTTTAATCAGGTCTCTGATTGAAGAGACACTCAAGAGGAGTTTTATAAAGATTCATTTTGCAGAGAATTCTATTGATAATGTAAGCAAAAGTAGTAAAGGCATCATCCCATAATCTAAGAGGTACATTTGAGTGAGCAAGCAAAGACAACCCCATCTCAACAAGATGTTTGTGTTTCCTTTAAGACACACCATTCTGTTCTGAGGTGTAAGGACAAGATATCCTATGATTTATACCATGATCCTGAAATATCTTAGCAAGATGCTTATACTTTGAAAGTTTTTGATCTTGCAATTTAGTTGACTTTCAACAAGATTTTTAAAGTGAACAAAAACATTTGAAACTTATGATTTGGAATTTAGGAAATAAACCCATGTATATCTTCTAAAATGATCAATGAAGTTAACATAGTAAAGGAAAACATTTGATGATTTGATGGGCACTGGTCCCCAGAGATCGGAGTGAATGAGTTCAAGAGGTTGGGAGCTAGTGCATTGAGAGTCTTAAAAAGGAAGTTTATGACTTTTTGCTAACATACAAGAGGAACATAAATACAAACTTTTATTATTCCTGTTATAAAGAATGTTACAACTTTTTAATGCCTTATCTATTACATCTTGACCAGAGTGACCTAATCTAGAATGCCATAGATCAGAAATATGCTCTTTATTCTGAAAACTGGAAACAAGACAAGTTTGAGCAGGTCGCATGATGAAGGGTGATGTATGTGGAGGATGATAAGTGGATGGCTTTGTGTTGTGGAGGTTGAAATAATAGGGTCCATCTTTAAATGTCCCTCTGAGCAAGATGGCCTTGGTTGTTTGATCCTTAATGAGACAATAAGAAGGATGAAATTTAAAAAAGACATTATTATCAGAGGCAAAATTGGAGACACTTAACAGGTTTTTAGTGATTGAGGGAACATGAAATAGATTTTTGAAGCAAAAAGGTTCTAGAACTGAGAGGAACTTTGAGAAAAGAGTTACCAATGTGATTAATGCTCACTCCAGCTCCATTTCCCATCTGGAGCCTGTTTCCTCCAGCATATTTCGAGGGCATATTCAAATTTGAGAGATCGTTTGTGACTTGCGCAGTTGCTCTAGAATTAGGAAAGCAAAGAGTATCTGGGTCATAGTCTTAATGCAAGCTCATGCTCCCACTATTTCCAAAATGTGCTATATTGAGTGATGGAATTCGGATTGACTGCTGCTTAGATTGGATGCTGTTGTAAGAGTTGTCATTTCTATACCAGTATCTGTCTGCTGTGTGTCCAGAAATATATAAAACTTGACAAACAACATGTCTCCTCCATTTTATCTTCCTCCGCGACCTCTTGAATTTCTGCTTCCTCTACCTCCTCTAAAGTTGTTTCTGCCTCCTCTACCACCTCTTGAGCTTCCTCTGCCTTGTTGATAGTTATTGTTGTTGACTCTCGCATCATCAACATGTGCAGCTGTATTGATAGAGGGCTGAGATCCTTCTGTATTAACATATGAAACATTGTTGTTGTTGGTTTCCAATGTAGATTCATAGCTGAGCAAAAAGGGCATGAGTTCAGCTAGTATGTAGGGCTAAGGTTTGGATGTAACATTAATCATCACTGAGTCATATTCACTTCCCAATCCAGCCAAAATGTGTAATATTTGATCCCTTTTAGAGATCTTGTTCCCTGAAGAAGCCAAAACATCATAACAAGACTTCATTTTTCCCAAATACTCTTTCATTGACAAGGAATTATTCCTTAAGGATTGTAACATCATCCTATACTGCATAATATTGGCTTGAAACTGCGTGGAAACTTGTTCTCAAGAGTAGACCATATTTCTTCAGATGTATTAAAACCAACAGTTAAAACAAGAATGCTTTCACTCAAAGAGGATAGAATCCATGCGGCTAAGATCTGATCTTGCCTTTCCCATATAGAAAAGAGGGGGTTTGTCTGATATTCTCCCTCATTAGTTATAAGCTGTGGTGGAGTTGCAGATCCTTTCTTAATGAATGCTTCAAGAGAATAGCCCTTGATGGTCGTCAAAGCTTATTTTCTCCATATCAAATAATTATTCTCATCTAATTTGGTTGGAATGAGCTGACTTTGGAGATAAACGATTGGAGGTAGAGGTGAAAAGGTTTGGGATGAGGAGGAAGAATTATCATGAGACATTTTTATGTAAGAGAAAATCAGAGCCAGGCCCCCAAACATGCTGTGATACCATGAAATAAAAGTAGCGAGCTCATGACGAGCTTATACAATTAAAGGCGAGCAGAAGAGATCTCAATATATAACTTTTATCAATATTTTTCATGCATTACATCGATGAATCATACATCTTTATATAGCAACACAATCGACTAAGGTTGACATAGACCATGTGGTCAGAAATACTATAGTACATCATGATAACGACTAGTTATGATCGTGCGGCCAATAATGCTACAGTACAATTTGACAACTATAGCAGGCTGGATTGTACTGGACTAGGGCTGACATCATCCGACGTGGTGTAGGATCCAAGTAATCTCAGTTGGCTCTTGTGGCGACCTCTGGTGATGGTACTTATGCGACCTACCAGGTCGACACTCATGCAACCTGAACTTATCAGGTCGGCACTCATGCGACCTGAAGTTATTAGGTCGCCAATTATGTCTGCGCTCGTGCGACCTAAATCTATCAGGTCGTTGTAACTTATACTGTCATTTAACACATGACTTACACAAGGTAAGGAGACAGTCAACCACTAGATTAACTCATGTACATGTAATATGTTTTACATTTTTATATTCACTATACCTAATCGTCAAAGTTATAACTATATCTATAAACATTTATATAATAGTTATATATTACTTAATTAAAGTTATATAAATTTATATTATATGTATTTAAAAGACATGTATGTGTTAAAATTATTATTTTAGTTAGATAAGAATGATATAAAAAAAACTAAAGTTTTTGCAAATTGCTATTATTACTGGTTTTATATATTATATTCTTTTCTAATCACTTTCTATATCTAATAGTCTTATAAGATTCTTTTTATAAATATTAAGTTAGATTTATTCTAATTTTTAAATTCTCTATTGACTACATAATATAATATAAAACTAATATTAACAATAATTACAAATTAATAAAAAAAAAAGAACAAAAAGAAATATTATGATTACTAGTTAGATTCATTTTGAATATTGTTTTTTTAATAACTACATAATATACCATCAAAGGAATATTAACAATAATTACAAATATTATAAATAATTAAACAAGCCAACTTTTATTAGTCGGTCACCCCCTTAATCTAATTTTTTTCTTTAAATGTTGGCCGGAAAATTTTCTGGTCGGCCTACAAAGGCAGGACAGGCGAGCGGGCGGCTGCGGCGGTGGTGGAAAACGACCATGCAATAACTATTTTATTATTATTGGTGTGTTATTTTTGTTGTTGTGTTGTTGTTATCATCATCATCATTATTAAAATTATATAAAATAAATTAATAAAAAATGTAATATTATATAGTTTGTTTTTATTTTTTAATATTTTTAACCACATGACTAAGGGTATATATATAGTTATTTAATTAAATTCTTATATACTTAAATCCAAAATAGGTGTACAACCCTGTACATATCCCTTACATATGAATTTTAATACATTTACACTTGTACAAAAATTGATGGTCGTGATTGAATTTGATCAAGATATGGTTAAAAGGTGTTTGTCTACGGTCAAGTTTGTACAGAGATGTCTGATCGTGGTTTTTTTTTTTCTTAGACTTAGTTTTTTCTTAAATAGTTATATTAAAATTCTATATTATTATTAAAAAGTGTTATAATTTTATCTTAGATTTAGATTTGCCTTCTTTAATTATTGGTATTCTAATTTTGGGGATTGGGCATTTGGTAATCGATTTTTTTAGTAACGATTTAATTCTGATAATTGGTTTGTGAATCGTGAATTAAATTGATTTAGGTATTGGATTGTGATATTGATTAAGATGTGATAATTGATTCATGAGTTAATTGATGATATATCCATCTGATTGTGATAATTGATATTCTGAATTATGAAAATTTTGCTGAATTGAGTTTATTTTTTCTTGTTGAGTTTTTGATACTTTGTTCAATTTAGAATTTGGTAAATATGTTGAGGTATTTCAAGCTGTCTTATTGAGCAAATTTGAGTTATAAAATTATGAACCGGCGTCGAATACAATTTCCAAAATGAACTTGAATATTAGTTATTATTATTATTATTATTATTATTGTTTATTAAATTCTAGTCTTGTCAGAAAAACAAGTTGTAGAGAGGCGGATTGATGGTATTTATATCCATTGATTACTTATTTGAGACTATTTTTTCTTGTTGCAATTTCATTTATTTCTCTATTAACTCTTTTGTTTTTAGATGTTCAAACTTTTATATTAAGATGTTGCTTACAATTTCAAATGCTAGTTTGTATTGAAAATTTGAAAATGTCTTATTAATATGTAGTTTAATATTAGCTAGAATAAATAAACATGATTATTCTCGAATTTTTGTCCTTCAAAGGCAAGGTTTGTGACTACTCCTAAGGTTGAAGCTTTATAGTATGAAGCTCATATTGTTTTTTTGTTCGATTGAAAATTTGAAAGTATTCTTACCATTCTGTTGATTTAAATTATTACTCCCCCTATTTTAAAATAAGTGTCGTTTTAGATATTCAATTTTATTACAAATTAAGTGTCGTTTTAAAAATTTTTATCATTTTTATCCCCGCTTGTTTTAAAAAATATAAACAAGTTTATAGTAATAGAATAATTAAAGGAAAAGAATTCAAGTAATTAAATGAGAATATTATATTTTTTATAATATTATATATTTTAATTTTGAACAAAACTCTAAAACAACATTTATTGAGACATAGCATCGTAAACAAATATTGAGACACAATCACTGGATAGATGTTTTTATTTTGTGAAACAATGAGAAAACTACTATTTTACTTTGACGTGAAATCTTATACAAGATTTTATCACCAATCCTGATTATAAGTGGACTTTATCTCCTCTAAAGGCTTTGTGACGTCAAAAGGTATTTCAATAGTCTTGTTTTCATCTAGGCAAATACTTGGGTGAGACCGGTCTCATAGAATGAGACCACTTTTTACCATACCCATTTTCATGACCCGCCCACTACCCAACCCAATATATTCCCACCCGGTAACCTACCCACCCCACCCGTTAATAAAATAAATTCACTCAGATTTTTATCCCCAACCCCACCTCTCTCTCTCACCGTCTCCTTCACCGTCTTCTCCACGATTACACACTCCACCACCCCCAATTGATCCAAATAATTCGCTTTCTTCTTCCTCCTATTTATGTTTCTATTCCTTATTACATCTTTGAAAACATCCTTACCACCGCCGCCGCTGCGGCATGGACAAAACCACCACCGCCATCCACCCCGGGCCTCAATTTAGGGCAACTGAGGTTGTGCGTGTTTTTTAACAACTTCATTTAAATTTAATTGGATCCAAAATTAGCTGGCAAACTTCTGTTCTTCCTTTTGAGCTTGAGTTCCTAATAAGACTTTTTCTAGTTTGAAGTTATGCCGTCTTGGGTTTCATGAGTAAGTATTCATATCATGCAATCTTAATTTTATATTGTTCCTTAGAATTTTAGTTTTGTTGACATTGCTTGTTTTTGTTGTCAGTTTCTTGGATTTGGGTTTTATTCTGGGTATCCTCGCAACTGGCAAGAGCCGGGATTTTATGATTTGTTATGTAGTTGATGTCTAAATACTTAATGAACTGCTTTTGCATTTTTTTAATATCAATATTATAGTGCAATTAAAGCATTTGTAGTTAGTTGCGAAATATAATTGAAAGGATTGCTGAGAATTTGATTATTATGAAAACCAAATTAAGAATTTACCTTGAAGTTCGCCTCACATAATTTGTATCTGATTGCACATACGCACAAGTTTGTTTGGTCATATTGTTTGCGAGGAAAGGTTTTAGGCAGAGGTTTGTTTGGTCATATTGTTTGCGAGGAAAGGTTTTAGGCGGAGGTTGACGACGCCGTTGGTGGCCATCACCTGGCTACCACATTGATCACTTCGAGCGCAAATCCAAGGTTTTAAGCGGAGGTTGACGACGTCGTTGGTGGCCATCACCTGGCTACCACATTGATCACTTCGAGCGCAAATCCAAGGAGGTTCATAAAGTTCACACTCATATATAATGATGTGAGGACGATTTTGTTTTGTTCTTCGATTTTGTTTTGTTTTTTTAATAAAAATTCTTTGGGTACTTGAATTCCTTTAATACCATTTTTTGTGTTTTGTTATTTTTGTTGGGTCATAATGTTTGAAGAAAGGTTTTGGGAGGACGCCGTGGCCATCATCAAGGCATCGTCATCTGACTACCACATACTTGATCACTTCATAAAGTTCACAATCATATGCTTGTTTTTTATTTAATGTTCAGTTATGGTGATAATGATGTGAGGACTCTGGATTTTGTTTTGTTCTTTTAATAAAAATGTTAAGATTCATTTGTTTTGAATTCCTTTAAGAAAATAGACGTTTATGTACATATAAACTACAAAATATGCACATATTTATCATGTTGGCTCGATGAATTATATAGAGGAATGATATTTTAGAACTTTTGATGTTCAGTTTTGTGCGCAATGTTACACTCATTTTTGGCATATTTCTAGTATTCTTAATACCTCATATGTAAAAGTTATTTGAGTATCACAGAACATTGTTAAAGTATCATAAAGAATTGCTAAAGTATCACAAAATATTGTTAAAATATCACAAGTTTTTATACCTAATTTTAATTAAAGTATAGTTAAGTAATGTTCTTAATTCAACTTGTTCAAGTATCACAAAATATTGTTAAAGTATTAAAAAAGATTGTTAAAGTATCACAAGTTTTTTATACATATTACAATAAAACATAGTTAAGTAAAAATTCTAACCCAAGTTATTTAAGTATAACAAAACATTGTTAAAGTATCATAAAACATTGTTAAAGTATCACAAAAGATTATTAAAATACCACAAGTTTTTTAAATCTTATTCTTTTTTTTTAATGTCATGATCAAAGTACTACAAAGTGTTGTTAAAGTATCACAAAATATAACGATAGTATTACAATTCGTCTATATTTATATTTTATTTTTTACGTCTATATATATTTTATAATAAGTATTACAAAGTGTTGTTAAAGTATCACAAAAAACGACTATAGTATTACAAAACATAGTTGGTCTATATTTATATTTAGTTTTTTTACGTCTATATATTTTTTAGTCAGTATTACAAAGTGTTGTTAAAGTATCACAAAATATAACTATAGTATTACAAAACATAGTTCGTCTATATTTATACTTAATTTTCTTTTACGTCTATATATATTTTATAGTAAGTATTACAAAGTGTTGTTAAAGTATCACAAAATATAACTATAGTATTACAAAACATAGTTCGTCTATATTTATATATAATTTTTTTACGTCTATATATATTTTATTGTAAGTATTACAAAGTGTTATTAAAGTATCACAAAATATAACTATAGTATTACAAAACATAGTTCGTCTATATTTATATATAATTTTTTTACGTCTATATATTTTTATAGTAAGTATTACAATATGTTGTTAAAGTATTACAAAATATAATGATAGTATTACAAAACATAGTTCGTCTATATATATTTTACAGTGAGTATTACAAAGTATTATTAAAGTATCACAAAATTAGCTAAAAGTATCAGAAAATATATAATACTTTAACTATGTTTTTTGATAATAAGTATTACAAAGTGTTGTTAAAGTATCACAAAAATATTATTAAAATATCATAAAAAATAGCTAAAGTATCACATCAAATCCTCAAATAAAAGTATCACAAAACTAGCTTAACATATTTCTAGTTTTTTTACCTTTTTTTTTTCTTTTACAATACATTGTTAAGGTATCACAAAATATTGTAAATGTCCTACAAAACATAGTCAAAGTATTGAAAAATATATTTAGAAATAACGTAGAAAGATCATTAAACATAAAAAATCACAACTCATCAAATCCTATATCATGTGTTCACACACTTTTTTCAACCTTTATCTGCAAATTTTACATCACCATTTCAAACAATAATTACAAACATTAATCAAAATCCTCAATTAAAGATTCTAACCATGTAAAGGCAAAAAAAAAATAAAAAATTACAAGCATTCTGGGTCACGCGATTTGTAGAAGCCACGGCCCGATCTTATTGGTCACGGTGGGGTGGTAGATCCACGCTCGATCTGCTTCTGAGTCACGGTGGTGGTAGATCCACGGACGATTTGTAGAAGTCACGGCCCGATCTTCTGGGTCACGATGGGGTGGTAGATCTGCGGCTTCTCCGATCGTATTAACAATCTTGTAGATCTCTGATCTAGCATAGTCGACTATGGAGAGAGAAGAGGAGTCTGATCCGATAGCGATCGAGAAGTGCGATGGAGAGAGAAGAAGAGTCATTTGACATCTGCTTCGTTATTTGTTATTATTTTGTATTAATAATAAACTAGTGGTATGGACAGGCGAGTTCAGGTTAGGGCGGGTCAAATAATAGAATGTGGTAAAAAGTGGTCTCACACCCGAGACCTACTCATTCATCTATGCTTCTCACACTATGCATAAGTGTGAATTATTACAACCTTTAAATAGTAGAGTATATAACGATGGAAGCAATCAGAGATAAAAGAAAAAGATTATCCCATTTATGCAATTGAAGGTATAAAAGGCTGACTCATTTTTAATAAAACTTTTGTCTTATGATTTATGAGTTCAACTTAAGAGAGAGCCCATTTGTGATAATGTCAATGATGTTAAACTGTGATGTTCTAATCTTGCAAATTTATTTATTTAATTTTTCTCTTACTTCATGTATTTGAATTTTGGTTCATCACCAAAACATTGCTAGTTGACTATTACAGTCTTACTCTTATTTATTTGGTAAAAAGAAAGACTGTCTCTCACCTAATGGTCATGGAAATAAATATCTTCCTTTTTTTGGAATTAATGCTAATTGACTTAAGACGAGTCTTCTAAAAATCGCTAGGACGGTTGATAGGCGGCAGATCAGCGCCTAACGCCTAGGACGCCTAGACAGAGTCTAAGTGGAGCTTAAGCGAAACCTAAAATTTGAGAATAAATACCCTAATTTACAACATTACATCCAACCATTTAATAGTTCAACATACTACCTGCTACACAATAAAGTTTATGACAATTCAAAACAAAAAGTAATAATTACAAGTTACAATTAACAAGTTTAAAGCTATTGTTCGATTCAAAACAACATAAATCCATAAATTCATTAGTCAAATAAAAACACCATAACATATATTACAAAATTAAAATAATCAAAAAATAGGCCCCAAAACGACGTCGTTTCAGGCCATAAATATTTAAAAAAAAAAATTGTCTGGCGCCTAGGCGCCGACTTGGGCGCCGAGGGCGCCTAGGCAGTGCGTGGGGCGCCTGACGATTTTTTTGGCCGATTTTTGAAAATCGTAGGCGGATTGGTGGCGCCTAGCGCCTAGACGGCGCCTAAGCGGGCGTTTAGGGCGATTTTTAGAACAGAGCTTAATATGCGGGCCATCTTGCCAGACGAAATTGAGGTCTTTTGAGCTTTTTTTAATGTAGTATATAATACCCGACGGTCGACTCGACCACGGTAAAATAGTATATTAGTTTATAAACTCGTTTATGTCTCTTTCTACTGCATTGATTTTTTCATTCACCACTCATTTCTTACTCCCCAAATCACCGCGACCCCACGACGGCCTAAATTTCTTAGTTTATTCATATTCAAAGAACATCAACATATCTTCAGTTTTTTTTTTTGATGTGCTCCTCGATCAGATCTAGGGTGCAACAATGTTGGTCCTATCACCTGGTCAACCACCTGATCTAATAGGTCAAATCAGGCCGATGAAATTGGTAATTTTAGATTCTGAAATTATTGTAAAAATTGTAGATGAACTTCTTAACTT
Organism: Phtheirospermum japonicum; assembly: GCA_014905375.1. Lineage (NCBI taxonomy): Eukaryota > Viridiplantae > Streptophyta > Magnoliopsida > Lamiales > Orobanchaceae > Phtheirospermum > Phtheirospermum japonicum. The sequence goes on along the minus strand of BMAC01000400.1, from coordinate 612,504 downwards.
TGTTATAAAATTGTTCGATAATTGAGAGTTGGATTTTTAATGGTTGGGATCTTGTGGTGAAATGATAGTGAAATTTGACCTTGATTTGGTAGGGTCTAATACATATTTATTAATTTATTTTGCAGAAATTATATTAGAATGGTGAATTTTGTAATATGTATTTTTTTGGTTGAATGTTGTCAGTTAAATGACTAATGACAAAAACCTGGATGCTGCTACAAGTGATCATGTACTATGGTAAAGTTAATTAGCAAGCACAAATAGTATGAATATATAAATGAAGAAGAAAGCTCATTTATAAACGGTAACAAAGATAAAATACATGCTTGTTTGTAATTAATAATTTTTATTTTAAGGACTTATTGAACTTGTTAGCAACAATAATATAAATACTAGTTTCGACACCCATAAAAACAAAAAAAGTTAGATCAAAAAATTTACTTAATAATACAAAATATTCAAATTTTTGATTTGAGATTTTGGAAAACTCCCTTATAAAAAACATTTGTCGTATTATTAACAATATTATCATCATCGTCATAACTTATAATTTTTATTCTTTTACGATTCTGGACTCGAGAGATTGTGACGTAAAGTTGATCGTGGTTAAAAACAGGTCTTGACAAATACAAACTCACATTTGAGAGAGTTTAACCCGAAATATTAGTCTAAAATTAATATATCTTTTCAAATTTCATACGATTCATTTGAAAATGACAAATAAAAAAAATAATAACACGTGAACTTGAGAATTACTAACCAATTTATTGGTTGTAGAGTATTTCTGGATAAATAGTCTATTCCGTGGGCACGATAACTTCTAATTTCAATTGAATTATAAATAATATGACAAGAAGACAAAATAATACTTTGTAAGTATCTAACTTCAATATATATTGTAATTGGATATTTGGGGTCACATAATCTAATTAAATGAAGGAGAGAAAAGAACTCAAATAAACATACCAAGTTATATTTATCAGAATATAATACACAAATATTCTAATTGATTGCAAGTTGGGGTTGAAAACTCAAATCCATTGTTTATTGGAATTTCTAAAGAAAAAAAAAAAAAAACCACGACAAAGTTTCGATAGTTAATTATTTATTATTGGATATAAAAGCAAAAATGTCTACTCTGTTTAACCTTTTGCAATATTTAACTGTAATGTGTAAGATTCTGTTATTGAGAATGAACTTTAGAGTACATACATACATACATACATACATACATACATACATACATACATATTATTTATTTAGTACATGTAAATATTGAAATCTTAGTCAATTCACAAACTGATTAACCTAATTAGTTATATATTTTCCTCAGTACTTGTTCTAGTAAGTATTTTTTTTCGAGATTTGATATATTGTTGGCGTAAAGTTTAATGAATTCACAAAATATGGTGAATGAACTAAAATACGACCGATATTAGTGTCAATCAACGAATTCTTTGCTAATCAATTAATTAAGTTTGGTAAGTAAATTAAGATTTTATTTTCAATTAGATAACAATTTAATTAACAAAACTACGACACTTACACAAAAATTCTTGTTTTTTATATGATAAGTGAATCACTATAACTGATTTTATATGTAATAAGTATTTAATTGGAGAATCGATAATTTTGTTTGTTGATCATTC
>BMAC01000400.1:563247-607204 GCA_014905375.1 Phtheirospermum japonicum | reverse complement strand
TTTTGACGTCAAATGTCTCAAATCCGTTTGCAATTTATTTGACTTTAGGTTATTGTTTGAATAGAAGGATTATCGGTATGCATTCAAAGATCACTTACTATAGATTCCTCCGTCAATACAAAATAAATAAATTAATAAGTAGTAATAAATTTTTAAAAAATTGATTCTGATTGAACAGACCTTCAACCTGGACCTTCTGGAAGTAATAAATAATTTCTAACAATTCGTTGGAAAGACCCAAAAACTATTATAATAAACTGGGTTTGAAAACAAATGCTTCTTCTTCGAAGTTGTCTTCTGTATATTTCTTCTTCATCAAAAGAGAGAAAAAAAAAAAAAGGAAACTAAAACGGAAAAAAGGTTTGTTATACATACAACTGCAGCATCTAATTAAAGGGTAATTTTAAATTCAAGAAATATAACTATGCATGCGAAACCCAAAAATTTAATTGATTAATGCCAAAACAGTGGACCATAAAATTTTAATAATAATTCAGAGGTTAAGCGAAAATCTCTAGCAAGAGCGAAAAATACAGATGAAAAAAAAAAAAAAAATCTTTAATAATCAAACCCAAGAGAGCCCAAACCGTAAGGGTTCTTTTATTGTTGGTTCTTTTATCCAATAATGGGCCAAGGCCTTATCTGAATCACCCATAAAATTGATAACAATCCTACTCGAAATGAAAAAACACAATCCGACAATGAGTAAAAAAAAAAGGGGAAGCAAACATGTATACCGTCGTTCTTGTGAAGAAATTGCTCCCACAAATATTCAAATCTATAATTCGTCGATTTCGAACTTAAAATTAAAAATCTGTAGCATAAACCAACAATAGATTTTATTGAAGGTTTTTTGAAAAAAAAAACACAAAGATGAACTTCATCCAAATCGAAAACAAAGAAAAAAATCATGTTACCAACTCTGAAAAAGAGGCGAGAGAGGGAGAGAGAGAGGCAGCGGGAGAGAGAGATAGAGCGGCTGGTAGGCGAGAGTTATAACCCTAGAAAATCTAATTATGAGAGATGATATAGAGGGGGCAGCGGGAGAGATAGTAGAGCGACTAGTATGCGAGAGAATGAATGTTTCTAACCCTAAAAAAGCTCTATTATATACCCTAGACCAAAAACTATAAATGGAAGAAAATAATAGGAATATTTTACAAAATGACACATCAGACTTTTGATTAATAAGAAAAAGACACATGGAAATTAGAGGCATAAGGAGTTGACACCTCAGCACGGTGTCAATAGAATTAATAAATAGGGGTTGATTATAAAGACTTGACTACCAAGTTTATTTTCATGAATTTTGTCATTGCGTGTCCTTCTCTTTTTTTGTAGTGTATTGTTTTCTCCTTGACAAATTATATATATGAGATTAATTACAAGGTATATTAAATGGGGGAAATAATTAAGGGGAAATCAAACATGTATTAGAAGATTAGAATCTAATTGAGGGACCACCACTACTGCAGTGAGGGGTTCTTTAAACATCGTTAGAAGTATGGGCAATACAGTATTTAATAGGTCTCGGTTTAGGTCCTATTGGGGAATCATAAAAAAAGATTAAAGTAAATAAACCATAACAAGAACATTAAAAAAAAACCAAAACCCATTGTTGAATTTTGAGTTGGAGAGCAAAAATTTTGATTTCTTCATTGTGATTTCCAGAATGAATTTTTGAACCGTAAAATGTTGCTCTTATATGCTTAAGCTTTTCTTAAGCTCTAAGCAGCTAATCAGCTGAATTAACAAACCCTAACAAATTTCTAACTGCTTTGACCTTTGACTTAATAAAAAATTACACTTTGACCCCAGTATTTATAATATACTTCAATACACCCCCTTCAAATTGGACCACCTTTGAATAACCTGCTCCTTAATGAGAATTTCTTGCTTGTGAAACCTTGATGCTGATAATGGTTTGGTGAACAAGTCAGCTGTTTGATCTTCTGAAGGTATATACCTGATTTCCAACTGCTTGGGAAGTACTTTTTTCCCAGATAAAGTGCACATCCAACTCTATGTGTTTTGTTCTAGCATGGAAGACTGGATTTGAGGCTAGAGCTGCAGCACTTACATTGTCACACCAGATTATAGGTGCAGTGGAGATGACAATACCTAATTCATGAAGAAGGGACTGAAGTCATAACACACCAGTAGCAGTAGTTGCAAGTGACCTGTACTCAGACTCTCCTGGATACTACATACTGTTTCTTAGAACTTCAGGTTATCAGGTTTTGACCAAGAAACACACAATGACCACCTGTGGATTTTCTGTCATCAATGCAGCTGGCCCACTCAGCATCTGAGTAGGCATCAATATTTAATTTAGGAGCAGGATGGAAAAAATTTCCAAGTGAGATACTGCTTTTGACATATCTGAGTAGGTGTTTGCAGGCCATCCAATGTTTCACTGTAGGTGCATGTAGGAATTGAGATAACTTGTTGACAGCAAAGGAAATGTCTGGTCTTGTCATTGTCAAGTATTGAAGGGCACCAATTGTACTTCTGTAAAGAGTAGGTTTATTAAATAGTGGACTATCTTGAAGATGTATTTTCTGAGATGGAACCAGAGGAGTGGACTTGGGCTTGCTGTTTTCCAGACCATTTTTGCACAGCAGTTCATTAGCATACTTGGTTTGATGTAATAACAGACCAACACTTGTTCTTAGAACCTCTAACCCTAAGAAGTAGTTTACCTCTCCTAGGGTTTTAAGTGCAAATGTTTTTCCCAAAAGCTAGATAACCTGTGTGGTTTCACTGAAATCTGTCCCTATGATAAGAATGTCATCTACATATACCAGAACCACCAAGAGTTTATTGTTAGATTTCTTGTAGAACAGGGATGTGTCAGATATGGAAACAGACATTCCTATTGAAATGAGGAAGTTTTTTAGTTTGGTAAACCAGGCCCTGGGAGCTCGTTTAAGACCATACAGAGCTTTTTTCAGTTTGCAGACCACAGTAAGATTTTGTGGATCCTCAAACCCTTTTGGCTGATTCATATATACTTCCTCATGAAGGTCCCCATGCAGAAATGCATTGTTTATGTCAATTTGCTGAACTGACCAGTTTGATGTAACAGCTAAAGTGAGGATGAGTCTGACAGTGCTTGGCTTGATTACGGGACTAAAAGTATCAAGAAGAGTGGTTCCTATATGTTGTTCAAAACCTCTGGCAATTAACCTTGCCTTGTATCTTTACACACTGCCATCAGCCTTATACTTTGTTCTGAATATCCATTTGTTGGAAATAACATGCATTGATGGGTTGTAAGGCACCAGCTTCCAAGTTTTGTTTGCTAATAGTGCATTAAAATCCATATCCATTGCAGTATTCCATCCAGGATCAAGTAGAGCTTGAGAGGCAAATAATGGTTCCAAGTGAGGGAGAACATTGTATTGCATATAAGACTTTTGGTTTGTGAATTCCATGTTTGGATCTTGTGGTCATGTGATGTCTTAAAATTGTTGAATTTTGAGGTGCTGTGTTAAGTGCAGTGTTATGTGTGTGAGAAGCTTGGTTATTAGTGTATTTTTTCTGTGAGTTTTGAATAGGTAGATGGACTGTGAGGTTTATGCCCTCTGGACTATTTTGTGCAATGGTATTTGAATAATGATGAGATGAAGATGCTGAAGTGGTTGGAGAGTGTGACGTTGAGCCACTAGGACTATGAGTGAGGTAAGGTAGGGGCATGGGAGGTGAAAAATTTTGCTGTGGTGACTGTAGTATTTGTTTGTTTGAGTGAAACAGTTCATCATAAGGAAATTTAGTTTCATTGAATTCAACAGTGCCTGCTATATATATTCTACCATTTTTGTCCAAACATTTGTATCCCTTGTGACTGGCACTGTAGCCAAGAAAAAGGCATTTTGATGATCTAAACATGAACTTGTGATCATTATACGGTCTGAGGTAAGGATAACATGCACAACCAAAAACCTTTAGAAAGGAGTAGTCTGGAGTTTGATGGAACAGGGATTGATATGGAGAGATACTTTGAAGAACAGGGGTAGGAAGGAGATTTATTATGTATGTGGCTGAAAAAAAAGCACCCCACCAGAATCTTAAAGGAAGAGAGGCCTGTTCTAGGAGTGACAAGCCTACTTCAACAATGTGAAGGTGTTTTCTTTCGGCCTTTCCATTTTGTTGATATGTGTGAGGGCATGGATGTCTGAAATGAATCCTTAGTTGGTTTAAAAAAGGAACAAAAGGACCTGTATTCACCTCCCCAGTCTGTTTGTAAACATTTGATTTTTGTTTGAAATTGTCTTTCAACAAGGGATTTGAAGTTTTGAAAAACCTGATATGCCTGAGATTTTATTTTTAAGGGATAAATCCAGGTGTATCTTACAAATCATCTAGAAAATGAATATAGTACTTATAGCCATCACAAGATAATACATGAGAAGGGCCCCAAATGTGAGAGTGTAGTAATTGAAAAGGAGCAGTTGTTTTAGTAGGTTGAGAGACAAAATGTTGCTGATGCAATTTGCCAAGTTTACAAGCATGACAGAACATTACATCATTTGAACTAGTAGAAATTTTCATTTGATGTAGTACACTGGACAACACAGCTCTTGATGGATGACCTAACTTCTGATGCCACACATTGGCATTTTTTGAAACAGATAAAGCTAATGGAGTTTTATTACACTGAGAATTTTCAACTGAAACTATATTACAAGAATTTGAAACAGAGGTCTGTGTCCTAGGGCATACTTCAGAGTGTGATGGAGAGGGATGAGCTTGTGATTGGTGAAGGCCAGAGAGATCAAGTTGGTACAGTTCATGTTTGAGCTTGCACTCCAGTAGAGTTTGATGAGTAGTTTTGTCCTTAACAAGACAATGATCATGATAAAACTCAATGAGCACATTATTATCTTTTGTGACTTAGGAAAAGCTCAAAAGATTTTTTTTTATGTTTGGCAAAAACAAGATATTTTTGAGTGATATATGAGATGAAGTGGATGTGGGTAAACGTGCTGATCCAATTTTAGCTATAGGGAGAGTGGAACCATTACCTACTACAAGCCTTTCCTGTCCCAAATAGTCTGCTGCATTTAGATTCAGATTCTCCATATCTGCAGTCACATGATTAGTGGCTCCACTGTCAAAATACCAGTTTGTATCTGATGCAGGTGCATTAGTATATGTTCCTGTGATGAGATGAGCTTGTGGATTTGACAGGTGTGCATTGGAGTTACCAGCATCTGAGGAGGGACCTAAAAAGTTAACATCAAACCTTTTGAAGCATTTTAAGGCCACATGTCCTATTTTACCACACAGCTGACAAGAAGGTTTGTTATTTGTGTTCTTATAAAACCTGCCACCTCTACCGCGTCCACGAAAACTTCTGCCACCTCCCCTATTATTGTTTTGTTGATAGTCTCTAAAATTTCCATTTCCACCATAAGCAACATTAGCTGAAGGATAAGTATCAGATTTAGGAGGATGAACACTGGTGTTTAGGGCTGCAGTGGTATGATTTGCTTGAACAGCTTGCTGAAGTCGAATTTCATGTGTTTGTAAGGCAAACTGAACCTCTTGCAGTGATAGCATATCATTTTTTCTGGTGAGATTTACAACAATAGATTCATAATCAGACCCAAAACCCCCTAAAATGTACAATACCAATTCATCATCACTTATTGCTTGTCCAATTGAATTTTGAGCTGGAGAGCAAAAATCTTGATTTCTTCATTGTAATTTCCAGAATGAATTTTTGAACCGTACAGTGTTGCTCTTATATGCTTAAGCTTTTCTTAAGCTTTAAGCAGCTAATCAGCTGAATTAACAAACCCTAACAAACTTCTAACTGCTTTGACCTTTGACTTTGACTTAATCAAAAATTACATTTTGACCCCTATATTTATAATATACTTTAATACCCATAAAAATCTATCTAAAATCCTTTCGTCTTGATGATATTTTTTTGTGTCTGAGCTGCAACATTATTCTTAAATTTTCTCTTAGCCCTTTTTGTGTTCTTAACACGCGAGTTTGCTTATGGTTTCTTTGTGACAACTGTAGCCTTTTATCTTTGCTTTCCATATCCATTTGGGGTTTGATTTGTTTCAGTTAGAATTTTCTTTCGAGAGTTATGGACTCCGCACCAAAACCTTCCACAAGCGAGGTCATGGCGAACTGTCTCCACTTATAGCAGTTTTTTTACCATTCTTAGACTCAGAATTTGGGATTGTTGTAAACACAAGAGTTTAAGACATTTCTCCCATATTTCCAATTATATAAGGTAGAGGCAAATGGAACTAGTGGTTTTGGAGTTATGCTTGTATTACGACAACTGATATATCCACCGAGCGAATGCGTGATGTGACAATGAATATGGCCACATTTCTCGTCATTTCTGGTCGATCCTCGCACCAACGATATGTCGAGTCTTTTCAGCCAATTCCTCGGGTTTTGAATCATCTTTCGGCCTCGTCCCGGGCCTACTTTGACCAAAGTTGACCTTCAAAACAAAAACTAATAAAAGAACTAAGAAAATATAAGAAAAACTACTAAAAAACAAAGAAAACACTACAAAACCTAAAAAGATGCAAAATATGTCAAGTGGACTCCAAAACCACATAAATACAAGCAAATCACGCACAAATGAGCCACAAAAATATCATAAAAATACATACAAAAATGTGCAAATCAACCACCCCACACTTAGAATGATTGCTTTTTCTCAAGCAAACTAAATCTAGAATTATAAAACTACCCCCGAATGATCCTAAACTAATGCACAAAAACCGAATTCGATACGTGTCATGCTACAATGCTCGTTAGCTTGATCAAAAGTGATGACAAAAAAGCGTTGACAAGGAAAGTTTAGATCGACTCCCGAAACCTAAAAGTACTAGGTAACCCTCCAAGTCGGTCCCCTTGTCCTTACTTCGGCTAAGGTCTATCCATACTCGAACCGTTAATCGACTCCCTACTAGCCCCAATCCTCTACAATACTTTTTGACAAACAAGATCTAAAAATGAAAAAGAGAAATGTGCAAGTGTTGCACGTTTATTCCTTATTAACTACAAGGATTTATAACGTATCCTTGTTTATTAATCATCATAATTTTTTTTTTCTTTTTATTACATTTTTTTTCTTTTAATATTTTTTTTTTCTTTTCACTTTTTTTTACAAAGAGGGTATAACTACTCCGATCACTCGTTGCTACTAGCAACTTATAATGTTTTTCGATCGAGCACATGGAGTAATTGACGACTCCAAAATACAAAATAAAAATCATATAAAGAGTGTTCGATGACGAGGCTAGTTGAGGCACTAGTTCTAAATTGATCTCAAGGATAGCACGAAGCTAAAGCCGAACAAAGTTTCCAACAAGTTAAGCTACCTAAGTCCACTACATCCGATCGACAATCTAAACTTCCTAACCAAATCATCAAAACTGCGTCACTTCGCCAAGGTTCCAAGAAAAAATAACACACACACACTACTCGAATTATCACAAGCAAGCATACAAACAACTTAAAAACCTCAGGCGAACTCTAACCACCACCCCACACTTAAAACCTAGCAATGTCCTCATTGCAAATTAAGTTAGAAAGCGGTCAAAAGTGTAAGAGAAAAGAAAACTCCCCTATTCTCGAGCTTGTGATGACGCGGTCGTGCATAGTTCTTTCCGGGAGCTGAGGCAAGCTATCTACAAGAACTGAACAAATGGGGGGTTGCAAGAATAAGTTATATACAAAAAGCGAAAATCTTTTTGGGGTTTTCGAAATATCTTTTTTTTTTTTGGATTTTCTTCTTCTTTTTTTTGTGTGTTTTTTTTCTTTTTTTTTAATTTGTTTTGCCTCCCAATAAGTGCTACTTTAACGTCTATAGCTCAACGGTTTATACAAATGATGCTATCCGGGATCCAAGAAAAGGTGGCGATCGTGCCACGCCTTGGTGTTCTCTAGACGACACACAGGGTGACAAAATTCACCAAGGCGGGCAAGTCGGACAAGCCGGAAGATCGAAGCAAAAAAAGTACGGGCTTACTTCGGAGGTCAGAAGAGCAAGTAGTCAACCACCAAAACTAAATCGTCGCAAGATGGGTTGACGTACTCCTTCATCTCCCCAACTGCCGTCTCCTCTCTCTCCCCCACTACCTCGTCCACCTCCTCTTGTTCAAGTATACATACGGCATCGGGTGGTGGTAAAAAGGGCTCGAGTATCTTCACATCCTCCAAAACCGGCACTACTTCATCATCCTCACTAAGAGCAAGTGAACTCAACATTCCAAGTGCCTTTGGAAACCCCAAGGGTGACTCCCCCTTACATCCCTCTACAACATCTTCAAGAAGCACGAGAGGGGTATCGGCGACTTCCGACCCTTTCTCCTCACCCACTATATCCACCTCCTTGCACCCTTCTTAACAAGATCGTCAAAGCTCAAATTACAATACCCGAAAGTGGGATCCACCATACCAAAGATGGACATCTTGTCAACGCAAGGTTGTTTTAGCTCATCCACATCTTTGGCAACTTGCTCTATTTGAGTCTCCATGCGAGCAAGGCGTTCATCCGTTTGTCGAACCGCATCCACGAGCTCGGCTAAACGAGACTCTAAGTTCGAGGTTTGGGAAATAGATAAATCTTGAGAGAAAGTGGTGTAAGGATCATCGCTCGAGGTATACGAGTTTGGGGTAGGTATCTTGTAAACGTCGTAGCTCGAAGAATGTGAATCGTAAATTGGTGGAGCATACGAGTCGAAGCTCGGTAAGAAGAAGGTGGGGCGAGTGGAGTATATGGATCGTCAAAACTCGGATCATAGGAATCACGAGGTGGTGCAAATGGATCCATGCTCGGGTTCTAGGGATGTAAAACCGGTGGAGAATATAAAGGGCTAAGGACGAAATAATCGAAAGTGTGGGCCCATTATCGATCGCTCGAAGCATACAGGACATCATAAATTGAGGGCACCCGATAGCTTAGAGGAGTAGTGTACGGATTTGGATAATAGGGAGTTTGGATATAAGGTTCATCTTATGGCAAACTAGCTCGGTAGTTTGCCATCTTCGGTCGGTTCAATCTCGGATCTTCAAAGATGCGGGTTGAGGTTTTCAATGTAACTACAAATCACAACACTCAACAAACGAGATTAAACGTACTGGCGAGAAACAAGACAATTCAAATTATACAATAAACAGACATGAAAAGCAAACACAAAAATGCGTAACCTTTAGCTTTCCCCGGCAATGGCACTAAAATTTGATCGAAGAATTCCAAGCACTCTAAGAAATCGTCTCCGAAATAGGACGGAGTCGATTGTAGAGTGGTAAGTTTTCCCGAGTCGTGTCTCTCGAGAAAGGCTAATCGGAAGCTATTTCGCGTTTGATTTTCGTGATATAAAATAAAACTAAACTAACTATAGTAAATAAAGGGTAATTCACTTTGGTTCGTCTTTTGAAAGCTAATCAACTAAGACAAGAGTTAAAAGTGATTTTAATGAAAATAATAAAAATGAGTGTTTAGGGTGTTCGGTTCGTCTACACGATCAATCGGTTTTTGCCGAGCAATTAATCTATAAATCGGGGTTATCAATCCCGAATATCGATCAAGTATTAGGGTCGTCAATTCCAATTCCCAAGTTTGTCAATCCTGAGTCTAACAAACTCCGATTAATGGTTCTAAACGAACCAAGACCCTAAACCCATAATTTCAAAATTAATTGCATCAATTGAAAATTAAAATAATTAAAACTTGAAGATTTGTGAAGTCTGAACACAAGAACATAATTTTGAAATTTGAAATAAACTAAGGAGGAAAAAGTTCTTTGAAAGCTACAAGCATAACACAACAACAAACTAAGAAGCTAGACATGATTTCTAATGAAAATTAAGGAATTTCCTAATATGGTAAAAAGCTTGAAGAACTCATGAGAGCTTCAATGGGGTTTTGCCAAAAATAGTAAATGATGATCATAAAGAACATGAAATGAAGAACAAACAAAACAACATAAGAAAAGCTTTAGACATTTTAGAAATCATTAATCTACACCAATAATTAAAGAAAACAACAACAATTAACAACCACTAAGCAAGAAATCAAGAGAAATAAATTATCATTACCAAACCAAAAGATGCAAGAACTAAGTCTCCAAGAGGTGTCAAGTCTTGAAGAATATCCACACCAAATTACACTACAGTTACATTGATGATTGAAACTAAACTAAAAATCTAAATCTAAGGAAATGGAAAATGGGTTTTGAAGAGATGGGGACTTTGTCAAGGTCCCCAACTAGCCAAAATGAGAGTATTCTTTGTGGATAATGGGTGGGAAGCATCTATAGGTTGGTCAAAGGCAAAAAAAAGTATATTTTTTCGCCAATCTCACACATCATCTGCATTGCAGTCGGTCGATTGGCAAGCAGTCGATCGACAGCTTGGCAGCAGCATTCCGGAACCCTCACAGTCAGTCGATCAATTTCCGTGGTCGATAGGCAGAGAAATACACGGAATAATCCATTGATGTCTTCATATTAAATTTAGCCCTTCCTATTATCTTTCATTTGGAGTTTGATTTGTGTTAGTTAGAAATTTCTTCCGAGAGTTATGGGCTCCGCACCAAAACCTTCCACAAGCGAGTTCATGGCGAACCGTCTCCACTTATAGCTGCTTTTTACCATTCTTAGACTTAGAATTTGGGATTGTTGTAAACACAAGAGTTTTATATATTTCTACCTTTTTCCAATGATATAAGGTAGAGGCAAATGTCACTAGTGGTTTTGTAGTTATGCTTGTATTACGACAACTGATATATCCACCGAGCGAATGCGTGAGGTTACAATGAATATAACTACATTTCTCGTCATTTCCGGTCGATCCTCGCACCAACGATATGTCAAGACTTCTCAGTCAATTCCTCGGGTTTGAATCATCTTCCGGCCTTGTCCCGGGACCTCTTTGACCAAAGTTGACCTTCAAAACAAAAACTAATAAAAAGAACTAAGAAAATATAAGAAAAACTACTAAAAACAAAGAAAACCCTACAAAACCTAAAAATATGCAAAAATATGTCAAGTGGACTCCAAAACCACATAAATACAAGATAATCACGCACAAATGTGCCACAAAAATATCATAAAAATACGTACAAAAATGTGCCCGTCGGTGATAAGTAAACCATAAAACCATACTAGACTTTTAATTCCACAAATAAGAATAATATTATCAACACAAGTAATTGACTAAAAACTCGATGATTGTTAAAAAGATCAAGTTAAAAGAACTCCCCCTCAATTTAAAATCCAATTCAATGAATAAGCATAGAAAATAATTTCCAAAAACTAAATAAAATAAATTATCATCACAGGTAATAATATTGCCACTAATAGTAATGTATGCACAATGAAACATATGTCCCCAAGAATTAAAATAACAAAAGGGACATAAAAGAAAACTTAGACATTAATGTTAGTCAATACCTTTGGTGCACGTAATCTTATTATAATTTCCGTTCTTATGACAATGACCACATACGATGGATTTTTTCACGTGCTCCCCACTTGGCAAAACTCCCTTGCACTTACGTCTTCCCGGTAGTCTCCTTATGAAGGGAGGACATATATATATATATATATAATACATTCTTAGATTCCGTATTCTTCTCATCAATTCTACATATTGGATGGATATGGAAACTGTAGCACTTTCTAAATGTATTGCGTGAAAGTTGATAAATATGGTTTTTATGCACATTTTGGGACTTACCAATACTTGAAGTTCAAAATACTCACGATCAAGTATTTTTCTAAAGTGATTGACACTTCTCACTTGATCAAAATGTTCCCGGACATTTTTTTGAGTAGGTTTCAACTACTGCTTGTATATTTGTAATGTCTTTTAGCCTTATTTCATATTATTTAGRTGTTGTTATGTGTTTGGTTGTTTTGTAGGAATTTAGAGCTGTATTGGATATATTGGTCTTGAAGAAGCACAACTTGGCAAATGATTGAGGACTTGGACTGAAGATAATGAAGTTAAGAGTCAATTGGACCAATATTTGAGCAATCTCACGAATACAATGAGTCAACGACCCCCACAAACCCAATCGTGACTCCCTTCATGGTCGCGGTGGCCCACTACTACAAGCCTTTTTCATGGTGATCATTCGTGACCCCATTCGGGGTTGCGAACCGGGTTGTGAATGGTCTAAGAACCGTTACTTATGTTGTTTAAATGCTAGGATTTCATTTTTTGAACTTATAAAGGGGGCTTTAATTCAGTGCAAATGCATCATTCGTCATAAGGCTTCACCCCTTGAGCTAAAACATAATTCTAAGAGTGAGTTAGAGTGATAGAGAGTGGTTTGGAGGAGAAACATGAGAATACCAAGACCGAAGGATCTACCACAATCCCAATGATTTCATATTTTCTTTATTCTTCTTATGAACATCATGTGTTCGATGAAATGTCTAGCTTATCTGTTAAATATGTCTAACTAATTTCATCATATTCTAGGGTTTGGAAACCATGAATAATTGAAAATTTTCAATCATTCATTCATTGAGTATGATTCATTTTCTATTTTTATGTTTGATTTCATCGTTGCATAATTGATTGACTCCCTATTGTATAGATGTAATCGGTTGACAACCTTTTATAACTACTAGTATTGATGACTAAATAATCTAGAGATGAGATTTTTTAGTCAGGCTTTCAATCATAAAATATTCTTATCAATAAAATCAAGAGGTTTGACATTATAAGTGAAGTCTTAAAAATCTTTAATGCTTTTTGGAGTGCTAAGTGTGATCTTGACAATGCGTCTCACATTTAGAATCAACGTTTAATTATATGATTAACTTATAGTGAATTGAATCACAACAATACTTGATTGATCACAAATGATAAACATTGAGAATTCTTTGTAATCCCAAACTCCAGAATATCTCCTTATCATTTGAAAAACCTCTATTCTTACTTTTTGTTATTGATCTTGGTGAATTGTGATAAGATTTTTATTTAATTATTTATTTTTATGTTCATCATTGGAAATGGCACAACTCAAATAATCTTTTCTATTTGTATAAATAAAGATAATTATCTTTATTATATTACTTATTGGATTCTATATCATTTGTCATTGTGAAATACGACCTTGCTCATCGTATACTCACTAGTGCAGAATTGGCTTTTCACGGCGGCTAATTAACGGCGGTTCTGGAAAACCGCCGTTAAATATGTTTTTACGGCGGTTTTCCAGAAAACCGCCGTTAAATCATTAAATTGACGTCGGTTATTGAAAAGCCGTCGTAGAATACTACATTTTACGGCGGTTTTCACAGAACCGACGTTAAATATGAACTAATTAGTTTGTACGTTAATCCGTTCGCTGGATTTAACGTCGGTTCTAAGAGAACCGTCGTGAATATGATGACATTTAACGGATGTTCTATTAGAACCGCCGTGAATTGATGATATTTAATGGCGGTTCCTTTAGAACCGCCGTAGAAAGTAATGTGCCATGTCATTGATCCGTGTCTTGCTCAAGCAAGTTATTTCAACCGTTGATCCGTGTTTCATCCGACGATCTGAATTAAATATTAAACTAAAAAATAATAAATATTAAACTAAAGAAATGATAAATATAAACAAAAAAAACCGTAAGCAATTTCACCCTCTCCTCCATCGGATCTGCAACTAAAACCTCAATTTCTCGTTCAATTTCACTCCGCCGCAATGGATCTGGTGGCCGAAGAGCTCCAATTCCTCAGAGAGCAAACAATCCCMAAAMTCGGGTCTTCGATCAAAATCCCCCAAAACAATCCCCAAACCCTTATCTCGCAGAAACCTCAATTTCAATCCCCAAACAATCCCCCAAAACCTTCTACCTCATAACCCTAACCCTAATCTCGCAGAAACAAGAGAGCAGAGAACGAGCTTAGGATCAAAATCTCACAGAAATATGGCGTCGTCTTCGAGCAGCGGCCTAATGTTCAAGCTCCACCCTCTTGTCATCGTCAACATCTTCGATTATTCTTGGCGAAATACAGGCTAGTTCTTAGTCGTTATAATTGTTAATTATTTTTATTTAAGTATCATTCTTCAGCATGAGTTATTGGATTAACTGGTTATGAATTGAATTAAGAATGACTTATATTTTTGTTTATCTCCCCCAATTCAGAGGTTACCAAGCAAAATCAGCGTATTAACTCATACTTTTTATGGATTCAATTTCTTTTTTAAATGTGTGTATGGGTGTGTAGATAAATGTATYTGATTGGCTGTTTGAAGGTGAGAGCCGGGCTACTGGTTGATTTTGATTTTTACTTGAAATTCTTAGATCTGTGTTATGCCTGACATTAACTTATCTAGAACTCTAATTCATCTTTGTTAAGGCTGTTTGATATGCATGATATAAKGATAKGATCTTTTAYTTTATTTGTTAGCTTGCAGTTTCTATAACCCGACCAATTCCCTTTTGATTCTGAAACCAATAGAACACATTACYGCCTTCGATGAATTCTGTTTTGGCAAACTTTTGATTATATGAATGAGTGAATTCTCAAGCTTCTCCCTAAAGCACCACAAGTGTTCGAGAAAATGTCAAAATGAATATTTCTCCTACTYCCCAGAAAGAAGGAAAACAACATYRARAATTGAAGCAGTAAAGAGAAAACTTAAGGAAMAAGATAAGGTTAAAGCTGTTGTAGACTTAATACTRGGGTGTGAGTGTGACATTACATATAACTGYTGCATAATAGTTGGACCAACAAATTCAAGAATTACATGCTATGCATTTGGACACATAATTGTAAATTTGGCAGAGGTTTGGGTTTCCAAATTTATAAACATGTCGAAAATTTGGTTGTATGCTGCGTGAACATATTGAGCAAAATRTGTTAACGACATGATTTTTTTTTTCTGTTAAAACTCCACCATATACGCACTCTTTATGTTGAAGTAAGACAATACTACCCTTTTACATTCTTAATCAATATATTTAAATAGTGTGGGTTGAATTGTGAATTTTGTGTCAAGATTTAAATTGCTAATTTAGGAATTACTTTCGTGGACTTTMTTACAAATTTTAAGTACTCATTTTCAGATAATTAGTCATGTTACTTTGTTTTGAGAATTTTTATTTAGTAAAAGACTTAATATGCTTTAGTTGAATACTTGTAGAAATTTACTCACACTATGAGAGCCATTCAAGGATCACTGATCGTTTCTTCGTTTGTGAACATAATACTTGGATACAGCAATGCCTGGGGTAATCTTACAAGGTAAATATTCATAAAACTCAGTTTCTATTGCTCTACACTTAAATTAGTTTTTTTAACTAGTTTAAACTTTTAACAGGTTTCTTAGTCCAGTAGTTTTAGTACCAGCTGTCTGTGTAGTTGGTCTTGGCTTATTTTTCAAGAGGCTTCCCGCAGGTACTATTTTTATTTTTCTTAATTAAACTTGACCAATGAAACAAAGTTTTAAACTCGAGATAATCTCTCAAGGTTTATGGTTTATCTTCAAAAGGCTCGGTAATTGTGTCGAAATTGGCTTACCAATGTTGGTTCTTCTGGTTATCTTCCAACAAGTAAGAAACCATTTCATTTCTCCACCTTTAAGACCACTAAGTATTTCCTAATAGTGAAGTTTGGTGATAAGTTTACACTATATGTACGCAGTACTTACAACAAATCCATCCAGTTACTCTTTTCTCATGTCATCTGCTCCATGGTACTACTTCTCTGCTTTCTCTTCTCTCTGTTTTTTTTTTAGGATTCGGGTTTTAGGAATCATTCTTTTTTCTTACATGTTTCTTGGTGTTATTTTGTTCATCGTTACAGGATCAAGATTACATATCCTTTTCAGTGGGGTACCCCTATATTCAGTGCGAGTCATGTGTTCGGGATGATGGGTGCTGCGTTTGTTTCTTCTGCTGAGGTTCGTTTATGTGCTGCTACTTTTGAAGGACCTTTTTGAAATTATTTATTTTTTAACTCGTTCAAATACAGTGTTGTTTGAGAGTTTCGTAAAAGAATTAAGCTTTTATTTGTCGAATGTCCCAATTATGGTAGTGTTTGCAAATAAAAGCTATAAGTTGAAGATATATCAATGTTCTAAAAATCGTTAGGCGCTAGGCAGGCGGCAGACCGGTGTGTAACATCAGACGGGGCTTGGGTTGGGTTAGACGGGGTATACATATGAGCATCAGGCATGCTGACCCCTGAATTTTTTTATTAAAAAATAAATAAATATCAGGGTTAGTAATTTTCCCCTTACTAAAAAACTATAGCAAATTGCTCAAGCAGTAGGTAGAAGTTCCCCTAATTAATGCATTTACTTGATCAAATTGATTTCGAATTTTGCAGTTTATTTTAAATTTGATGTGTAGTATTTTTTGAGTTATTACTAAAAAAGCCCTCAAGTTGTAACACTTTCAGAATTGTAGCTCAACTTTGAACATTGTACTTTAACTTCGTTTCTTTTCTTTTTTTTCTTTTTAATGGATTCTTGGGACTTTTCTTGATCACAATGCACCTTGTTGGAGTTCCATATATATAAAATAAGTTTTTTTGTTTTTGGCATTAAATTTTCTTTTGTGCTATTAAACACTCTTAACTTTCAATTAAAAAAAAGATTATGTTAATGTGAAATCAATGTCATGATAAATATGATGAGTAGTTTAGTGAGCTACAAGTTGTGTACCTGTCTTCAGATGTCGCCCTTCGAAGGAGCTCCAGGCGAGTTTGATCAGACGATATTTGCTGTGCAGAAGGACCGCACTGTGGGGCCAGTTGAGGGCCTCACCCTTAATCTGGTTAGAGACCAGCACAGGTACAATGTTAGATTGCTCCGTTTTTCTTCTTAATTTTGATTGGTGCCTTCTTGTCCTCTATGATGTATACTTTCCCGTCTATTAAAAAATTCATACTTTAAGAAAATTCTATTGGAATGTCTCTTTCTCCGAAATTCAATGGTAAATAATTTCCAGAATTAATATTATTGATGACTTTAATTTTACTAATCTGTATTATATTTTATATTTGACGTATCAGTTGCTTTGTATTCTGTTACATCGTGTTCTCTGAAGTATCTAATGAGAGTTTATTTTCAGTATTGTTAAGTTCCTATCATATGCTATTTATTACAGATGTTGGATGACTCGCAGACACTCTTACCTGAAGCTAAGCTGAAGAATAGATTCGAATCAAGTGTCCGACTCCTTGCACAACTTATTAATGTCGTGTTTTTTAATTGACTCGAAATGACCTAAATATTTTATGAATATATATCCTATTTGCACTTATTCGTTTTAATAGAAAATATGGTTTATTTTTACTGGGAGTATTAGTTTTTTATAATTGTATTTGTATTTAATTTGTATTTTCATTTCTTTTATTTAGTAGGCTGATGATTATAAAGTTTGAATATGTATCCTATTGACACTTATTCGTTTTAATAGAAAATATGGTTTATTTTTACTGAGTGGCTTAGTTTTTTATAATTGTATTTGTATTTTATTCGTATTTTCATTTCTTTTTTTTTTAATTTTTTTACTACTTTCTAAAAGGTATTTTTCAGAACCGTCGTAAATTGTCTGTTCTGGAAAACAGACTTTCTAGAAGGTATTTTTCAACAACAACCGTAAAAACACTGCATTCTACGGCGGTTCCAAAACTGCCCTTAAATGTCTTCCAGAACCGCCGTTAATTTCGACTTTTTTACGGCGGTTTTAAAAAACCGCCGTAAAATTTAACGACGGTTCAAAAACCGCCGTTAAAAGCCTCAAAAAACCGTCGTTAATTAGCTGTTTTGCAGTAGTGACTACATCTACATTGTACACTTGCAGTTAGATAAAATATATACAAGTGCGAACAAGTTTTTGGTGCCATTGTCGAGGACCAATAATTTAGAAATTGATAATAATATATTTGATAAATTGGTTTTCATTTAAACATTGGTTGTAATTTGTACTTTATTGAAGTTTTGAATTGGTTGGTTTGTAGGTAGTGTATGCGAACACGTTTTAAAGGGTCACCTTTGAACCCAGTGGTCTTGAGATTGAGGCAAATTATAAATAAAATATGTCCAAGTGAGCCTTCTATTATATTAGTTAGTCATCCAATCTTCTTCTTTAAATTTTGGTTTGAATAAGATATATGTTTACAACGTGTGATTAATTAAAAAAAAATAGAAAAAAATCTTCTTTATAGTTGATTTATTCAAAAATTGACCAAAAATATATTAATAAATAATAAATTACATAAACTTAGATCAATCATCACTAGTGCAGAAACAGTTTTCTAAAACATAAAATCTAGAACGCCTCAGAAAGAGATGTTCTAGAATATAAGCCGGTGGCATTTTCGTAATAAAAGTTTCATATACCAGAACGCCTTTTTTGAAGACGTTCTGGTATATTATATATCTAGAACGTCTTAAAAGAGGCATTCTAGTATATCATATTATTTTACCTCTAAAAAAAATTTACCTTACCTTTTTGGATAGACCTAAAACAAAAATACGACTGTTCATCTCCTCTCCTCTGTGCCTCCGGTTTAACCCCCACCATTCCCAACAACCACCGACGGCCATCGTCTTGCAATTGCTACCACCAGATACAATAATCAACTGATTCGAAGAAATTCCAAATCCACCTTTGAATCCTGTAGATTTCCCCAACGCAATCCACAGTGTAGTTTTGTAGAAATGCAGTTTTCAGATATGATGTTAGGTTTCGTGATAAACGTCACCAGACCTAACACCAACTGAATCTCAGAAAGCAGCAGCGGAAAATATAAATAAAAATAAACACAGTAAATTAATTTCAGTTCGTAAGTAATCGTACTTACGAACTTGGGTGTACAAACCCGAAAACTATATTACTTTTCAAACGTTTAACATCAATACAAAATAATAAAAAGTAATATATGAAAAAATAAAACAAATTGTATCAAACTCTTGATACACAAAATACTCGTCGCCTCGGTATGATGATCTTCTTCGTTGGTTACGCAACTTCAAAGATCTTCGTGATTAAGATCGTGGCATCAAGTCTTGTGGCAAAGTTTCTGATGATCTTCTTTGTTGGTTACGCAACTTTGAAGATCTCCTTGATTTGGACCGTTGCCTCAAAGAAATCTATTTTCTCGTGTTCTGCGTCAAAGATGTGTGCGTCGTCTGTCTCTGTGTATCTTTTCTTCTTGCGTCTTCACTCCTTATATAATTAAACAAGACTCCTATTCTTGTTAAACAAGTTAGATAAGTATTTAGGAAACTAAATAAAGTCCTAGACTCCAACTAAGAAAGAAATCTAGAGTCCTAAAATACTTTGTGTCCTAAGAAAGGCAAACTACAAATAAGGAATAATATTGGAGAAAATAATATTCCCAACACACAGAAATCCCACGAATTGAATTCACATCGATTTCTCTCCTCCGATCCAAATCCACATAAATTCCACGAATTGAGTTCACATCGAGACGCGGATAAGGAAGTGGTGAAATAACCCAAGGTTATCTACTGTTCGAACAATAGATGTAGGTCTTACTGTAAGAGCAGAGGCTTCGACTGCTCCACCCACGTGAAGAGTACATGGGTCCTCGCCGCGAGCGCCAGCTTATGTGCTCAAACGCCGCCGCGGGCTCTTCCCAATCCACCTCAAGTGCCAAGAAACCCCGACTCGCCGACGCCTTGCAAACCACTTCTCACACTTCAAGACCAGCTCAAACCACCAAGGTATTAGAAAAAATATATGTTTTTTTTTTTCTGATTTTTATTAACTGTTTGACATTATATATTAATAATGATGTGATTTTTAGCCGTTTTTAGATTTTGAACCCAAGTTTTTAATTAGATTATACTTTTATTCGACTTGATATCTTGATACTTATGTAACTATTGAGCTTCAGGAGGATTCAGAAATGTTTTCTGTATCTCCATGTTTCTACATTCTGTCACCGATCAGATTTGTTTTATTTGAGCTCGGTTTATTACCAGACATTAGACAATATGCAGATAAATGCGCTGATGTTTTTGTATATTTTGATTTTTGGTACTTTTTGTTTGGTAATCACAATATCTGTGGTACTCATTTAAATGAGCTTTTGGTTTTGATTTTTTTTTGTTTTTGTTTGGTATTAATTTCTGTTTTACTGAAGCCCGTATTTCAATCCGCTTCCATCATTTCTCTACAACATTAAATTGATTTGATAATTGGTAAATGTAATTTGTAAGTTTTTACTCAAAATATGAAAACTATGTAACTTAATATGTTAATTCCATGAAATCTCTGTCAACTTGCATGATTGGTTAGATTCTTCAAAATCTCGAACACTTTGTGTGTTATCTAAATGATTAAGAGTACAGTTTTAAATCTGCAAGGCTGTTTGTTCTATGATATAACTTTACTATTGATGATATCGAATATTGATGGAGTGTTTTTCTTGCAGTTTTATTCATTTACTCTAGCACTGACAGTGAGGAGGTTTCAATGAACATCAATCGTAGTGGCATAAAGAAGGGAGGGAAATTTACACATAACTCCACAACAGAGATAACTCCTAGTCAGATGAGGTAGTTGAATCATTTAGCTTCATCTAACTTTTTTGTAGTCTAATGTTGGTTCCGTTTTTTTTTTTTCAAAATTAATATGAGAATGTTTAATTACAAGAGTTCGACATTCAAAATGGTCCGCACACTAATTCAGTTGATGAGAACTCTGGAAAAGATGCCAGAAGAGATGTAATTCTGGAGACTGAGTCACCTACAAAAACTTATCTAGTTCACTTTACTACTCATACTTTCATTTATTTACTTGGTTTTTTTTTTTTTTGATATAGCTAATTCAGTTTATTCCATTATTTCAGCGGACTATGCTGATGAAGCTCTTGTATTACGATGATGTTACAGTAAGCTTACTTGGGTTTCTGTTTATGCTTCATAATTTTCACTCCAAATAACTGATTTTGCAACTCGGATAAAACAGTAAACCAAAATTGTAGCTTCCTTGTTACAGTCAATAGTGGACCATTATCATGTACATATGGATTTCCATGCAATGTATGGTTTCATTTCCAGTTTTAATTATTATTGGAGAATGTATTATAAGTCGGATGGTGGAGATTAACTGTTTGTGGAGTTTTGTAGGAAAAAAATGAATAATGTAATGTACTTAAGATATTATGAAGAACATATTGTAAATGTGGACTTGATAAAAAAAAGTTCTGTAACTTTCTGAATTTTATCTTTCAGGTTAAGTCCCTTTACGGAACAAATTAATGATTAATTTTTTATTTCGACGAATTATATTACAGTATTCATTTAAATGAATAATGCTGGTGAAATCATTTTTTCCTTTCTTTTGTTCGAATAGCATATTGAGAGTCAGATAATAGGGAGACATTTCCCAGATTATAAAGCAATGCACTCCGTGTCCGTACATCTTGGTCGACGATCATCCGGGCCGTCACAATCCTTCTCATATCATCACACATAGGATCCAATGCACCATTGCTGAGTTTAGTGATTGCTTGATAAAATGTTACACGCCCGACGTAAGCGGGAAATGAAGGGAACTTATTCGAGGATTGGACACAATGGTAAAGCCACATTCAATTGTGTTTTCGATCCAAAACTAGATTCAGCCCGGTCCGAACAGAGCCCATCAGGCGGGTCCAAAATCTCAATGCCCCGCCATATTCTTAGCCCATCCAAGCCCAACAACACTCTTACATGTACTTGTTGTCGGGCCTTTTCGGGCCCCTAAAAATGAAGGCCACTTCTATGCGGGCCTGGACAGTTCTGCTGCAACCAGTATGTTGACATTTTTCACTATTATTTTACAGGCTGCCTGGGAGACATCATTTTTGATTAATTCTGCACAATCGTTGACAGAACCTTACGTCGGGCGAAAGATCTTCGAGACAATTCGATGCGAGTTTTCTTTGTTCTATGGAAACAGCATGCCGATACGGGACGCTGACATGTACGGGATAATTACAACCACCCCTGAGGTTTTGCCTAATGTTTAGATTTACAAATACCCCTCTTTGAAACTTTGAGATTTTTTTTTAATATTTTAGAATTAGGCTAAACCTTCGTGTATTTTTTATAAATAAACCTTAAAGAAACTCACAATTCATGCCATGTCCATTGTTCGTTCCTGGACAGAGTTAGTTTTGTAATTTTGGATTTTATATGGGTGATGAATATGTTTAGGTTAATGATACAATTAGAACGTTAGCTGGAGGAAGGTATACCAACAATGATGTTGTTGTAGCCGTTACTTTGGGAACTGGAACTAATGCTGCATATGTAGAACGTGCACAAGCTATTCCAAAATGGCATGGTCCTTTGCCTAAATCTGAAGAAATGGTTAGAAAATTATTCTATTATTCGATTTGTTTTCTTGTTCATAGTTTCATCAACTAAATTGAAAATGTGCTCATACTAAAATAACAATAATAATTTTTTTTTTTTAAAGTTAGTGAGTGTTTTAATCTTCTATTTTTGGTTATAAATATGGAGTGGGGTAACTTCATGTCATCTCATCTTCCATTGACTGAGTATAGGGAATAGGGTTATGGTGCGGATATAAATGCCATTCATGCACAAAAGAGGGTATTTCGCTTGTTCGTAGTTCTATATCAGTCAAATTTGAGATCTGAACAGTCGAGTCTATTTGTGCAGCTGCTTTATTTAGTTTTTGATTCCTCAGAAATGTGCTACTTGTGGTAATCTAATCTTTACACCACCACATAGCCACATTTACTCTTCTGAGCTCTTGAAAGGCTCTGCCCATTGATTTCCAACTAATAATTTGTTTCTGAGCAGCTCCAAACAAGACCAATGGCCTCGATCTGGATACACACTCTTGGGGTCAATCTTTGCTAGAAGTCAACATTACTGTCCATGTGCCTGCTGGAATAAAGTCGAGATTCATCATATGTGATATTAAAAAAAATCATCTTAAAGTTGGGCTAAAAGGTCAGCCTCCAATTATTGATGAAAGTGTCTTTTGCTATGTGCATGTTCCTAATTGTCCAGTCCAGCATTGTTGTTGTCGATTGTCTTTTGTTCAAATACTAAGTTGTATATACAACTCGTATCTGCAGGGCGAACTTTTTCAGCCTATCAAGGTTGACGACTACTTCTGGCGTATAGGTAGGCATAGTGAATTATAAAAAGTTTGGATGTCTCCTGTTGATATTATCTGTATATGTTAAATCATTTTTTACGAAGAGCTCATGAAATTATTGTTGATTGATTATTTGTTTTTTTTCCAGAGGACCAGAAATCCCTCTCCATTCTATTATCAAACAGAACCAGATGGAATGGTGGAAATACTTGGTGAAGGGTGAGCCAGTGATTGACACTCAAAGGTTGAACCAGAAAACAGCAAATTGGCTGACCTGGACCCCGAAACTCGTTCAACTGTTGAAAAGTGATGGTAACTTACTTTTTTAGGCCAATTATTCTGTAAAATGGTTGTTCTTTAATGTGTATATTAATAACATTCAATTGTTTCCTGGCATTATTTCTTCAGTTTGACCAACAGCAGAAATAAATGGGCCTTCCGACAAGGGATGAGATGCAGAAACAGGAGATAATAAAGAAGTTTATGGCTGAGGTGAATGCTAGTGATCATTTTTGTCTACCCACTCTAATTGTAATTTCAACCTATTTTTGTCTAACTAATCAATTTGTATGTATGTAACATTACAACATCCAGAAATGGACTTTTCACGGGCCAAGATCAGCTAGGAGGTTGGTTTTTATATTGGAGTCCTCAATGATACTAGGCAGACAAAAGAAAATTGTTAATTTGCGTAAGTTGTGGTTTGTTGTTTATTTTAAAAGAACTATCCGCGGAGAAGAGTTTTGTTCCTTTAAGTTCTGTAAATACTTCCTTTTAAATGTTTTGAATTTTCCTGATATCAGGTTGGATAGCTATTTCTCCCTCGCCAACACTCGTGTTTGCCTCGCTAATCACTCGTGTTCATGGAGGATCCCAGTTATCTCGTCGTATGCACAATTACGCAATCGGAAGACTTAACACACTCACACACATTATTACGGGGATGCATCCTCAACCTCATATACTATTCCTCGAGTTCATATACAAGGAAAGGCCCCGGCCGGCAAACTCGAATCACAAAATGCCGAGCCAAGCCTAATAAGATTATTCCTAACAAAAGCTATTGGATGACAGCTTCCTCCGCTAAGCATATTTTTGGAGACAGTTGCACACCGTCGCCTAGGTGGTCGGAGCCACCATCGAGAAGCCTTACCAAAATCCGTCATCTTTGGATCATGGCCACACCATCATGCTTCTTCTCCGCCGATGTACGATCAGCCACGCACCGTCCGTGTATTGCTGGTAACCGCCACCTAAATGAGAGCACTCTCAAAACCCTCATATGCATCTGAGTCTGGCACTCTCATTATTTTTCTTGTGAAGGCCGCTCGCCTATTATACAAGACGGGATGTAACCGCTCTCAAACTGCACATTAGAGAAAACTTCCCCACTCCGGTTTTACCCATAATTGCTCGGGACCTCCATGCTCGCCATGTGGAATGGGGCCAAACAACTCAAGCTAGCTCGCTCGACATGAAACTCGTGCGTCTTGAGTTTGACAAATACCTTCCTTCGTAAACCCACCTTTATAACCAACATATGCCGAAAGGACTCGCATAACCGCCCATCGCTACTTAGCCAAATAGCTGAAATGCGCACCTCATCGAGTCTAGTTTATAATTGTCCGCCCAAGCCATCAATCATGTCCCACAAGTGTTGCCAACCTGCCGAGTTGTCGTGCAAAGGGTGTAACACTAGGCAATGATTAAATGGATGTTTTTATGATTGAGGTTTTGACCGACCTATTTTAGGTCGATAATCTCTCCATAGCTACATGATTCAAATAATGCTTATGGTTTTTATATTTTATATGGGCCGATGCTTATTCAGGTCAACAATGGTTTTTATGGTTCTTATGGTTATGAGCTGACAGATATCCAGGTAAGTAAACATGCATAATTATAGGAATTTATGAGGAGACCTCCCCTTTAGAAGGGGCAATCTTTTCTATAGGGGGCGAACTGTTTTGGAGAGTGGCGAGCTCTTATATGAGGGTGGCGAGCTCTCATAATGTGAATGGTATTATAGCATCTCGGTATCTAGCCCTGGGTTTTATGAATAACGCGATCTTGGGCCCTGACGGGATATTATGGATTATAGTATGGGGTCCCGGCGGACTAAAGAAATGATTCATGGTTATAAGGTGATGCTTAAGTAATATTTCAGGGTTATGGTTTATGTTATGGAATGACTTTTTGGCCGACCTATTTTAGATCGGACAAATGAAATCTTTATTTTTTTTGTATATTCTACCTGATTTCGTACCTCAATCAGCCAAAATATGGGGGACTAGCTGATACGACATCAACCGACTTGATTATATATGGTATGAAAGTAACTAAAGGGGTAGAAGATTCTATGCCCCAACAGGTTGATAATATGGTAATAATATATTTTTATGGTTAGTATAGAATTATGGAAACCAAGAATCCTAATATGAGAATATTTTCTCATTATGAAAATTGAGTATAATTAGGAGACTTAATCCCATCTTATGAAGGAATCCTATTGGTTGGTGGATAAGTGTAAATAATATTATAAATAGGGGTTCAGGCCCTTATTTCATCACTTCACCCTTCTCTCTATCATGGAGCTCACATCATTCTCTCTTTTTATACAATTCTATGTATAATAACTCTCTCATCTCTAATTATCATGGATCATGGAGCTTACGGATTGTATGGATTTTATGGTGAGCTCCTCTTTAGGAGAGGCGGGCTCTTCTTTAGAAGAGGCAAGCTCTTATATAAGAGATGAGGACCCTATATTGGGAACACGTCTCTTGTCTCTTGTCTATATAAAGAGGACACATGCCTCACATTTTACTCTACATTGATTTTATCCTACGTTTTAAGCTCTCGCGTACTATTGAGATCTCGCGCATCTATATCGAACACTTTCTGACCTAGGCATCGGAGGGCTTACGTTGGGGCTGTCCAGCTTGGGTTCTATTTTTTAGGTTGATCAGGTTGCTAGGAGCTTTTTGAAGGTCTATCAGGTTGCTGAATACGTATTTGAGGTCAATACTTACTTTTCTTGGTGAACCAAACTTTTTGGTCGCATCATTTAGTGGTAATTTTGGTTTAGTCTTTGTGATTATGTATATTTTAGTGTCAGTATGCCACTAAAGATTCTTGCATTGTGTTTTTGGTTTGTCTGCAGTGTTATTTGTTGTCATTACTGATCATAGTAATTATATTAAAAGAAGTGGTAATATATATGATTACTGACTATGTTTTCATCATTTTATATCTATGCAGTCCTAATTTATCATTGCTTATCAACTTCATAATGAATAGGCACGGATTCTTATAATCTTTTAATTCTTGTAAGACCTACGCCAATTTGTATGAAGAAGTTTTTCGTAGATTCAATTTTTGTCGGAATGATGTCTTCAAGTTTCATTACTCATTTTCAAGCTGTGTGGAATGCTTCCTCGTTAGCGGGGATGATTTTAATATGTTTTAATAGAGCGCATATATACAAGGTGTAATGTGTTGGTTTCAATTTTGAAAGATAATGGAAGCACGAGTATTACTCGTGTTCGTCGATTGATGATAGTTGTTATGTGTTTGAGGAAGATGGTTGGGTTTTAGGCAATAGATTTAGGTTTGAAGTTGTGAAGTAGTATCTTTTCGATGAGTGCCCTATTTTTATTAAATATGCCGATCAAAGATTTGGTAGCATTGACAACTTTCAGGATAAATTGATGAATACACCGTTGGAGTTGGATTTAAATTTAGTTACAAGAAGAATGTTGGTGCTTAGGTGCAGGTTGTTTATGGAAATAATGATGGGAGAGGGGATTTTACTTGGTTTTTCAATGGTCTGTAGCTTCTTCTGGTCGAGATTTTTATATACACGGGCTAAATAGCGTGCATAGTTGTGAAGGTTTGCTTCAGATACTAAAGTATCGTAGATTGGATGCCGATCTCGTCATGACTTACATTGCTTCAGATGTGATGTATAATGACTCTTTTTGGACGAAAGATGTGATAAGAAAGTTCAAGTCTACGTATGGATTTGATATTAACTACAAAGTAACTGTGAAAGCAAATGATAATGCTAAGGGTCGATTTTAGGGTGGAGAGGTGAAGTTTTTCAACCAATTAACATGATACAAGAGCATTGTGATGGAGGTTAATCCGGGATCATATTTTGAGATGGAGTTGATGAGTCAATGGGTCGAGCCAAGAGGTTATTTTTCCTTACGTGAGGGGGGGTGGGAAGGTGTGAGTTTAGAATTTATCTCCCTGTGCTTTATGTGGGTGACACTTTTGTCAAAGGAATGTACAAAGGTTGACTCTTGTTGCAACTGGGAGAAGTGGAAACAAAGTTAATATTATCTGTACAAGTAATTTAAATACTACTATCAGCACTAGTAATTTGATTACCAGTGGTAGTAATCTTGGTTAGTCCATGAAATTTCACTTATTTTTTTTGTGTTTGTGGGGGCATGTTCCCACTTCCCATATGTGTATGTGACTCTGAATCTAAGGATAATCGGTATTTCTTCTTTTGCACAGAAAGAAAATGCTTGAGGCACAAGGGTGATTACCTTCATTAATGATCGCGAGTCAGGTCTTTTGAAGGTGTTTGATATGTTGTTTCCAGTGTATCTGCATCTCCACTGTTATAAGTATTTTAAACTTAACCTTGTAAATAGGTTTATATGTAGAGGGAATTCGTTTCTTGTAAATAAGGTGAGGGTCTTTTTTTAAAGATGGCATACTCATCTACAAAAAAGAATTTCATTACAATCTTAAAAAGTTAAGGGAAGAGAGTGGTGCATAAGCTATTGATCCATTTTTATCCATTATGCCAGTTCAAAGTTTAACATTGGTGTCATGCATTTTACCAAGGCTGTCAATATGGTATAATGGCAAATAGGGTTGCTGAGTCGTTCAACAGTTGGATCAAGTTTGAGCATGAGATGTTGGTGTGTAGCTTTATTGAACATACTAGAGTGAAGGCTATGCAGATGATGCAAGAGGAGTCTTGAGGCCGGGACCTGGGCGAGTAATCTCACCCTAGAAATGGAGGACAAACTGGTATTTGAGATTGATAAATTTTGGATATTGAGCGTGCATTACTCCCGCCGAGGGTGTACAAGGTGAAAAGCAACAACTCGCATACAGTAAACTAAAACGAGCGTACATCTTGTTGTGTAAAATAGAAGATTAATTGCTTCCATTGTCCCCACGCTCTGCAATTCAAAATTTTCCACCAAGAGATCTTTATGATTATATTGACAAGTAATTGTATTCGCACTTTATTTTTTGAGTGTATTTTATCTAACCGCAAGTGTATAGTGTGGATTTAGTACACAACGAATAAGGTCGTATTCCACAAGGACCAATGATATAGAATCCAATAAGTAATATAATATAGATAATTTAGTTTCACTTAAAATAATAGAAAAGATGATTTGGGTTGTGTCGTATCCAATGAGGAACATAAAATTAAATAATTAAATTAACAACTTATCATAATTTACCAAGATCAATAAAAAAAAGTAAGAATAGAGATTATTCAAATGATAAGGAGATATTTCGGGGTTTAGGATTACAAAATATTCTCAATGTTTATCCTTTTCGATCAATCAAGTATTGTTGTGATTCAATTCATTATAGGTCAATATACTTTAACCCTTATTTCGAATGTAATTAAACTGTGGAGTCAAAATACAAGACGCGTTGTCAAGATCACACATAGAGCTCCAAAAAGCTTTAAAGATTTATAAGACTTCAATCGTAATATCAAACCTCTCAATTTAATGATTAAAATGTTTTGTGTTTGAAGACCTAATTGTAAAGTCTCATCTCTCGATTGTTAATTCATCAAAACTAGTAGTTATAAAATGTCACAAATTGATTACAACTATATAAGCACAATAAGGAGTCAATCAATTATGCAACGATGAAATCAAATATAAAAATAACAAAGGAATCATACTTGAAAGAAAGATTAAAATATCAATTACTAATTATTTTCAAACCCCATAATATGATGAGATTAATTAAATATATTCAACAGATTAGCTAGATAATTCACCAAACACATTATGTTCATAAGAAAATCTATGAGAAGATGAAACCGTAAGGGTTATGGTGGATCCTTTAACCTTTGTTTTCTTCATGTTTCTTATCTTAATCACTCTAACTCACTCTTAGAATTTTTTTTTTAGCTCAAGAGGTGAAGCATAATGATGAATGATACATTTGGACTGAATTGAGGCCCTGTTTATAAGTTTAAAAAAATTAAACTGCATAAAGTGTGATTTCTGGACCATTTGTGGCCCAATTTACGACCGCGAATGGTCCAGAAATCGTTACTTATACGGTTTAAATGATGGGGTTTCATTTTGCGAATGGTCACTGTGAAAATGGCCTATAGTAGCGGGTCGAGTCGCGACCGTGAAGGGGTTCATGACTAGGTTTTTAGAGCCTATTGGCTTGTTGACTTCGTGGGCTTGCTCTAATCTTGTCCCAATGGACTCTTCTTTTCATTATCTTTAGTCTAATCCTTCATCCTTTGCCCATTTGCGCTTCTTCAAGCCTAATCCATCCAAAATGGTTCCAAGAATCCTACAAAATGACAAAACATGTAATAACTTCCAAATAATATGAAATAAGTTCAAAAGACGTTATAAATGAATAATCAATAGTTGCAATCTACTCAAATAAGTTACAAAATGTTCATAAACCCATGTTTATCAACTGACCCAAATTTACTGCTTTGTTCATCCTCAAAGAAATAAAATATAAGAAATTAACACTAGCACGGAAATGGAAAAAATGATTATGATATATTTTCTTCACAGGTATCATTTTTAAAGTACAAACATGAAATCAAGAACTCAATCGAAATGCCTTTTTTTACCTTTAACTGCTTGCTCCAATATCTAATTTCTTAAAGATTGATAGTGGCATTAGATTAATGTTTGCACCTAAATCACACCATATTTTCGAACAAACTCCCCCAGTGATGCAAGGAATATTGAAACTTCCCAGATCCTTTCATTTGAGAGGAATATTCTATTGAATAACCACACTGCATTCCTAGGTTAAGTTCACAACCTCGTACTCCTAAAGCCTCCTCTTCTTGCTTATCACATTTTTCAAAAACCTTCCATTGTTTGGCATCTTCATCAAAGCATCAACAAAATGAGTACTAATGTGGATTTTTCTAAATATATCTAAAAATTTTGAAAAAATTTCATCTACTTTTTTCTTTTGCACTCTTTGCAGAAATGATAAAGAATTTGAAGAGTTAAGGGAAGTAGGAATAGATCTTGGCTTCACAACCACTTTTTCCGGCTCCACTTCAACAATGTTCTACTCAGCATCTTCGTCTGCATCCTTTGTGTATTGTTCGGGTTCAAGGCTTGGCATCTTCAGGGTCTTCATACTTTTTCCCACTTCTCAAATGAATCATATTCACTTACTCTTTAGGGTTTACTTCCGTATTACTCGAAAATTGCCCTTTCTTGTGTTGGTTTCCAATAATGGTAGACAACTTAGAAAGTTGAGTTTCAAGCAACTTCATATCCCAACTGACCCACTAATTTGAGCTAGACTTGCTTCGTTCCTATCCATCCTTGCCTTCACCTTTCTCTAAATGGGATTTTGTTTCACCCATAAAAGAGGTGAACATCTCTTCCATGCTTCTTCCCCTCATTAATTACTCTATTAGTTACCAAAAAACCCGGTGATGGTTGGTGTGCATTGTTCTAATTGCAATATGAGAAGTTTCAATGATTTCTCATCCTTGGAGGTATTGGCTGCTGCCTTGATTGACTCTATAATTATTGTTGAAGTTTCTTTGATTGACAAAATTTACATCTTTAACTAATTCATGCATGGTAACTCCGCTTTCTTGACCCATTAGAATTCCTAAATCTGGTGACATCAACATCTCAAAATTCCTATTCATCTCCGTTAATTGACTCGTTATAGCGATGATTGCCTTGTTCTTGTTCACCATACTTTCTTCAACATTGAACGCTCTGTTGGCCAGTGATAACTATTGGTCGGTATTTCTTCTAATATGTATCACATCATTAGTGCTCTTTGCTAACAAGACGCCTCGTAATGGTGTATCCACCATTACCTTCGTGTGCCCACTCAAACCATTGTAGAAATATCAAACTTTTTGGTCTTCTACAGAACCATGTTGAGAGCACTTCCTCAAGAGATCTCTAAATCTCTCTCATGCCTCATGTAATGGCTCTTCATCTAGTTGATGAAATTGAGTAATCTCACTCTTTAAATTTAATGTCTTTCTTGGGGGAAAGAAATTAAGTAGAAACTTTTGACACATCTCATTATATTTGTCAATAGCTCTAAAGCATAATGTGTTGTTACAAAACTTCGCCTTATCCCTTAAAGATAAAGGAAATAGGTTAATTGCATCGTCTAGGACACTGTTCATCTTGATATTCCCACATACCTCAAGAAATTATGCCAAATGTGTATTTTTGGATCATCCATCGCACTTCCTCCAAATCAGTTTGGTTGAACCATGGCGATCAATCCCATCTTCAACTCAAAGTTTTTTGCTGGAATCACTGGCCCATTTCCTCCTTCGTGTTCCCGATTAGCATCGGGTTGAAACATGACTCAAATAACCAGTTGGGTGGAGTTTGTTGTTAGAATTGTGCTTGCAACGCCTAGATTTTTTTGCAAAAGTTAGTTGACTTGGTTGTTCAAGTCGATCGAAATTTCAACATTTTTTTTTCTAAACCCCTCCCCGCCTTTTCTGATGTATTCCAATTTATTTATAATTAGTCAAACCAAATATATTCTAAATGGACTAATGAAATTGATTAGTGTGAATCATTGCATAGAAATTATATGCACTAGTGCAGAAACAGTTTTCTAAAACGCCCTGTTTCAGTAATTCTAGAACGCCCTGCACATGCGTTCTATATAGAGCTGTTCTAGAATATCTGATTTTCCAGAACATCTTCCTGAGGCGTTCTAGAATAACGGATTTTCTAGAACGATTATCAGTAGCGTTCTAGAAAAATAATTTACCCATTCTAGAAAGTTGTTTTTACCGATTCATCCGTTCTAGAAAATAATTTCCTAGAACGTTTAAGAAAAAGACATTCTAGAAAATGTTCTTTCGAGAACGGTTACAGAAAAGTGTTCTAGGAAATAAACTTTCTAGAATGCCTTTTCAAAGTAGACCTTCTAGAAAATACATTTTCTAGAACGCCTTTTTGAAATAAACGTTCTAGAAAATACATTTTCTAGAATGCCTTCTAGAAAGACGTTCTAAAAAACACATTTTCTAGAACGCCTTTTAGAAATACGTTCTAGAAAATAAACTTTCTAGAACGCATTTTCGAAATAGACGTTCTAGAAAATAAGCTTTCTAGAACGCCTTTTCAAAATAGACGTTTTAGAAAATTTATTTTTTTAGAACGTATTTTGATATCCGTTCTAGATATGACAGTTTTGGAATTCCAGGTTTGGTTTTTTTTTTTTCAGAGCTGTTCATCCCTCATAAATCACAATTTTTAATACCTATTTAAATTACAATTTTTTCACAAAACACCTGTTATATACATAATCCCAAAATCATCCATAATCACAATAATACACACTCACCAAAAGATGTTAATACAAACAACACAAGTCGTCAAATACACGATCAACAAATATTAAAATAGAAATCACCAAAAGACGATGAGTACCTATTTTTCTACCATTCAAGTTATCCACAAATAGTTTATTTCCTACACTCCATAATATATTTCACACCCTATATGTGGTGATCAAGCAACGACCTCTAATAAACACTCGACCCAACGTCTACGTACATCATCAATTTCATCGTCCGAATAAGGTTGTTCCTTATTGAGTGCCTGCAGGTCAATGGAATACCGGAAATAAATTTGAGAGTTTGTAGAGAATGCACAATAAGATAATGAAAAATGACGAAAAATAATGGGTTATTTATATGCGAGGTGGGCTAAGGCCATCGAAAAGTTGGGCCAAGTTTTAGGGTTTTATGTAACCTAGTTTCGTTAGGAATGTCAGTAGCTTGGAGAGGGGGAAACACACCAATTCTAGGCGCAATAGTATTTGTATAAATAGGTCCCTCGTCCTATTGTATTGTTATCAACGAGTTTTCTCAGAGTTTAATACAACTATTATTTACAAAGGTTAGCCGAGATGTCTTAAGCTAAGTTCAAGCAATCGGAGTCGGCCATCTCGGCGCCGCACGGGCATGTTCTACTGCCACGCCCCATACTACGGGGTGGCCCCGTAACATTTGCTCCAGATAAATTTATATTATATATTTCTTCATAACCAAATATAACCATATAAATCAACTAGTCCCCCATGTTCTAACTGATAAAAATCAAGGTAGATGAAGGAAATAGAAAACCCTCCCTTTTATGAGATTTAAGTGAGCGTACCTGATACGTATTCATATTTATGCCAAAGGGAAAATCTTACCTCTCCTTTAACATCCAAACGCGCGACCTCTTTATTTTCAGGTAGCAAAATTCCACGATCACCTTTCTTTGAATGTTTGGACGTGCGACCTGTCAAACTTATTCATACTCAAACATTTCATATCATATCGTATCCCCAACCTAAAATGTGTCGGCTCATTGCCGAAGTAATAAAGTATTGGTAAAGCATGAGGGAGGTTAATATATTCCATGTTATCCAGAGAGCTTAAGAAATCACATAAATCCGTTCAGTCAAGAATTAAATCTCACGCATATCCCCATAAAATTAAACTATATAGAATCAAATAAGTCCCCTTAGCCAAGTATTAAACCACATGTATATCCCCATAAAATTAAACCATATAGAATCAAATAAGTCCAATAAAAATTATCCATGCGTGATTGATACCCCATCGACCATTATAAATTGCCACATAAGAGTTCTCAATTATGATAAGTAAAACACACCATCAATTTTGAAAATCCATAGAGAATTAGAACTTGTCTGTGATATTAGAAAGTCTGCAGTTCGAGAGTTCACTTGTGTATTCTCACGTCTTTTACACAAGGACTCGATGTCCCTCTTTCCCAGAGACGGTGCCACTTGATGCGACCAAAAAGTTTGGTTTACCAAGAAAAGTAAGTACTGAACTCAAATACGTATTCAATGACCTGATTGACCTTCAGAAAGCTCCTGGTGACCTGATCAACCTGCAAAACAAAACCCAAGCCGGACAGCCCCAGCGTAGGCCCTCCGATGCCTAAATCAGAAAGTGTTCGAAAGAGATGCACGAGAGCTTAAAACGTAGGATAAAATCAACTTAGAGTAAAAAGTGAGGTATGTGTCTTCTTTATATAGACAAGAGACAAGAGACGTGTTCCCAATCTGGGATCCTTGTCTCCTGTATAAGAGCTTGCCTCTCCTAAAAAAGAGCTCGCCTCTCCTAAAGGAGAGCTCGCCATAAAATTCGTAAGCTCCGTGATCCATGATAATTAGAGATGAGAGAGTTATTCCACATAGAATTGTATAAAAAGAGATAATGATGTGAACTCCATCATAGAGAGAATGGTGAAGTTATGATATAAGGGCCTGAACCTCCTATTTATAATATTATTTAGACTTATCCACCAACCAATAGGATTCCTTCATAAAATATGATTAAATCTCCTAATTATACTCAATATTCATAATAAGGAAATATTCACATATTAGGATTATTAGTTTTCATAATTCCATAATAACCATAAAAGTATATTATTACCATATTATCAACCTGCCGGGACCAAGAACCTTCTACCCCTTTCGTTACTTTCATACCATATATAATCAAGTCGGTTTTTGATGTCGTATCACTAGCGATAATTACATACCCAAATATGTAAATTAACATAAAAACATCATAAACATATTCGAATACACCACAACATTTTCGAAAACACTAAAATATAATCAAACAATAAAAGCTGACCGGATTAGAATATCACATCTTCGTACTGCAACTAGA
Source organism: Phtheirospermum japonicum (assembly GCA_014905375.1). Classification (NCBI taxonomy): domain Eukaryota; kingdom Viridiplantae; phylum Streptophyta; class Magnoliopsida; order Lamiales; family Orobanchaceae; genus Phtheirospermum; species Phtheirospermum japonicum. The sequence goes on along the minus strand of BMAC01000400.1, from coordinate 572,126 downwards.
AGAACAACAATAGACAAAAAGGAAAAGATAAGAACACATACACCACATTGGTCGAAAAGGACTGATCCATGCCAAAAAAGAGTTGATAATAGAGGCAAGTGAAATTCGTAGATTTAAGAGCAATTCAACCAAATAAAACAAATTTGAGATAAAAGAAAGTTTCCGATGAAATCGCCCCTATTTTGCTTCCAACCTGCGAATGTCATGACCTCTTGAGATTAAATCTCAAGAAATCAATGGAGATTTGAATAAAATTTATGGAATGAGTAGAAAAAATTGTACGTAAATATTGAGCTCTTGGTTTGTGTGAAGTGAGAAGAAAGGAAGTGAAAAAAGAGGAGGGGCAGATGAGTTGGGGCACGTGGAAATGAAAAGTTGCTGTCAAATTGTCCTAAAATTAAGCTAAAATAATTGATGGGAAAAACAAATGTAAAATATGTACCTATTAGGTAGAAAAGGAGATGTGTATTTTAGTAGACACAAATGCCTTATATCTGTATTTTATTGGTCAAAACCCCATTCATATTTATCTGTTATTTAATACATAATACTCAATTCATCCCAAAAAGATAGGCATGTAGTTGTACACTTTAGAAAATATTGGTTAATATAGTTAAAGTTATATATTTCCATCGTTACCCCTATGGTTAATTAATATTTTTATTTAACCATAAAGCTAATTTAAATAAGTGAAATAATGTGATTTTAATATAATTAAATAAAAATCATGTATAAAAATAAAAAATTAAATATATTAACAATCCATTTATTTTGGAACATCTTAAATAACAACCATAATTATATTTTTGGAACCGAGTAAATATTATATTTATTATTTTGTGATATATTTATCTATCTAGTTCACCTTACTTATGCACCCCACCCTAACTCATGATATAAAAATTGCCTTGATAGGTCAAAATAAAACCAAACATACGCGCACAATTATTTTCACTTGCTAAGAGCATGTGTAGCGGATAGGGCTGCAAACTTGTCGAGCGGCTCACGAGCGCTCGCGAGCAGCTCGAGCTCACAAACAAGTCGAGCTCGAGCATGTCACTAATAAGCTCGCGAGCTCGACGAGCTGCTCGATTATGTGTGAATTTACTAAAATACCCCTATTTAATAATATTAATTACAAAAATACCGTAATTTTATTAGATTTAAAACTAAAAAACTCGAGGCGAACTCGAGTTTTTTTCGAGCCGAGTATTGTCGAGTCGATCTCGAGCATGCTCATTTCCTTGTCGAGTCGATCTCGAGCTCGAGCACAGTTAATAAACAATCAATCCTGGCCCGAAATCATGAATGCTCGACTCGACTCGGTTCGTTTGCAGCCCTAGTAGCGGACCACCATTCGCTTTTGCCCACTGCTCCATGTTCCAACAAACAGGCATCCGGAACGGCTTACTTGTGGGCCCTGCAGGCATACTATGCCCGCGCCCTTTCATGTTTTTTTTTTTTATTCTAATGAAAATAAAAAAAATAAAAAATAAAAATAAAAATCAGAAAAAACATTTAAAGATTTGGAAAATTTAAATAAAAAAAGAAAAAATCTATAATCTATAATTTATAATTCAAAAATAAATACAACAATTAATTAAATTTGTAAAAATATATAAAAAATATAAAGAAAAATCAAAAAAGCATTAAAAAATATAATCTATAATTTCTAAATTCAAAAAACAAAACCAACAATTAATTAAATTCGGAAAAAATAAAATAATATTTAAAAATTCAAAATAAATTTGATTTATTTAATAAAAGAAATCATAAAATTTTAATTATTTTTAATATTTCTAATATTTATTTATTATTTCTATTAAAAAAAATCCTAATAATTTAAACAATATCACCTTAACAAAAATTATTACGTCACCCGACTTTCATCCAATCCGGTCGACCTAACCAATCCATTTTAGTGATCTAAGCTGTTTCTTCCATTCTAACAATCGTCTCATCAATTCCATCTCCGATGGCTGAGGTAAATCCATTTCTGCAATATTGTATGCGATAATTTCGATGTTCAATTAGGGATTCGCGATGAAATTATAAATCTCTTCTTCATAGAGTGTTTTTCCTTTTCGTTCGTTTGTTTGTGTCTTTGTAATAATCTTGAATGGGATCCCATTTCCGTGTATTTTCTGGCGTTTATTTATATTCATAGCTTTGATTTTTGTGCTATAGCTTTGAACGTTTATCTTTTATTTTGTTGATAGGGCAAATCCTAGTTATTTTTGCTGAATTTAGTGCCTTGTTGTAGTTGATTTTGTTGGCTTGCTGTTTCAGATTGAACTAAAAACCGCTCCTGCTGATTTTCGGTTCCCAACTACCAATCAAACCCGGCATTGTTTCACCCGTTACATTGAATTTCACAGGTGAGTGGATTATTGTTGGTTGCAACTGGATATTTTTTCCATCTTTTTTTATGTTTTTTTCCTTTTTTTTTTGGCCTTTTCTCTGATGAAATTGTTAGAAATGTTGAGAAGTTCATATTTGTGCTAATTGATTAATGGTCTCTATCACTAACGTGACACCAAATTGGAAAAGCTTACGTCCGAAGTGATGAGACGAGCTTAATATGTATTCAGTTGTATTTGGCTTCAGTTTTTCTCTTTTCTAATAATGTGTACATTTATTTGCAGCATTTTGGGTTTCATTCATTCATTCATTCTCTGACAATTCTTGTAATCAAAGCTTACAATGAAGTTTATGTCGCGCGAAATATTTACCTGAATAATATAGTGTAAATAGCTTGAAAAGTGGAAGGTGAACTATATATAGAGCGTAGATTTGGACATTTGGGGTATTTATAGAAACCCAAGATTATGTGAACCAATTTCAGTTTAAATTTTCATTTACAAATTTCATTCTTTGTTGTTAGGTGTGCGGCCGCTAAGGGTGAAGAATCTACGGATTGTGGTAAATTTGCCAAATTCTACCGCTCCCTTTGCCCAAGTGAATGGGTAAGTTGATGTGCTAGCTTGTCCTTTCAAATTTTATCATGTGATTAAAATGTGCTTGTGATTGTCTCTAATGGTTTCAAGCCATTTTCAAGTCTTAAATTGTTTCCATGTATGCATACGAAAGCATGCAGTTTAGTGTTGTCCTTGTGCTCTTATCTTAAACGGTGATTTATGACTGCCAAATCATTAGTTACTTTATGCCAGGATATTCTGTCACTTAAGCCAATTAACAAACTGAATGTGAGTCTAAAATAAGAAATATTAATGAAGATATCCAATCATGGTGGCTGATTTAATCTTTTGGTAATCTTATTGGGTTGTTTGATGAATGATATATGATTTTGACCAGCTATAAACTGTTTTGGTATTGGAAAAAATTTCCACTACCATTTTGAGATTCTTTTCAATTTGGATTTTTTTGTGACTTCTTTAATAATATTTCAAAAATTTATATTATTCACTCACTTTCAATTTTTTCTCCCACCAATTACTTTAGCCCATTTAAAAAAAAAAATCATTCAATCACTAATCATTATTACACATTTTTCTATAAATTTCACTATTCTCTCACTCACATAACTCTAACTATCAATCTCATCGAATCATTATTATACTATTTTTATATTAAATTAATTAAATTAAATTTCCATCTCTTATCCATTCACACTCCCAAAAATTTTCATTCTTCTTTCAATTTTTTTTTTTTAAATTTGTTTTTATCACTATTTTCTCTCATTTCCAAAATCTCCAAAATGAAATGGTATACAATTGCACCCATGCTTTCCTTTTTTTTTTTTGCAGAACTAAATTATCTTTGACATTAAAATGACTGACCATAGACATCTTCATTGTTAAGATACGTAATTACATATCCTTGCCTCACATTCAAAGCACTCCTAAATTATTATTGCTGCATTGTTGTGTAAACCTGCTTGTTAAAATTTAGTTTTGTTTATATTTTACTCATTCGAGAAAATTCAAATACTATATTTGCATTTTGTCTTATTTGTTCACCTTTTAAGGGAAACAGTTATAGGCATGCCAAGTATTCTGCTGTGTATGGCATTATGTCGAAAGGAGACGATGAACTATGTATAATTCTTTAAATAGATAAATTCTATCGTCTTGTAGTGACTATATGAAGTTTAGGTGAGAGGTAATGTTGTCCACAATCTCTATCTGGATTGTCGAGCATACAATAATAACTTTTTGTCTGTTCCAATTGGTGTTTGAAGCAGGCGAGGACATTAAAATGTTGACAGTATATGTTTCATTTATATTATGTAGCTGTATGGTGTTATTATTCCATAGTTACTATTACCTGTCTGCATATTTCCCATTTTTATGGGGACACTTAACTGCTCACTTAATAATAATAATAATAATAATAATAATAATATTATTATTATTATTATTATTATTATTATTATTATTATTATTATTATTATTCTCTATGAATCTCCAGTAGTGAGTTGTCATGTCTCAACTGGTCTTTGGATATTAAGTTTTGAAAACCATGAGAGAACATCTTGCTTGCTGGCATATTAGCATCATTGTTAGTGTTTATATTACAGTCACTTATTTTAACAATTTTCATATCATTTGCTTTATCTATTAAAAGTTTTACATGGAGTGTTCGTGTTTTCATTTGACTGGTGGCTTCGTTGGATCACATTGCCTTTTGCAGATTGATAAGTGGAATGAGCAAAGGGAGAATGGAACATTCCCTGGGCCTCTCTAGTTTAACATCATTGTAGGGTTTCACTTCTTTGTTACCCAGATTTGCCGTTTCCTTTTTGTTTGAAGTTAGTAAGTGATCAATGTTATTTTAGCAAGTACCTGCGTGTTGTTTCTTATGCTTTTTCAGTGCATAAAAAAAGACAGTTGCTCAAGTAAACTGTTGCTTTTTGAATTTTCATAGGACAGTGTTTATTAGTATTATAATTTAGTGTTTACTTGGGTGTCAACTGCTTTCACGTTCTTTTGCAGTTTAATATTCGAGTATCATCAGTCAGTCTCCAAAACAGTGATAATATGGTTCATTTTTTGCTGTTTTGTTCATTAGAGTATTATTATTATCATCATCATCATCATCATCATCATCATCATCGTTGCATGATGTTATGTTTGCCTAGGTGGCTCTCTCTTTGTACACACACCATCTAATGCTTCTTCATGCTTGGTGATTATTTTATGTTTTGATCTTCCCGAATGATGGGATGGTCTTTCGTGTAGAGCTATTGTACAAATTTTGATTATGTTGGTAAATGGGGAAAAATTGAAGGTGGGGAGTGAAAGATTGTGTAGCATGTGTCATTAGTGTAGAAAAGCTGATTGGTGGCGCTTTTGGACCGCCACTAATGCGGGCAACACTTAAAGTTAAATCAATACGAGTGGCGGTTCAAACCGCCACAAAAAACAACGGGTGGCGCTTCTTAGGTAAATCGCCACCAAAAACTGAAGCGAGTGGCGCTTCTTAGCTATGAATGCCACCAAATACAGAAGCTAAGCGCCACCAATAAAACTGAGCATTACCATCGGTTTCTTGAGGAATTGATGTCGTCGACACAAAGAATATTAACATCGATTTGACTATAACTCATGTGAATTCCCAAATAGTAATTAAAAAAAAAAATTAAATGTCTATCCTATTTTATCTTTTCTCATCCCAACTTATAAACACCAAAGCGCCACCAAATACAGAAGCGGTTGGCGCTTCTTAGGTATGAAGCGCCACCAATAGAATTGAGCATTACCATCGGTTTCTTGAGGAACTGATGTCGTTGATACAAATAATATTAACATCGGTTGACTATAACTCATGTTAATTCCAAATTAATAATTAAAAAAAAATAAATGTCTATCCTATTTTACCTATCTTCATCCCAACCTATAAATACCAAACAATTGCAATAAAAATTCATATTTCAAATTGAACATTAAAATTACTCAACAACAAATGTTAAAAAAAACATCCAATATACTTTAAAAAATTATTTTACATTACAATTTTTCATTGAATATCTCTTGTAAAATTACAAATAGATATAACATTATAACCGTGGGTACCGTCTCTGGGCTAATCCGGGCCGACGGCAAGCTGCTAACAAGTATTTGAAACACGACCGTGATTAGTGAGCCCGGCAACGACGAGGACGACCTGATACCACTTGAGCTCTCGATTTTCAAGCTCGTCGACGCCCCGTCGCCGATTTGGCGGTGGTTTGACTAACGACTAACGGGCTCTTGTATGTGACTAACTGGCTCCGCCACCGAATGAAACTCCAACGTCCCGACACATGTCGACGCGAGCAGAGGCGTAAACACCATATGGTTCATCGGCGAAATACAAACAACATCGTACAACCTCGTATCGAGCCCCTTTAGGAACCTACACGCGACCCACCCGCTCCCGAGCACAACCACTTGGGGCTTCTCGCCTGGCTTCGTGGCCTCAAGCGTCGGGTATTTCGGGATTTCGTATTCCGAGTCGGATTCCAACATCACTCTCTCGGCCTGAGCGAATTGGCTCACAGGGGTCGTCCAGATTCCCCTGCTCACGAAATTCGGGCCAGATGACGAGCTGAGGCTATGGACGAATGGGGAGATGCCGCGTGTCATGACATTTTTGTGGGATGATGTGAGCTCGGTGCTGAGGGCGGGCGAGTGGGAGAGAGTCTTTTTCGTAAACGTGATTGGCGGCCAGGGCACCTCCGGATCGACGGTAGCCGCTTCTTGCTATTCTTGCTAAGGCCATGTTTGGGAGTGGTAAATAGGGATGAGATTATTTTAAATGTCTGATGATGAGAGCTATATGTTTCGTTTAAATGTTACTGCAATCAGTAACGGTAAGAAAAAGTAAAGACATGGAGAAAACATGTTTGAAATTTCTGTTCCGAGCAATTTGATTAAATGACCAAGACATTTCTGGAAGATTCAAAGGAAGAAAAAAACATGTTTGATGCAATTCATATGTTTTTTTTGTTGTTGTTGTTTTGGGTTTTTTTTTTCTTTTTTGTGGAAAGAAAATTGGACAAATTCAATAACCAATAAAATGTATAGGTGTTATTCTACAAACAGAGGATTACCCAAAAAAATATATTATTGCCTTTCAAGTGTTCTCTGTTCTGCATTTTAGACTGCAATCAGCAACATTGAACAAAATCCTGAAGCATATTCTGTTGGCATTTACATATGAATCATGCAACTTTGAAAATGATTTAGGATAAATTGCAAAAAAAAACCACTTCGAAAATTACCACCAGGAACCAGTCTTTTGTTCCTAAAAATTTATATTTATTATTATTATTATTTTATAATAGGTTGGTAAAATAACCATGAAGCCGTACCCCTAAATTAATATACAGAGAATCATGAAAATGTTATGCTGTGATGAACAATGTTGCAAAATAAATAGAGCGACAAGTAATCTCTTCAATTATCTAAAAGTAAGAGATTCGGATGGGAAAAATAATAAATTGAAAAACAAGACCTAGAAATAAAATGTCAGCAATTTCAGTTATTTTCATCAATAACAGATCGAGCATCACAACTGATCAAGTGAAAGGACATTCATCAAAGTAAAAAAAAAAAAAGAACAAAACTGAGAAAATGAAAATTGAGCGTGAAGAAATCCGAATCTGATTCATAATTCCTAGCTAGAGGTGCTAAATAAATAGAGAATGTTATGCATATATGTAAATATATGAAGTGGTTTTTAGAGGAGGGTTTTAGGAATGAAAAAGACAATGAGATGACATTATCGGAAACACGTAACAACTTAATCTATATATATATATAAAGAGCGAGTTTGGCAGAAGCGAGAAATAATTCCTAAGAAAATGTGAGTTATTCCGCACATTTTTATCATTAATTTTCTCTTCTTTTTTTCTAAAGTCTACATAACTCTCTCCCCTCCCTCTCATTTTTTGTCATTCACTCCCCTCTTTTTTTTCTACACTACTGTAATTCATCCATCTATTTTTCCGCACAAAATACATTTAAATTTCTATAGATCTCCAAGAGTAAACTTCTTAAGATATATTAAATACATTTATATATATATATAGATATCCAAGAGCTATCATCCACATTTGAGATTCAAAGATAATCTTCTTAAGATATATTGTACGGTATTTTCACCTCACAATATTTTATTTTCCCATTAAATTTGTTTTCTTTTCTTTTTTTGTGTGTGTGTGTGATTATTATTTTTTTTATATTTCACAGGTCTAATTTATCTAAGGGAGATAGTTGAGATTCATAATCGATTAGATCTCCGAGGATTTTTAATTATATATGTATATAATTTATTCTGAATCGTAATTTATTCTTCGAGATCTATTTTTTTAGTTTATTTTGCATCTATTTTTTCCCATTGAATTTACATTTTTGTTTTTGTAATTCGCAAGTGCCGACTATCTAAGAGCAATAGTCGAGAATCAAAGATCGAATAGATATCCAATAGCAATAGTCGTAAATTATGGTGTACAAGTATTTTCAATTCTAAATTTCTCTTTTATACTTATATATATATATATACTCTAAAGCATTCATACAAACGAAAAGGTGATATTTTGCGTTACCTCTTTCTTTTTATACTATGATTTCGAAAATAAAAGTATCTCATTACTATGATTATAAATTTCCAATAATCAATTATATTGAATATTATGTTATATTAGTTCACTGTTAGTTTGTTTATATTGTATTGCAATTATTTAATATAAATCAATGTAATTGATGAAGGTTAATGTATATAAAAATATCTTATGATAATTAATATACTAATCTATGGCAAAGACTTGCGTTAGGCCAGATTGACGGGTCATGACCCGTTAGGCATCTGACCCGATACTTTAATGTATTGGTTTTTGAACTATGATGTATTGGTTTTTGTACTCAAAAGTATTG
>BMAC01000400.1:531524-561487 GCA_014905375.1 Phtheirospermum japonicum | reverse complement strand
TTGAGTAATAATGCTGGAGAATACGCGCTTCATCTATATGTACTATTATTGCAGAGAATTTGTCAACACATATTCTATCGAGTGAAGTGGACAACATTACAACAACTACACTAGATAAATCACATAATCAACATAATCCTTAGACAAGAAGGGGACGACCACCTACAAAACCAAATGTGCCTAAGAAGGGTAAATTTTTTCATGAATTCCACATTTATTTTATTTGTTCTAAAACTACAGTTGTAATTTAATTACTATTGTTAATTATTTGGTTGTTATTATTAAAAATATATCATCATTATCTAAAGTAAAATATGAGGGAAGATGAAATTAAATATAATTTCTTATGTTCTCATAAGGAAATATATATAATTAGCTGTAATAATATTTTATAAAAAGAATATAAGTGTAGTTCATAAGTTTCACCATGAATACAGAAAATTCTTCAGGTCCATTGACAGAATGGACAATAGTACATCTGTTGTAGTTGATTTAACACAGAATCAACTTACCCCTAAACCACGAAGAGGACGTCCACCAAGAAAYTGAATATTTCTAATAATGGTAATAGATTACTTATTCATTTGCATATTAATTTTATATTTCAAAGAGAATTTCAATTTTTATAACAACTTTAACAGTTTATGTTATTTTTTCTTTTACATGACAATGTTATTGGTAATAATTGATCAACTGAGTATATAAAACCATTATCCATTGGTTTTGATATATTATACAAATTTCGAATAGTCATACATATATTTTTTATTTATTTAATGTACTCATGCTTCAAAAAGAAGTTTAACGTACTTTTAAAGTAAACATTAACTTTGAAATAATATTGTAATGCAATAAGAAATTAGAACACATTGATTCCGCTCGTTCCCGTCCTTCRCTTCAGGGCCTGTCCCTCGGTGTGGTCAGTACTCCATACTGTCGGGCAGYGAAGCTTACACTTGTTCACTAATTATGATGGTTCACCAGGGCCTCTTTCCTCCCCCCTTTTCTGCTCACTGGTAGGGGTCCACACCCCCACATGTATGATTAATAATTTTAATTATGCAATATTTATTTAACATATCTTTTACGTTACATATTACTTATACAATAATAGATAATATTTTTTTCTACTAACCAATATTGTGAATATTGTAACAGAAAATACTCCAAAACAAAAAGTGGGAAGGCCATCTTTGAAGTCTGTTTTTTAAAAGGGTAAACTTCGAAAGATTCATATTTTGCTAAAATATTATATTTTGAATGTATGATTAATTGGTTTAATTAATATTTCTTTTTGTTTGTAAATATACCTTTGTGATATTTAAAAGAATCCACATCATCCACTCCAATTAGAAGTGCAAGAATAACTAAAGCAGTTCAGAAGGAAGCGACTACAACACTTAGTAAACCTTCACATAAACGATATCTCAAGAAACCTAAGATTCCTGATGATGGTAATTCCTTCAAATCTTCTTATTTCCAACAATACACTAAGATACTTTATTTAATTCAAATATAAATTTTGATTACACACACATATATATAACTTATTGATTTCAATGACACCTTCATTTGTCTAAAGTATTATCGAACAATTTATCGGGATATTGGTGATCCTACTTTCATATGTGGACGTTATTCAGCATATTTTGGGTATGGAGAGAGATTGATGCCAAGTGTTGAAACTACGATACCGGAGTACTCTACCTGTTGTGACAAGGAAAGGATTGTGTTGTCTCCTTTGAAGAAGCCACCACAAGTTTTGTATGATCTAATATTTGGTTTTAGCGATAAAAGTGGAAATTTTTTTAGAGAATATTCGATCATACAACAAAATGTTTTCTTTTACTTCGATGGGTGCAAAAGTTGATTCCAGTATGAACACGGGAAATTCACCATCGACATTCTGTATGCACAGTCACAATTATCATCTAATAGGGAGTTTGCTGCCAAAAGAAGGTTCTACACCGAAGTTAGCATAGCTTTATATATACGATACTGCAAACGAAGTTCAAAATTGAATTAATTTGGTTAGGTATGATTTTCAATTTCATAAGTTATTATTGGTTATTCAAATTAATATATTATTTTTTTTTTTACAATATTCTTATTTTACAATTTACATTTATGCAGAAAAGGCAATGAAAATAATTCTCTGCATACCGAAATTGTTGTTGAACTCAAATCCATGTTAGATAGGTCAAATAATTTGGTTAAGTCATTTAGAATTTTAAAGGATAAGTTTCTCGAAGATGGTGTTATCGAAATGAAATTACGACTTATTGGGAGAAGAGGCACTGATGCAAGAACGCACAATCTACCCAAAGCCGATAAACTTACCATCTTAGTTGTTGGTGATTTTGAAAAATATATGGTTGATAGGGATATTATTTTAGAAAGAGAATCTAGCAAATTGATACGTATCAATGAGTTACATAATTCTTAACTTTCTCTACAATATCCATTATTATTTCCTTACGGTGAAGATAATTATAGGCAAGATATATCTTTTGCTGATCATCAAAAACGATAGGAAATGGAAGAAATTATGTGATCCAGAGGGAGTTTTTCTCGCACCGATTGCGTGAAAAGTTAACCGAGTCACCTACTATCCTCTCTTGCAAAAGGCTTACACAACAGTTCATAGTTGATGGATATACCATGATTGAATCTGCAAGATTATGGTATGTTAGAACCCATCAAAAAGAGTTGAGGAGTGAGATGTATAATGGAATTGCTAATGCAGTAGTACGCGGTGAAACAAATGGTTGCAGCGTGGATAACAGAGTTGTTTTGGCAGCGACATTTACCGGTGGTGCACGGTATATGATTCACATTTACCAAGATGCTATGGCAATTTATCGATGGGCTGGATATCAAGATTTGTTCATAACATATGTGCAATCCAAAATGACCAGAGATTGTACGGTTTGTCGAGAGCATGAATCTTAATCCTGAAGATCGTCCTAATATAATTTCAAGAATATTCAAGATGAAGTTGGATGGCTTAATTAGAGATTTACGTGACAACCAAAATATTTGGAAATATAGTTTCCAGTGAACATATCAATATATATATATATATATATATATATATATATTATTTATTTCAAAATAACCTATATACATCATCAATTTATTGTTTATTGGCGTGTTGTTCATTTTTTACTTTTCATCTTATGTAGTTATTTACACTGTGGAGTTGCAGAAGCGAGGCCTTCCTCATGCCCATATTCTTCTATTTCTATCGAAATAAATACCCTAATGCAAGTAGTATTAATCGAATCATTTTAGCTGAGATTTTGGATGAAGAGGAAGATCCAAGGTATTATGCAGCGATTTCGGAGTTGATGACTCATGGTCCATGTGGGCATTTGAAGAAAATCTTCCCCTTGCATGGTTGATGATAAATGCTTAAAACATTATCCAAAGAGGTTCGTTGACTCTACTACTATTGACTATGATGGTTACCCGGTGTACAGACGTAGAAATACTGGTCGGACGATAACAAAAAAATGGTATTTCTCTAGATAATAAGTGGGTTGTGCCACATAATTTTATTTGTTTCTAAAGTATGGAGCACACATGAACATTGAATGGTGTAATCAGTCTAGATCTATCAAATATTTGTTCAAATATGTGAACAAGAGAAATGATAGGGTCACAACAACATTTTACCACAGTTGTAACAATGATGGGAGGAAGCCAGAAATTGATGAGAATCGACATGTATTACGATTGTCGTTACATTTCCCCATGTGAAGCGGCTTGGAAAATCTTTGGCTATGAAATTCAGTATAAGAATCCTTCCGTTGTATGCTTGAGTTTTCATCTTCCAGGGGAGCAAAGAGTACTATATAATGATAATGACTCATTGGAAGATGTGATGAAACGTCAGTCAACACTTCATACAATGTTTTGGGTTTGTTTGAGGCTAACAAGAAATATCCTGAAGCTCAAAATTTGTTGTATAGTGAGTTTTCTCAGTATTTTATTTGGAACTAAAAAGAAAATGAGTGGACCCTAGGAAATAAAGATTGCAAATTGCTCAGTTATATTATGTTCCCCCAGGTTCCGGTGATAACTATTATGCTAGGTGCCTCCTCAATGTTGTTCGAGGAGCACAATATCATGATGACTTAAAAAAAAGTAAACGAAAAGCATAACGATACATATCGTGATGCGTGCTACTCAGTTGGGCTACTGGATGATGATAGGGAATATATCGATGGTATCGAAGAAGCAAGTTATTGGGGATCTGCACATTTTTAGGTCCTTATTCATGACATTGCTTGCGTCTAAATCTATATCTCGACCGGAAAAAGTTTGGGAAAAATGTTGGAAATATTTATTAGATGACATTTTATACAAAAACAAAAGTTGAGAAATAACAAAGGCATTAATTAATAAACTTCAATTATATCTATGGTTTTTTGATAGTGTTCTTTTATATATTTTTTCATATAAGTTAGTGAAAGTACAATTATTTTTAATTTTTCTTTTTGTACAGATTTGAAAATGAGTGATGCTGAAATTCAAAACCTTGCTTTACTGGAAGTGGACAAGTTGTTGCAGAGCATAGGTAAGAGCTTAAAATACTTTCCTCCAATGCCAATTCCAACTGAAGTCGACTATAATATTTTTTTAATAGATTTATTGTTGAGGAACTGGACTATGACCGTGATACCCTCATCGAAGAACATGCTAATTTATTTCAAAATCTGAATAAAGACAAAAAAACATGTGTATGACGAGGTCATAAAATTTATTTCTTCAACAAAGGGGGGCTTATTCTTTGTTTATGGATATGGAGAAACTGGCAAAACTTTTGTTTGGAGGACTCTTTCTGCAGCAGTAAGACCTAATGGTATGATTATATGAAATGTAGCATCTAGCGGCATAACTTCTCTTCTTCTTCCAAAAGGAAGAACCGATCATTATAGGTTTAAAGTTCCATTCAATCTCCATGAAGAATCAGCATGTGGGATTTTCCAGGGGACTCCCCTTGTGAAATTAATGGTGCATGCACAACTGATAATTTGGGATGAAGCTCCGATGATGCATAAACATTGTTTTGAAGATTTAGACAAAATATTGAAAGATATTATGGGATTTAAGAATCCAAATGCTAGAAATTTTCCATTTAGAGGTAAAACTGTTGTACTTGGTGGAGATTTTCGTCAAATTCTTCTGGCGATTCCTAAAGGTACTAGGCCAAACATAGTACATGCAACCATCAATTCTTCCCACTTATGGAGACATTGTAAGGTTCGGAGATTGATAAAGAATGTGAGGCTTCAAAATCTCAGCTCAGAGCTCGATTCGATTGAATTGAAAGAGTTTTCTCAATGGATAAATAGCATTGGAGATGGAACAGTTGGAGGATCAAATGATGGCATCGTTGAAATTGACATCCCAAAGGATTTATTATTGTTAGATGATGGTGACACTATTACATCAATTGTGGCCAGCACTTATCCACAATTTGGAACGAATGCTGAATGTTCTGTTTATTTGGAGGGCCGAGCTACTCTTGCACCAACACTTGATGTAGTAAATTTAATCATTGAGTATATAACTTCATTGAATGAAGGGGAATGTAAGATATATTTGAACTCAGATAGTGCGTGCAAATATGATGCATATATTGACATATTGCAAGATGTCCACTCACCCGAGTTTTTAAACACAATCAAGTGTTTTGGGTTGCCGAATTATGAGCTACAATTGAAAGTTGGTACTCCAATAATGTTGTTGAGAAATATTGATCATTCACTTGGTTTGTGCAATGAAACTAGATTGGTAGTTACGAAACTGGGTGATCATGTTTTGGAGGCAACGATTCTCCAAGAAAGTAATGCAGGTGAATTAGTACTCATCCCACAAATGAACGTAACACCATCCAATCCTAGTTTTCCATTTAAGTTTCAACGAAGGCAGTTTCCGATTGTTTAGTCATATGCAATGACAATTATAAAAGTCAAGGCCAATGTCTCTCCAACGTTGGAACTTTCTTTAAAAAACCTGTTTTCAGTCATGGTCAATTGTATGTTGCAATATTAAGGGTGACCAACCGAAAAGGTTTAAAAATCTTGATTTGCGATGATGAAAATAAACGTAGAAAAAAAACTACAAATGTTGTGTACAAGGAAGTATTTCATAATATGTATATTATAAATTCCTGATTAATAATAGTTTTGCTAACCATGTTCTGTATAATGTTTAATTCTTCAATTTATTATTTTAATCTTTATCTTATTCTACTTTTATTTAAATTAGTATAAACACTTATTTATTATATTATCAATATTAAAATAATATTAAATATTTGATAAACTAAAATTTAAAATTATTCCCCCGTGCATCGCACGGGTGTAATACTAGTATATATATGCTTGTGCAGGTGCTGCTTCAAAAATGAATTACCAGAAAAAATCTTTTTTCCAAAACTTAAATAAGCAACTGTGCAAAAATAAAACCCATTCCTTATAATCCAAAAGCAAGAGAATATAAGTGAAAATTTTCATATATAAACAAATTGAAAGAAAGAAAGGGAAAAAAATAATTACCGAACTCACAAAATCTACAGTTAGTCTCAAATGTAGAATCTGTACAGATAAAACAGCCATGGACACTCCCTTAATCTATTAATTGTCTTCTCTTGTATCAATTCAAAACGCACACATTAACTCCAACAGACTGTCTATCAAACTCCCTAAATCTCACTTCGTAAACTAATTCTTTCTATTATTTCGGACTCCCTATCCTACTTTACTTTATCAGACTCCCTATTCCAATTTTACTCCAACAGACTCCCTATATATACACATTTTATCATATATGTTGTTAAAGTAATAAGGAGTCAATTTAAATAATGGCAAAAAGAAAATAATAGGGAGCCAAAGTTGCTCCCTACATTTAGAGAGCCCAATTAATAAAAAAGGGAGCTCCCTATTTTAGGAAGTCCTCGTAAGGAGTCTGTTGGAGCTATATTAATGCATTTGCCTCCCTAAAATAGTCAAGGAGCCACTATAGGGAGGCTGTTGGAAATAGTCTAACACATAAAGCTTCAAATGTGTGCTGTTTTAGAAAATCCTATTATTTTCCTAACAACCCAACAACTAATAAAGAAATAAATCACTCCTACAGCATTGGACAAATATAATTTTAATGCAGGTCAAGTTTCATCTTACAAGACTTTATACTTCTGTTGATTACTTTAGGGTTGTAGATTAATACACCGATATGAATAGAAGGTTACCTACCATTTAGGTAAAATTGCAAAATAGCCCCAATAATTTAGGGTGTTGGCAACTTAATACCACTAAATATACTTGGTGGCAAATTTGTCCAAAAACTTATAAAAAGATAGCAATTTAACCCCAATTTCGCCGAAAAAAAGAAACTCGCTGGATTCTTTCAATTTCTGGCGATAAATATTGACTTTAACCAATTTTGACAAATTCAATGCTGATGTGGAACAAAAAAAAAATTAAAAAAATTATTTAAAATTAGAAATTTATTTTAAGAATTTAACATTATTTAAAATATAATATTTACAAAAGATGGAAAATATATTATAAAATCTAAGATTTTTTAAATATGCCATAAAAGTATTATTAAATTATAAATTAAAACAAAACTCGAAAAAATATTTTTATAAATATTTATAAAATCAAAACAAAATATGGGAAATTACCTACAAAAAAATCTGAAAATATTTTTATATTTTTATATGTTTTTTAATATTTATAATAATTTTAGGAATTATAAAATAATTTTCTGGATTTATCTTAAATCATTCTCTTTCATATGAAAATAATTTTCTTCTATAATTAAAATATTTTCTAGGTTGTTTTAACTATATAATTTAGTATAATAATTTACATATTAAAAAAACCATGTTCTTAATAAATATTTTTCATATTTATTACTGATTATTTTCACACACTTCAAATAATTTCAAATTTTATAATATATTTACACAGATTTTTTTCATTTATTTTTAATTAATATTTTTTAATATTTAAAATAGTTTTGGATTTTAAATATCTTCCTAGATTTTGTTTTAAATTTATATTTTAATAGCATTTTTTTAGATATTTAAAAATAATCTCAAATTTATATTTCATCTTTTTGTTAAAACTTGTAATTTAAATAGTTTTTAAAAATTATTTTAAAATTTTAAAACAAATTTCTAATTTTGTAATGATTTTTTTAGTTTTTTGTTATTATTTTTTGACACATCAGCATTGACTTGGTCAAGATTTGTCCAAGTCAATATTTTTTTGCCGGAAATTGAAAGAATCCGGCGAATTTTTCTTTTTTCCGGCGAAATTGGGGTTAAATTGCTATCTTTTTATAAGTTTTTGGATAAATTTGCCACCAAGTATATTTAGTGGTATTAAATTGCCACCACCCCTAAGTTATTGGGGCTATTTTGCGATTTTGCATGAGATCATTTTCCAGATTAGTTGTAGTGTAGGCCAAAAAGAATTCAACCATTCTCTATTACTTCATAAATAGCACCACACACAAAGTCTCAAGTCTCTACACATTTGCTAGGCACTAACGTCGACATTCGAATTCATTCAAGAGAAACCCACATATACAAGCAAGAACAGATATAACATACCTCTTAGAGGCGCAGTAATTGTTCTCAACCACCTTCAAGCATTCATGTCTTGTAGGAGCAGTATAAGCAACAGTAATTCCTGCAAAATAGTCAATATCAATCATTCCTGAATTGAAAAAAAAGCAAGATGGATATATACATATAAATATAGGATCATGTGAGAATGGATCCGTAGGTGAGAAATGAGAATGCATCCTGACCAATCATTTTAATACTTTTTTTCAGCATTTATGCGGTGGCAATTTTGTAAATTCTGGACATCCGGTGTCATTTTGGTAATTACATGCCTTTTCTCATTTTCAGCCACACCCACTCGCGTTTTGCGCACAGAACCTTCATTTTCTCATTTTCTTTTTGCACAGAACGCTCCATATCCTCTTCCTCTGCGTCTTCAAATTTTTGCATTCCGCATTTCATAAAGTACTCTACCCACTCGCAATTTATCTTCATTTTCGTCTTCAAATTATCTGCATTCTCCGAGATCATGAAACCCTCGCCATCTACCATCTCCTATCCATTTTTTCAAAATCCCGAAACCCTAGTGTGTACAATCGATGGGACAAACTCCGCAGTAATCTCAATCGAAAAAGAAAATCTCTCCCAACAAGAATGCTGGTACGTATTTCCTTTTCTTTTTTTTTTTTGTGAATTTGATGTTTTCGTATTTGGAATTAATATGCTCAAAAATGGGATGTGGCTGTGGCTGTACGCCTCCGTTGTTATTGCCGATATAGTTTAATGTTATTCAAGGATGGCTAGATATGGCCTGCATTTTTTGTGATGATTCAAATAATGCAAACGGTCCAAACTCCATAATAGTGTTTAACCTAGTATGCATTGTGTGTATAATTACTGTGATTTATTCTCAGTTTTCTTTCAATCAAAACTAGAAGATAGGCTTTATGTTATGTGAGAGCGCCTAGGCCCAGGGTGGTAGGGATGATAATTTCCTATAAAATTATGATACAAACTTTTTGTCTCAATCCCACTCACTTAACCAAATTGCTTAAAATATTACTCAGCATGTCAAGTTAATTACATTTAGTATATTAATCTTGCTAAAAAACAAAAAAAGAGTTCAGCATAATAGGAGTAACTAACCTTTTGGGTTTTGTCAATCAACAAATTTATTTAGGAGTAAGAATTGAAATTAATAGGGGTAATGCCAGCGAACATAATAGTAGTCTGTATATAAAAATAGGGGTAACTTATTTAGTATGGCCAAGGAGTGTTAGTGTTTGAGTTCAGCATAGTGTCTTTGGTTAAACAATGGGATAGAGGATGTGAACTTGGTGCCGTTGGTGACGATGCTTATTTTTAATTAAAGATGGTGGGATATTCTATTTTATATATGTGAAAGATGTTGTAATACTGGCGGGTACAGTTTTGAAATAGGAATTATGCAGGCATTTTGTATGTATGAAAACATGCAAATCATTCTAGAGGAGCCTTTTCTGTTCTTTTCTTTTGCYTTTTTAGTTTGATGTGTGATCTTARCATTTAGACTAATTGAAATTGAATTTTCAACCACCACAAAATTTATTAAGTTTTGGTCAATAAATTATGTGTGCTATTGTATACATGGTTCAGTTGATACTTATTTAGCATTAAAACAGTAGACGTTATATTATAGATATTCCTTACACCTGCTTAAATTTTTCTGGGTAGGATTTGTGTGAATTTCACAATGCATTAAATACAATTATAATAGCGAAGTTTTATTTCCTCGTGTGTGAATTCGAATTTGTTCATTTGTAGGGAAGGGTAAAAGAAGGCAGGTATTGCCATGAAGGACAAAGGTGTAGTTTCTATGCCTTCTGATCTTCAGGATTTGTCAAATAAAATTGCTGGTAGGTTTTCTCTTTTCTTTTTAACACTTTTATTTTCAAGAGAAGCCTACATTTTGTGATTTTGTTAGTTAGTTAGATACAAATATTTGTAAGTAATGTAGCAAAAAGCGATCATGTCATTTATATAAGGATCACACTGTACATAATAATTCATTTGGTTGTTTTATGCATAAATATACTGAAATGCTTTCTTTAATCATCAACATGTTATCATTAACTGTAAACTCTGCGGTCGGTTTGAGTTAAATTTCTGGTCTACGTGTCTTTCATCTTATATGCTCTATTTCTTGGGGTGATAGTTCAATTACTATAACTAGTTTAAGGGAATCTTGGACGAATATCGGTTTTTTGTGTTCTGTGTACATGTAATATCTTGAATTAATATGGCATGTGGGTGTTGGATCATGTTTCCTCATGTGATTTTCCTCATGAAATTCAAATTTGTGCATTTGTAGAGAAGGGTAAGAAGAAGGCAGATATTGCCACGAAGGACAAAACTGTAGTTTCTATGCCTTCTGATCCTCAGGATTTGAGTCCTCAAGATTCAATGCAAGAGGTAGAATTACGAACGAAGAAGAAGGCAGATGTTTCCGCAAAGGAGAATCATATTCCTGATGTTTCTGCTCATCTGGAGTCAAGTCCTGAGGATTCAAGACAGCAGGTTGAATTGCAAATGAAGAATAAGGAAGATATTGGCGTGAAGGGTAAAATGCCGATACTGGGTTCCTTTTACGTGCCTTTTGCAGGAAAGAATACTGAATTGGTTCCCGAGGCTTCAACGAAAGTAAAAAAAGTTCAAAAAACAAACAAGAAAGGTAATAGATTTAGGCATCTGGGTTTTTCTTTTTCTTTTTTTGATGATATTTTGGATTTTTTTCACCATTGATTTTTTTAAGGAATGTTGATATGTACACGGTAGAAAGTGCAAATAAATGTATTGTAAATGTGCAAATTAAGTTGCACTAATGTGAAAAATCCATTGCATTGAAATGAGTTCAAGCTTTTACGGTGTATATTGTAGTTGTGCAAAGAAATGAACATTAATGTGCAAAAAAATTTCTAGTAATGTGCAAAGAAATGTATATCATATGCACAGGTGTATTCTCATTTTACGGTCTTTTTTGATATATTTTGTGCTTATTTTTTGTAATACATTTCTTATATGCACAGGTGTAATCACGAAGAAGAGGAAGATTGATGTCATTGAACTGAAAAGAAAAGCAAAAAAAAAAAACCAAGGTGTACTAAGGTGAAAGCTACAGAATAAGGTATTTTTATTATTATTGCTCTGCAGTCTATATTATACTTTTTTTATCTTTTTTTTTTAACTTTATTCTGTAATTGTATTATTTAGCAGTAGATGATGATGATTTTGAGAACCCTATACCTGCACGTGCTGATTGTGCTACCAGTCGCAGCGATGCCCCCAAGTTTGTCTTTCACAATAGGTCATCGCCTGGGGGTTTTGTAAGAGCTTTGTCATCATTAAATGAATGCCAGAGAAAAGATGTTGCTGATATTTGATTTGGTCCTATTTTGGATTTATCAATAACTTCAATACCAGTAAAGATGGGGTACTGGTCAGTGAAAATTTTCAATCACCTTGATCGCAAGCTGAAGTTAAACGATGGGTCAAAGTTGCACATCAAAGAAGATGATGTGTCCTCTGTTTTTGGCTTTCCCCGTGGGAAGATTTCAATCATTAATAAGAAGAAAAGGAAGTAGTTAGAACTTGATCAAGAATTCAAGGTTGTTTTTGAGCCAAGTCCTTATGGGATAACCCCAACAAATCTTGCTGAAGGAATATGTTGACGGTGGCGACTGGTTCAAGAGACACTTTGTTATTTTGCTTGTTTGAAGCTCAAAGCAATGGGAAAGTTCACAGTAATATATTGCATCTTCTTGACTATCTATCAAAGACTAAGGATATGAATTGGTGTGAGTATATGATCGAGTGCTTGGTGAGGACAAAGATGTCTTAGGAGGATAGCGGGGAAAAGTGGTACACAGGACCTCTCCTGTTTTTGACGGTCAGTGTTCTTAACACAAGTGTTGTTTTTATATATATTTGCCTTGTATGCAATAAAAAATTTTAATTATTTTTTTATATGTAGGTGTTTTATGTGGACAAAGTTGTGTTATCTATACGCAATGTGAAAAGAAGTTTTCCAGCTTACAAAGGATGGACCGACGTTTTGTTGAAAGATAGAGAAGTTGCGGAGAGAAAATGGTGCATTTGGGAGGGGTTTTGTGGATGAAGAAACAGAGTTTGAGGTGCTGAAAAATCCAGAAACGATGGATTCTCCTGAAAAAAGAATGAACGAGAAGCAGAGGTGTAGAAGTACTGGAAATAAGAATGCTAGAAATAAGGAGGCTGGAAACAGGGAGTCTGTACAGGTATTTGATGTGGCTATTTTTGTATATAGTGGTTATTTTGTACATGTGATTATGAACTAATGTGAACTTGAGTATGAACTAATGTGAAATTTTATGTGAAAGTATTTTTTTTAATAGTTTTGTATATAGTGGCTAGTTGTGCATGCATTTATGAGCTAATGTGCACGAGTATATGAACTAATGTGCACGTAATTATGAACTAATGTGCACTTGAGTATGAACTAATGTGCAATTTTATGTGCAAGTATCTTTTTTATTAGTTTTGTATATAGTGGCTATTTGTGCATGTAATTATGACTAATGTGCACGAGTGTATGAACTAATGTGCAATTTGATGTGCATGCATTTTTTAATAGGTTTATATATAGTGGCTATTTGTGCATGCAGTTATGAACTAATGTGCACGATTATATCAACTAATATGCACGTAATTATGAACTAATGTGCAATAGATTCATTTCTTTTTTATGGCTAATGTATATGTGAAATAGGTTTTTATTGAGGAATTTGCTACAAAGACCAGGTTGCTTGCATCTACTGGTCTTGAAATACTAGAGATGGTGCAAAGAGCCCCTCAAGTGTTATTGGAAGATAAGAATTTCATGAAGATGCAAGATGCGGTACAATCATTCATTGACATTTCACAAACGCAAGAGCGTGTCAACCGAAGCCAAGAGAATGTCAACCAAAAACAACAGGGCATCAATGAAGAACATGGGGGCATTGACGGAACACAATCTGGCATCGACAAACCAGAACATGTTCAAGGTGTACAACCTGTTCTAATGAGACTATCTAAGCGATAACACCAGAGGATGAGTTGTTAGAAAGGAGAGAAGTTGCTAGCAAATTGAAATCACCATTCAAGATAAGGGGAACAAATATATTGAAGAAGTTTGATGGAAATCAAAAAATGGTTGCAAACTGGGTTTTGAAGAATGTTGACGCTGAACAGTAAGTTATATATACTTTTATGTGTCTTTAATAGTGTTTATAAGACATTTTTACTAGTATATATACGGTTATTATCTATCTTTTTTCTGCGTATTTTTTAATGCATGTGTTCTTGTAATACAGGAGTGAAGTTATTTTCAAGAGGAATAATTTTTATGTTTCAAGAGATGTATTACAAAGCTTAAGGGCAGGTGAACAAGTGAATAGTCTTGTATTGGATTTATGGTCTGTTTTTTTAAATGACAATGAAAAGTTGAAAGGTTGGGGATCTCCAAGTAGAATTTTTGCAAGTATTGACCCTTGTAACAAGGTTATAAATACTTAATTTATATTTTATATTTTTTCTTTATTATTATACATAATATTCTTTATACAATTTTACATGGGCATCTACTTTTTGTTGGTGCTGATAGCAAAGAAAAGAAATATCAGATGTTTACTCAGGCCCTGGATGCAGACTTGAAAAGGATGAAAACGTTTGAAACAAAAGAGATATCATTGGTACGTTGTTCAATATCATTATACTAATTTTCAATTTAGTTTTTTAAATGTTTTTTTTGTTTGCAGTCTTTCTTCCCATGCACACTGGAAATTACTCTTACGTCATGTGTTTCTCATTCAAGGCAAAGCAATTTGATATACTTTAAAGCACTGCACCAAATGATGTGAATGCAAAAATACATAAAGAATATGCTAATACTTTGGTAAGACCAATTTTTAAAGTATTTACTTAGTGCATCATAATTATATTTTGTTGTTTCTGTGTCTTTGTTTCCCTAATAATAAAAATATATAATAAAATGGCTTAGGGGTGTTTTTGGTTTTTTATTATGAAGCAATTTTTTAATGTGCAAAATAACTCACATTATAGATTTAATGTGTAAAAATTAATGCATTAATGTGAACACACTGAAACATATATGTGCATAGATCGAAACATAAATGTGCACACACTAAAAAAATAAATGTGCACATACTGAACTAAAACATAAATGTACACACACTGAAACATAAATGTGCACAGATTGAAATATAAATGTGCACACACTAAAAATATAAATGTGCACACACTGAACTGAAACATAAATGTGCACACACTAAAACATAAATGTGCACAATAATGTGAAATAATGTGCATACATAATTCTTTAGCATTGTAATCATTTTTTTCAAATTATTTTTCTTGTCGTTTTTGTACACATAAAATTCTTTTTATTTATTTTTTGCAGAAGGATGCATTTTCAAAGTTTCTAAGAGGACAAAACATGGCCCACTACGCCAATGTGGTTTCAAAACTTGAACCACACTTTCTCGAGATGCCATGCACAACGGGGGTAGAAAACACGGATTCAGGTATTTTGACCATGAGACACATGGAGACATACATGGGGACTGGACTGAAGGCCAACTGGGCATGTGGAATTAGAAGCAGAGATAAAAAATAGGTGAATTGTATCCGTAAGAAGTATTGCCACACCTTGGCATGCACAGAGATAAACGATTTGAAGGATGTAACCATGAACATTGCGAAACAGTATCTCACAGTTTACAAGGCAAAGAAACTAGAACGAAAGGCTGAATTGAAGAAGTGATTTGCATGGCGATGAATTTTATTTTTTGTTTGGATTCTGTAGGAATACTTTTTTAAGTAGAAAAAACTGAAACGAAATGCTTATTTTACTTTTTTTGACGTCTCTTTGTTGTGTAAGAATTCTTGTCTAAGTAGAAGAAACTGGAACATAATGTTTATTATATTTGATGTCTATTTCTGTTGTTCTGTTTGTTCATAAGTAGAAGAAAATTTTTACGACTGAGAAAAGCTGTGTTTTGCATATTAATAATTTTTATAATTGTCCTGGTGAGGGAAAGAGAAATACTTAAGTTTCCAAGTTTTTAACTTCGATGGTTGCACTTTTGGTTGTGCATATGTTATTGCATTATTTGTGTAAATGATATCATTACAATCCGACCATCGGGTTGGATTTGTCATTAGACCCAAATTAAGCACTGTCGATGTACGATAAGGAAATATGTAAACATATTTAAATACAAGATAACAAGCAAATAGAGAAAGAAATCTGCCAAACCAGAGCTTAGAAAATGCCAAAAAGGTCTTATTTCTGAATCTTAGACAAAAACATATTTCAATTAATTTGTACGAAAAGTCCAAAAGACCATCACCTAAAATAGAAATTCGTTAATACCACCGTGCACAATTTATTGCACTATTGTGCAAAATTGATTGATCGGTTGTGCAGAAAGTCATACTTGTTTGTGCACAGCCTACTTCGAAAAATTAAGAGTAATAAAAATAAGAAAATAATATGAAGGGTCTTCAACTCTGCCAACTGCTCCTCTTTTTTGCTTCATTCCTCAAATCACCTGCAAGTTATAACTTTTGTGCAAATAAGTATGTATAACTTTTGGAGATGAAAAAAAATACAATTGTGCATTTTTTGTCATTGTCTATTACTATATACAACCTGTTGTTTTCTTTTTGAACATATTCTCCTATTATGCCCGTCCCTTTCACCACAAGTCTTGCACACCCTTTGTTTTTCCTTCTTCTGCTTCTCATCAATCGACTTTTCTTGGCCAGTTTTTTTTTCTTTTCCCACCTCCTTTTTTTCTTGATTGCATAGGAGGACGAATATCAATTTCAACAGGTGCAGTTCCACAAAAAGTTTCAATTCTCTGTTTTTTACTTGCAGTAGATGAAGCGTCTTGTTGTTCAACTGTAAATTTCTCATTTTGTTCATTGATAACCTTTGAAAACTGAACAAGGAGTTTTGTCCTCGTCTCAGCCAATGCCACACATAAGTGTATATCAGACCAGAATTTGTGAAGTAGCAACTTTCTTTCATCGATTTTTGCAGATTGCTCGATAATGGCATCATTGATGTGAAATATTGGATTTAGAGTTGCGTTCTTAGTCCAACGGGAAAGTAAAAATTTTCGTGGGATAACATCCATGTTTAAGTCTTTAAAGACAACAAAAATGTGTTGAGATGACACCCAAATCTTTTAAAATTTTTGCAAGAGCACATATAACAACTACCATCAGACTTGTGCACTACTATAAACACCTTACCATTATCTTGAATGTCGCACTCAACATTTCCATCATTGTCACTAACACGTAAAACTCTACAACTAAAACACGCTCTACAACTAAAAGACGCTGCACAGATTTCATTCTGCACCTCAATAAATATAATGTCTGTATACACAGAGCGTGCATTCTTCTCCAAAGCTAATGGACTCTTTAGATCAGCAAAATATGACTCTCACACACTTTTTAAACTCGATGACGCGTTTCTCTGTGAATCCATAGCACTGTCAAAGTGCATGAAAAATTCAACTAAACTGTCCTGGTGATTTGTAAAATTGCCAAACCAGTAGTTTCTCACTTTCTGATCTAGATGTAGTTCTCAGCAATCCGCTCATAAAAACATCTCTAAAAAATGCAGGGATCCACTGTTCGCGTATTTTGAATAAATCACGAAACCAACTGTGATCTACTAAATTAAAATCTTCCATAATTCCATTCCATTCTATTTTTCTTCAAATTCCTTAGGCTCTATGTACTCATTCCAAACGATATCCTTAAGCCTTTTATTGAAATCTTCATCACTACTTAAAACAAGCCCAACTTTTTCACTCACCTTCATCATGATGCGCCACATACAGTATCGATGTATTGTAGTCTCAAACACCTTAGAAAATGCAATTGCAATTGAGGGATCTTGGTCAATAATGATGTATCCTGGCTCATGCACCATTGTCTTTTAGAATTGTTTGAGGACCCATATATAAGAATCAACATCTTCAGTAGCTATCAACGCATCATCAAATGTGACACATTTTTTGTGGTTGTCAATCCCCGTGAAAGGTGCAAACACCATATTGTACCTGTAGTAGAAGAAATTTTATTGATTTAATGTGTAAAAATTAATGCATTAATGTGCACACACTGAATCATAAATGAGCACAGATTGAAACATAAATGTGCACACACTAAAAATATAAATGTGCACACACTGAACTGAAACATAAATGTGCACACACTGAAACATGAATGTGAACAAGCTATTATTTGTGTCATTAATGCATTATTTGTGAAAATAATTAAATTCAAATATTTTCAAAGAAATGAATATGTACCTGTTAGTTCTGTACGTTGCATCAAATGACACCACATCACCAAACACGAAAAAGTTTTTTCTAGAAATGGGATCAACCCAGAAAATTCTCTTTAGCCGGTCAAACTCATCAAATTCATAGTCAAAGTAAAACGCTGAACTGATTTCTTGTCTTCTATAATTGTTGTAAGTAACCAACTGTGCATCAGCCCCTGAAATATATACTAACAAGTCTCTTTTGAAGTTTTTGAAATCGACACTAGTAGCACCGATATTCTGGTAGCTTCCAATAATTTCTTTGTACAATCTAAAAGACTTCACTGGATCAATGTTTGCCCTTATACAATTTAACACAAAAAATTCTCATGTCCGACATTTATTGCTCGGTTTTCTTTTAAGAATGTGGTAAGAACTCTTTAGAAGCCAATGGATGGTGATTTTTCTCTTCAAACAAATGGATTAAGTATCCGCTATTCCCATCCAATCTCAATACGAACCTAGCTTTGCACCCAACTCTATTTGTTACCCGACGCCTAATTTGATGTTGAACAACTACTAGTGTTACTGCTCTTTTTGGTGTGAGGGATACACTTGTTGTGTTTGCCATTTTTGCTCCAGGTGGGTTTCTCTTACTCTTGTTCTTGTAGCCTTGTTTAGAGCACAGTAGATATTGCCAAACAACACCATCATCTGATTTTGTTTTTGTGCTATGACGGACGTCAAAACCAACCTCCTTGGCATAAGACTCCTAAAACTGTATAGCTTCATCCAAACTTTTAAGTTTCTGATTAACATAAGGTTTAATTGCATCTTCAAATATTGGAACCCAATATTTTGTAGAGCTAGGTGTCATGACCATAGTTTGTCGAACAGGCTCACAATTGTGGGACGAACATTCAACATCACCTGCAAAGTCTCGCATTCAATCAGTGCACAAAATAGTACATGCCACATATAACACGACAGAAAAATTATTTAAAACTTCATGACACAGTGCAAAACACCATTCAGCACGGACGTGCACAAGGGAACATATTAATGTGCATAAACGGACACTGAATTGTGCACAAAACAAATCACACGACAACCACATCAGATGAAGACATGTACAGTTTTTTTAAGACTTCATGACACAGTGCAAAACACCATTCAGCACGGACGTGCACAAGGAGACAAATTAATGTGCAAAAACGGACACTTAATTGTGCACAAAACAAATCATACGACTATCACAGACGATGAAGATATGTACAAATTTTTTTAAGACTTCATGACACAGTGCAAAACACCATTCAGCACGAACGTGCACAAGGGGACACATTAATGTGCACAAACGGACACTGAATTGTGCACAAAACAAATCACACGACAACCACAGACGACGACACGTATAGAAATTGAACCAGATCAAATAAAAAAAATACAAAATCAAAAACCAAAAATCAGATCAACTCCACTAATTTAAAATAAAAGATTACCTGATTCGTTCAAAATGGAAGCCATCAGTGTGCAACCAAAATTGAAACAAGAAAAAATCAAACTGAATAACCCGCCAATCTCTATTACTCTGGCCCAAACCTAAATTCAAACAGAGCTGATGAATCGAGCAGGAGATGAACGAGAACGGAGATGGATCGAAACATGGAAGAGATCAAATTTATTTTGCGTATCTTGAAGTTTTCTGGCGTGAACATGGAGATAGAAACGGGTTTTTAGGGATTTCTGGCGTGAACAGGAAGATAAACAGGTTCTGGCGTTGAACAGGGAGAGAGAAACGGCTGAAAAGGGATTTCAATTTCGCGTGAACAGGGAGATAGATTACAGCGATGGGCAGTGACTCTTTAGGTTTTGATTTTCGATTGATTAAATCTAATCCATTTGATTAGATTAAATATAGTGGCTAGTATATTCTCATTTCTCACCCACGGACATATATTAAACAGGTTATAACACATTCGTAGTAAAAAAACATTTAATTACAAGGACACACACTACAGAATCTCTATTATTATTTTGGCATTGGTTAAAAACATAATTTTTAATTGAACTTAATAATTGTAGATGAGAAAAATGGTCGAGAATCAGAAATTTTTAACTAGTACTTACAAATTGTCAATATGTTGCAAAAGTAATTTTATTTTCATGTAAAAGGTCAAATCATCCTACAATGTAAGATCCTGAATTAAATTATACAGAATCATCAAAAGTTAGAATTTGAAAACACTAAAAAAAACATATCAAAACAAAACTAACCGCGTCCATAAACATATCGACCAACGCTGAACCATTCATAACACATCACCCAAGTCTCTCAACGCCTCAGCCTGCATATTAGGGTTTTTCAAGTGGTGATTACGTCTCGTAAAAACACTGTCGTAGCTTTCGAGATTGAGCATCTCGCTCCCATCAACCGCGGGCTTCATCCAAAGTGGCTCGTTGCTCTACAAGAGCTGAATGGGCTTCATCTCAGCTTTTTTATTTTGAGTACTAGTAATAGATTAGTTGGATTTCCTTCCTTTTTCCTTTCTGCTTCCGTGAAAAAAATAATTAAAAGAAAAAAAAAAGAATTCCTTAATCAAAATCTTTTCACGACATATATAGTAAGAGTGAAATTAACCTGGCTCTTCTGTTCTGAAACCAGACTTCAAAATCATACCATTCTTCAGAGTCGGACACTTCGACGTAATCGTCCTCATCAAACTGTGCGATCTCGTAATAATCCCTACGAAGCCAAGAACATGAAATCAAAAACCCAGACAAACATTAGGCCAAAAGAGATATGCAGCTCAGAAATAACAAAAAAATAAAAATTCAAAAAATAGAAAATAGAACAACCGCCAGATCCCTGTATCATTCATTTGAAGAATTTTATCAAAGAAGTATATATACATGGGATAAAAATCTCAACCAATAGAAACTTGGCGTAAAAAGTTGATCATTACATTAAAATGTCCAGATCTTGTTAATTTGGTATAAATACTAACCCTTTGATGAGAAATGCCTCCTCTCCCGACCCTCAAATTCATCCCTGAGATTCTTCCATTGCAGCTCATCTTGGGTATCTTGCCCTTCCTTTCTGAGACCAATCAAGATTAAAATATATTAGTTGTTTAACTTCTCAAGATAAAAATATATTAGTTGTTTAACCACGTTGTCAGTGTCTATGAATTAAAATATCAGTTCTACACACACAATAAACTTCAATAGAGCAACTCAACGGAACCAAAGCACAGATGAGAAATAAGGTTAATTAACAATCGGAGTACAGATTATACCGAGGAGATGTTCCAGCTTGAAGTAGCTTTTAAACATGGTATCTGGCGAAAGCAATCCAAATTACCTAACTGTGAAAAATAAGAAGAACAAGAAGATAAAAGAGATCGATTAGTTTCTAGACCTAAAATGAGATATTACTTATACCGAATAATAGTGCCAAAAAAATAAATAAAAGGGTTGTCAAATAACTCAACATCATTATTGCAATAAACGTGATAGTGTAAGAATATGTATATTTAATTTTTTAGGAATTGAATGAATATACCAAACAAGTCTGGTAGAAGAGACATGTTCATCAATAATCCAGAGACCTTCATAAGAACTTACATGGTAATATATAGGCAGCGATAAAGTGGACAAAGAGCCAGAAATCATAAAATGAAGTTACCTTGAGAGACTCTCTAATCTCATCATTGAACTTTTTACTCCATATGCTCGTCCCACCCTTGCCGGTATTAGTTGGATCACCACTTTGTATCATGAAACCCTTTATATTTCTGTGAAATATGGTTCCATCATAATAGCCACTCGCGCACAGTGCCAAAAAGTTCTGCAACACAATTTTAGCAGATTAAACAGAATAATAACATGTTTCACATGATTACATCTTTTCACTAGTTAAAAACCGTCCAATGCAGTTCAAATTTTAGTAAAAACTTTGACCAATATGTGTCTTAAATATAAACACCACCAAAGTCATAATACATCAATCGAGGAAAATAAATAAATAAATAATTAATTATATACTAAATAAGATAGTTATATTAGACTAGAATTAATCTGGTAAGAGAAAACAAATAAAAATCTCAGATTAATCAGTCTTAGGGTTATCCTCAAAAAGATTACAATTGATGAGAATTTTGTTTTCAAAGACAATCCTAGAAAATATCGATACATAATTAGCTAAAATTTTCACAGGTAAGCCTAAAATTAGACTCTGGAAACTCATGGTTTTGAAATTTTCTACAGTTTCATAGGCTGAAAGCTAAAACCATCAAAATTAAGCAGCAATCAAAAAAATATACTTATGAGCAGTCACCAATAGAAAAGGAAAAAACAACACGTACCTCAGCAGTCTTAGGGACCTCGTCGCAAAAGATTTTGCACTTGATGTCGCCCAAATTTGTGTGGAGCGTCGCCGACTGAAAAATTGATAGGTTTTTTATGACATAATGAAAAGTTTGGGCTACACTAATAATATGAGTTGAGTTGTTCGACTAAATGCCTCGACAAAAACAAAAGCCGAATAAGCAAAGAAAATTGCACTTACCATTTGATATGAGATGGAGGTGTTATCACAACTGAAACGCGACTACTGTTGAAGTCGGAGCAAAGCTCTTATGGCGAACGGGTTTTGGTGTCGGATAATTTTCTGGATTTCTCCTCCCTGGCCATCTGCACCGGACTTGGATTTCGATTTAGAAATGAAAGATAAAAAAAAAGGTACAGAAGAAAAAATGAAGCGTTGCCTTTGAATAATAAGGTGATTATTAGAGGCGCTTCTAAATGAAGCGCCACCCAATCTAAATTATTGGAAGCGCTTCTTTTACAAGCGTCATCCGCAGCAAATTATTTGAAGCGATTTTATATTGAACCGCCACCTTTATATTTTTAGTGGCGCTTCAATATTAGGAACCATCACCTAGCCGTATTAAAAAAAAAATTCAATTAGGTGGCGGTTCAAATATTAAAACCGTCGCTTTTACATTTTTAGCAATGGTTCTTATTCGAACCGTCACTTATACAGTGCCACTAATTAGCTTTTTTCCACTTGTGTGCTCTCCAATTGTTTGGTTTTGGTAGTGTATTAATAGAAGGGCCTAGGAGTATTTTAGGGTATTTTTGGAGATAGAGGAGGGGTAAAATTGATTTTTGTTTTGTTTATTTAAAACTATTGCATGACATAATTGTTATATTAATAAAACAAAACTATAACTATCAGAATACAAAGGTAACACAACTAATCTACTATCTTGAGGTCTTCTTCTGTTATATGTATTTTCTTCTAATTCTCACCAGGATTGTGGAAATTCTTCTCTAAGTTATTTTTGCTTGTTTTGTGTTTTCTCGAGTTTTGCACCACTGTACTAGTTTTGGAAAAGTTGTTTTTTCTTGTAAAAAATGGAGTATAAAAGGTTTCTCTTTGTATTCACAAGTCACCGCGACGTAGACTTTATAAATATAATAATTGTGATATATCATAGTATTAAACCGGTGATTAGTTTGTAGCATAATTTCTTTCCTGAGATCATTTGCAATGACATGGCGCTCCATATATATGTTATTTCAAAATTGCATTTAACATTGCACTTGTATCCTTATTCAGATTTGTAGTTATTTCAAAATTTTATTGACATTGAAGAAGTGTTACGTGCTTTGCTGGTTCGAGACCATCATAAATCCATTCTAGGGGTTTTGATGAAGAGTTTACAAAAACCCAAGCCTCATGTTAATTAATTTTAGGCTTATACAAGTTTTGGAAATCATATATAAGGCATTGAGTTTTTTTTTTTCCCAAACAAGCAATATCTAGAATATTAGTATTAATTTTAAAACAGACGAATTCGATTTGACCTTAGTTTAAAAGTGTTTGCAGGGTAGTTATTTCTCATGGATATGTAATTTCATTTGGATAAGAAAGTTGGAATTTGTGAAGGTCAATGGAACATTTGAGAAAATGGTATTTAATAGTGCATGAACAAAGTGAATTGTAAAATGATGAGCAGTTTCGATCACATTTCTAACTTGATTATGATGAAAATCATTATATATGTATTTTCCACTGTTTTCCAGTTTATGAAGAATATTTTGTGGCTTTTGTATGCTATGCCTTTTCATCTTTTATCTTTTTGTCCTTTTGATTTGTTAGGAGCTATTTCTTCTTTTGTAATCTTAGCCTGTATTTCTTTGGAATCTTATATATGTTTCGTTTCTCGGTCAATCTCAACATTATATTATGAGAAACTTCTTCAGCATTATGTAACCCATAAAAGAGAATTTGGGATATCTGTGGGTTTTTCAAGAATTTCAAAATGTAAATCTTTGTGGTTGATTTTCAAAGAGATAGAATTTGTTCCAAACATTTAAGGAGTTATTAAATTTATAAAAGGTGTCTCCAGGATAACTATATAACTAAAGTTATCTATAGGAGCAAATGAAGATTATAAATATATATCATCATTCCGGGATAACAACATGACTAATGTTATTAACAAGAACGTATGAAGATTTTAATTATATATCATCATTTACTACATCAACTTCAGTTTTGAAATTGATATATAATCTTGAATTATTAGCTGCCTGGAAAAAAAAACACTAAACAAAATTACTTTTTTGATTCAATGAGGAGAGTCTTTCGGTTGTTTTGTTTTGAAGTTCCTTTGGAATAATACCAGATTTTATGCTGTTCGAATTTGCTCCTGTATCAAATAGTGTTGTTGTATCTATTTTAAAATCAACAAAAACCTTGTTATAATTATGGCCCAAGTTAGTCCCTAAATTAATTTTTATGCCCGGCCCATTGCTGCAGCCCATCAGCTGGCAGCCCAAGGCCTCGACCCTATTCAACCGGGTCAGGCGATCCGGATCCGCCTTGTGTTTTAATCACGGCCGCCTATTTTAGGTTTTGAATCTGGGCCACTCATAAACCCCTTATATCCCCTCACCCGAAACTCTAGCTCACTTTAACCTTTTTGCTCTCTCTCTCTATATCTTTGGTCTTCTTCCTCTGGTTTGCCAGAAAATTCGGACGGTGTTCTTGAAGATATCGTGATTACCTTGAGAGTGAGGTTTGTGTGAGAGGAGTGTTGGGGTTCGGGTCAACGGGAGTCGCCGGAGTGCCGCCTTGGGTCGTTGTCCGAGGAGCTACCAGCTGCTGCCGGCATTGGTTTTAGGTTTCCGGGCACCGCGTTTACTGCTGTGTAAAAGAAGGGGGCCGTGTTATTGGAGATCTGAGCCGGATCGTTCTCGATCTATACCTCGGGGCTGCCGATCGGATCTACAGACGACGGCGGAAGATTGGTTCTCGTTGGTTCTCGGTGAATCGACGATTAAAGGCGGTATCGTTTCTCGTTTTATCGTTTCTTTGCGTATTGTTTGATTATCTGAGATTGTTACATTCTATTGTTCGGTTTTTTCCTCTTATTGTTATTTCTGTGTTTCAGGGTCGCACGGGCTTGTTCGGGCCGGGCCGTTGGGTCAGCTGCTGAACCGGGCTGCTTTACGGAGGAGCGGCTGCTGCGGGCCGAAGGCGACAAGGTTCGACGCCGGGCTAATTACGGATAGTAGCAAATTGTTGTCCGGGCCCTAAACAAGATCAGAAAATTTAAAAAGGACAATTCTGCCCCTCCGTGATCTGCTGCGCTCAAATAACCCAATCAACTATGCGTCTCCGACGGCCGGCTATGCTCAACAGTGGTATCAGAGCGTAGTCGACTGTCCGACGCTCCGGTGAATTGGGGCTACCTAGGGCCCCTCTATTGTATATTGGCTTGACCTCTCCGTTTTTTTTTAATTTACGTAGTTAAATACCGCTGGTCGCGGGTTATTAACTGGTTGAGGCATTGCCGGGGTCTAAGTTGTCATCTGATGCTCTGTGCTGTTTTTGGTATCTAATCTGCTCTCGTTTAGTGTTTATCTCTTTCGTTCATATTTATCTTGCTTTCGACTGTCCACGCACGTCAACCCCTCTTGCCCGAGCCGTTCAGCGCCATAGGGGATCTTAAGGGGCGTGGGCTGTCGATCTTGTGATATGGTCACCAACCGACTTATTTTATAAGTTAGTCAGTGTACCGACGAGCTTCCATTGTGATCTAATCAATCCAGCGATTGATCGTCTCAGGTTTCTACGTGCTTCGTGTGTGTTGCTGTTTTCAAGTTATTTGCTTACGTGTTCGCACTCTTCTGTCATTTTGTCGCTGCTGTGTTGCATGTGTGTAACTTGCTTTTGAGTGTCGTCTAACTTTTTCAAAAAACTTGTGTGTTTTTTCAAAATGTCTTCGACGTCTGCTTTTGACTTGCCTCCGTTTAACGGTAAAACAGATTTTGCCATTTGGCAACAAAAAATGAAATGGATTTTAATTCAGCAAAAGGTTTTCAAAGCGATAAGTGATTTTTCGGGAGAAATTACAGAAAAAAATCTTGAAATGGATGAGTATGCTTACTCTTCGATTATTTTAAGTTTGTCTGATTCTGTTTTGCGAAAAGTTGGTAAACTTGATACGGCAAAAGAGATATGGGAAGAACTTGAGGAGTTATATACTCAAACTTCTTTGCCGAACAAGTTGTTTTTGATTGAAAATTTTTTTCGCTTCAAACTTGATTTGTCTCGAGACGTTGATGATAACCTTGATGAATTTACAAAACTTGTGCAAGATATTAAACAAACCGGTGATAAACATATTGATGATTACACTCCTATTGTTCTCCTAAATGCTATACTTGACTCTTACTCTGATGTTAAATCTGCCATTAAGTATGGTCGTGATAATGTGATTCTTGAAACTGTTGTTAATGGTATAAAAAGCAAGGAATTGGAAAACCAATAGAGGGTCTAGGAGTTCCGGTGAGGTTAATTTTGTTAGAGGAAGATCTCGAAGCCGCTTTCAAAACCAAAAATCTTCCTCCGATCAAAATAACCAAACCTTTTACAAAAAGAAAGGCAAAAGTAAGTCTAGGCCTAAGAACCGGAAATGTTATAATTGTGGTGAATCGGGTCATTACATTTGTGAGTGTCCTTTGCTTAAGAAAAATAAAAACAAAAATTTCAAAAACCAACAAAATGACCAGGCTAATGTGGCTTCGAGTAGTGAAAATAATGGTGATGTCTATATGGTCATTGAAACTGTTGATGTTGTAAATTCTGTGTCGTCGTTTTCTGCATGCGAAAATGAGTGGCTTGTTGATTCCGCTAGCACATTTCATATGACTCCATTTAGAAATTTATTTTCAAATTATAAGGAAGTGTCGCATGGGTCTGTGTCTATGGCTAATGAGAAAAGGTGTCAAGTTGCTGGTGTTGGTGATGTCTGTTTGAAATTTGATTCCGGTTATGGTGTGACTTTGAGAAATGTTAGACATGTGCCCGATTTATGCAATAATTTGATTTCATGTGCTGCATTGGAAGATGATGGGTATGAGGGTCGTTGGGGRAAGGGTTTGATGAAAATTTTGAAAGGTTCTCTTGTGATTTTCAAAGCTGTCAAACGAAATAATTTGTATGTTTGTGTTGCTGAGTCTAATGCTGTTGCTAATTCTGTTAATGCTGTCCAAGTGGACAAAACCGATTTGTGGCATAAGCGATTAGGTCATATGAGTGGTAAGGGTCTTGACATTCTGCATAAATCTGGTTGTTTTGGTAATGATAAACTGTCTTGTATGCCGTTTTGTGACTCTTGTGTGTTAGGAAAGCAACATAAAGTGCAATTCCCCATTTCCCCCTATCCCAATAGTTCTAAAAGCACTGAAATACTTGAATATTTGCATGCTGATGTGTGGGGTCCAGCTAGAGAACCCACCCAAGGTGGAAGTAGTTATTTCTTATCTGTGATTGATGATTTCTCTAGAAAAATTTGGGTTTTCCTTTTAAAACATAAATCTCATGTGTTTGAAAAATTCAAGTCTTGGAAAACTTTAATTGAAAACCAAACTGGTAAGAAAATCAAAATTCTTCGAACAGACAATGGACTTGAATTTTGCAACACTTTATTTGATAAATTGTGTGTTGATTCTGGTATTCAAAGACACAAAACCGTTCTGTATACTCCTCAGCAAAACGGGGTTGCGGAATGTATGAATCGAACTTTGCTTGAAAGAGTTAGATGTATGCTTGCTTGTTCTGGTCTTTCTAAAAAGTTTTGGGGTGAAGCTGTCTTAACTGCTGCTTATTTGATAAATAGATCCCCTTCTGTGTCTTTGAATGGTAAGTGTCCTGAGCATGTGTGGTCCGATCACTACTGCAAAACAGGGTTTTAACGGCCGGTTTTTTTTCAGTTTTAACGGCGGTTTTTGAACCGCCTTTGTATCGACCGCCGTTAAATTTTACGGCGGTTTTGAAAACCGCCGTAAAAAAGTGGAATTTAACGGCGGTTCTGGAAGACATTTAACAGCGGTTTTTGAACCGCCGTAAAATGCAGCATTTTTTACGGCGGTTTTGGAATCCGCCGTAGATTGCAGCATTTTACGACGGTTTTTAAAAATACCTTCTAGAAAGTCTGTTTTCCAGAACGAACAATTCACAACGGTTTTTTAAAAATACCTTCTAGAAAGTAGTAAAAAAATTAAAAAAAAAAGAAAGATTTGCACCAAAATATACATA
Source organism: Phtheirospermum japonicum (assembly GCA_014905375.1). Taxonomy (NCBI): domain Eukaryota; kingdom Viridiplantae; phylum Streptophyta; class Magnoliopsida; order Lamiales; family Orobanchaceae; genus Phtheirospermum; species Phtheirospermum japonicum. The sequence goes on along the minus strand of BMAC01000400.1, from coordinate 532,915 downwards.
TTAATAAAGAAAAAATCTGAAGCTAATTAGCTATTCCATCTACAAATATGTCAACCATCTCAATTGATTAATATTACCAAAGGCTATAACATTCACCGAAGTTTGAAACTTCACTAAAGACTGAAGTTACATAATAATGTACACAAAGGCTTACTATCTCTAGCTTGAATGAACTACCAACAAACATTATAATTACGACAACTTAATTAAATGTCTTGTCAACACACATCAATAATACAAAGTGTGGCATTAAAATTAATGTTAATGCAAGTAAAAAGAGTCGAGAAAGATAATTCCAAAAACACACACCGCCAAGGTCAGGCCGATCATTATATTTCAAAAGATGCTGCACAAAAAAAAGACGCAACATACATGTCAAAGTGAAATAAATTCATATTCTCGTGTTTTATTTTATATATATATAATCATTTTAACATAGCCACACTATTAGTAAGGCCTACTAAATTCAGCAACTAAATTCAAGCAAACAACTTAATTAGCAATTTCCCAAACTTTCCAAGTCAAGGAATAAATTAAATAATATCAATGAAATTAAGAATGAATAATGAACAAGAGGTTTACCAGCTCAAGGACTTTGTTTATGTCCCTCCCCCTCTCAACAGTATCACGCCTTACTCTACGAGCAAGTCTTACATCAGCATCTGAACCAATCAACGTAACATGAGACCTAATTAGCACCTAACCCATAACAATAGCACAAATAAATGAAACAATGCACAAACAATTCAAAGTTCACCAGTGTCAACAAAAATCTTCATGTTCATCAAGTTCCGAACCCGTTGATCATGGAAAACAAGGATACCTTCCAGTATGATAACATCGGATGCATTCACCTGGAGTCGATCAAATTGTTTATTTCTATAATATTATCTTTTAACCATATTTAACTATGGGCCCAACAAAGTGGATAAGGAAAAATAACAGTACAATCTCCTTGAGAGCTCCACGAAATTTATAATATGTAAACTTCAAAATATGTACCTGGCGAAAGCTTTCTGAACTCCTTTGATGTGTTTTGAAGTCATATATTGGAACATGGACAGAATTACCGGACTTTAGCTTTCCAACACACTCGAGGAGCTGCTCTGTGTCAAAAGCATCTGCAAGGTAAAGTCTATATTAATTAAACCAGTTTTTAGAAAATCCTATAGCATCAAACTAGTATTAAAACAAACTGAGATTGATTAATGAAGATTGAACTTTCAAATCTGAACTGAGTTACCTGGATGATCGAAATTGTACTCATATACACGTTCCAATTCTTCAGGAGTCAAACCACGATAAAAAGAAGCCTGAATTAAACCAGAGACAACAGGTTTTAAATTTGCTCTGTTAATGGCTCTCGATGAACACTTCAGAGAAAAAAATAA
>BMAC01000400.1:515478-531417 GCA_014905375.1 Phtheirospermum japonicum | reverse complement strand
CACCGATTGCCATCGCCTCGTCTGCCAAACGGAGCAGCACCTGAAAAAGAAAAAGAAAATAAAAAAACAAGAATAAAAGAAAATGGAACAACTATTATTGCTATCCATTTACCAATCAAAAACTCTTTCAAGAATTACTTCATGAGTAATAATTATACTACAAAGAACTGCAAGCAAACCCACACACTACATCCAAACCGATAACAAGAACAAGTGTCCGAAAAACCGTTCCGGTCAAGTAAATAAAATTTTGGTGGGCTACACAATTGTGTGAAAATTTTCTTGGTCACACTGACAATCTTAGAAACTTGAATATTCTCCTGTATCCAGAAATGCCAAAAAATAAAAAATAAGAAAATGGCACACTAAAAAAGCACACATTTTATACTGAATCACATTATTAGTAAAAATAATACTAATAACAAAAGTAGCAAGGGTAGCAGCAACTTTTTGACAACAGGAACATATATTTTTGAAGTGAAGACATTTAGGATAACATGTACAAGAACAGGCTGTGCAAGAAGAAGAGCATGTTGGGCAAGAAGGGCAGCTTGGTACGGAGCAGCAGCAATTCATGCTGCATTTCGATTTCTTACAGCATTTGCTATTCCAGCACGATGACAAACAACCGCAGCAGCACGTGGGCATTCGGCAGCAGCCCCGGCGCACGGGTTGCCGCAAGAATGACACGTGTCAAAGCAGGCAGAGTCTGTAGAGAGTTGGGCTTGTGCAGGGGGAGATTTGGAGGAATTGCAGGGTCTGTAGAGAGATTAATTGTGATGGAAGGTAGCCAGAAACGAAGACCCAGAATTAACGGGAGCCGAGTTGGGCTTGTGCCAGGGAAACGAAGACCCAGAATTAACGGGAGATTTGGGTAAAATCGAAAAATTGCTGGAATCGAGTTGGGCTTGTGCAGGGGGGAGATTTGGAGGAATTGCAGGGTCTGTAGAGAGATTAATTGTGATGGAAGGTAGGTTTCTCCGGATTTCTGCATTTCGCGATGGGAAGGAGATGTTGGCGAATTCATTAGGAAAATGACGAAGACGGAAAGTAGAATGGTGGGTCAATACATATGTTTTGGATGGCTTTGGATTTTATGATCTCTATTTTTATTTTATTTTATATATACATTCTACGGCGGTTATTTTAAAACCGCCGTTAAAATTAGCTGGCCTCCATTTTACGTCGGTTTTCAAATAACCGACGTAGAATGTTGGGGTTTTTGACGGCGTTTCATATAAAACCGCCGTGGAATAAAGTAATCAACGGCGGTTATCAAAAAGCGCCGTAAAAATATAGATTTAACGGCGGTTTTTAGAAAACCGCCGTTAAAACATACTTAACGGCGGTTTTTCCAGAACCGCCGTTAATAAACTGCCTTCGTATACAATTTCTGCAGTAGTAGATCGTAAGATTGATTTCTCAAATTTAAAAGTTTTTGGTTGTGCTGCATTTGTTCATCAAAAGGGAGATAAACTTGAACCTCGGTCAAAAAAATGTGTTTTTTTGGGTTATCCCGACGGTGTCAAAGGGTATAGATTGTGGCTTAGGAGTGAACCTGGTTTCAAGGTTGTGATTAGTCGTGATGTCACTTTTAATGAATCTGAGTTCCCGTGTTTGTCTGTTCCTATGCATGTTCATGAATCTGATACGGCTCCGAGTGAGGTGGATCAATCACCTAGTTTAATTAATTCTGATGATATGCATGCTGAAACTTTAACTAACTTACATGCTGATTCGCCTAATTTGCCTGCTGAAAATGCTAATTTAATTGCTGAGAATTCTGATGCTACTACTGTGCATGATGTGCCTAATGATAATATGCCTGAATATGAGTCTTTAGAAGGTTACCAACTTGCTAGAGATAGGGTTAGAAGGAACGTTGTTAATCGACCTTCTAAGTTTAATGATTATCATATGGCTTCACTTGCTTGTAGCGTATTTGATTCTATAGATAGTAGTGAACCTAAGTCCTATGACGATGCTTTGAAATCTGTGCACTCTGTTGAATGGTTAAATGCCATGAATGAGGAAATGAATTCTTTGCATGTTAACAATACGTGGATTCTTGTACCAAAACCTGATAATTGCTCTGTTGTTGATTGCAAATGGTTGTTTAAGGTTAAGGATGAATGTGAGTCTGTTAGGTTTAAAGCTCGTTTAGTTGCTAAGGGATTTACTCAAAGGGAGGGGATAGATTATACCGAAATCTTTTCTCCTGTTGTGAAGTTTACTACTGTTAGAATTATGCTTGCATTATGTGCTCAGTTTAATTGGGAATTAAAACAAATGGACGCTAAGACTGCATTTTTGCATCGCGATTTGGATGAGAAAATATATATGCGTCAACCTCACGGTTTTGTTGATAAATCGAAGTCTGATCATGTGTGTTTGCTTAAGAAATCCTTGTATGGCTTAAAACAATCTCCTAGACAATGGAATAAGAAATTTGACGAGTGCATGCTTTCTTTAAAATTTCGAAAAAGTTTGTTTGATACTTGCTTGTATTTTAAAGGTGATGCTAAGGTGCCTATTTTCTTGTTGATATATGTTGATGACATGCTGTTGATTAGTTCTTGCATTAAGTCTATCGAGCATGTGCAAAATTGTCTAAGTGATAAATTTGACATGAAATATTTAGGAGATGCAAAACGGATTCTTGGCATGAACATTGTGAGAGATAGAAAACGTTCGACTATTTTTCTGAATCAGATTTCGTATGTTGAAAAGATTTTGAGTAAATTTTTTATGTCGGATGCCCAACATGTTAATGTTCCACTTGCTGGTCATTTTCTGCTGTGTAAACAACAGTCTCCCATTCATGAAGAAGATATTGAATACATGAAAAACGTGCTATATGCTAGTGCTATAGGTTCTGTTATGTATTTAATGGTTATTACTAGGCCTGATATTGCTTATTCTGTGAGTTGCTTGAGTAGGTATATGTCTGACCCTGGTGAGATTCATTGGGAAGCTGTTAAATGGTTGCTCCGTTATTTAAAACACTCTATTAATCTTGGTTTGAAATTTTCTAAGTCTGAAAATTGTGTTTTGAAAGGTTATGTGGATTCTAATTATGCTAATGATAGGGACAATAGAAAATCGACTACGTCTTATGTGTTTACCTTATATGGCTCGTGCATTAGTTGGAAATCGCAATTACAATGTGTGGTTGCCTTGTCGATTACCGAAGCTGAATATGTTGCGATTACTGAGGCGTTTAAAGAGGTCATATGGCTAAAAGGTTTACTTTCCGAAATTTCCATGTTTGATGGTGATGTTGTAGTATTTTCTGATAGTCAGTCCGCTATCCAATTGGCTAAGAATCCTATTTTTCATGATCGAACTAAACACATTGATGTGAAGTACCACTATATCCGAGATGTGGTTGCAAAAGGTATAGTTCTTCTTGAAAAAATTCCTTCTGAATCGAATCCCGCTGATATGGGAACCAAGTGTCTGCCCGTGGAGAAATTTGAGTCATGCCTTGAAACCTTGAATTTTGATTCTTCTGATTAGGCTCTCTTGGACTTGTGTTGTTTGTTATAGCCTGTCTATTGGCTATAAGTTTGTATTCTTTCCTGTTACTAACTTGTGTGTTGAGAACAGGTTTGTTGGAGATGGCGAAGATGCTGAAAAGGAAATAAAAGGGGCATACGGCGATGATGAAATCCAAAGGCCACCCTAAGCAGTAAACCGGTATTTGGGCCAAGGTGGAGATTGTTATAATTATGGCCCAAGTTAGTCCCTGGATTAATTTTTATGCCCGGCCCATTACTGCAGCCCATCAGCTGGCAGCCCAAGGCCTCGACCCAATTCAACCGGGTCAGGCGATCCGGATCTGCCTTGTGTTTTAATCTCGGCCGCCCATTTTAGGTTTTGAATCTGGGCCACTCATAAACCCCTTATATCCCCTCACCCGAAACCCTAGCTCACTTTAACCCTTTTGCTCTCTCTCTCTCTCTCTCTATCTTTGGTCTTCTTCCTCTGGTTTGCCGGAAAATTCGGACGGTGTTCTTGAAGATATCGTGATTACCTTGAGAGTGAGGTTTGTGTGAGAGGAATTTTGGGGTTCGGGTCAACGGGAGTCGTCGGAGCGCCGCCTTGGGTCGTTGTCCGAGGAGCTACCAGCGTTGGTTTTGGGTTTCTGGGCGCCGCATTTACTGCTCTGTAAAAGAAGGGGGCCGTGTTATTGGAGATCTGAGCCGGATCATTTTCGATCTATACCTCGGGGCTGCCGATCGGATCTACAGACGACGGCGGAAGATTGGTTCTCATTGGTTCTTGGTGAATCGACGATTAAAGGTGGTATCGTTTCTCGTTTTATCGTTTCTTTGTGTATTGTTTGATTATCTGAGATTGTTACATTCTATTGTTCGGTTTTTCCCCTTATTTTTATTTCTGTGTTTCAGGGTCGCACAGGCTTGTTCGGGCCGGGCCGGGCCGCTGAGTCAGCTACTGAACCGGGCTGCTTTACGGAGGAGTGGCTGCTGCGGGCCGAAGGCGACAAGGTTCGACGCTGGGCTAATTACGGACAGTAGCAAATTGCTGTCCGGGCCCTGAACAAGATCGGAAAATTTAAAAAGTACAATTTTGCCCCTCCATGATCTGCTGCGCTCAAATAACCCGATCAACTATGCGTCTCCGATGGTCGGCTACGCCCAACAAAACTAAAGAGTGATTCTTATTAAATATTTCTTGAAATATTTTTTCTAAGAATAAATAAGGAGTTCTCTGAGATCTTTTCAACATTCTCAATGAATTTGAACTCTTCATTCTGTGAACTCTTTCACTTTCTTCATTGTCAGTTTCCCCTTCAATTTTTTGTTTAATATTTATGGCTTCATTATCTTATTTTTGATTTTCTTTGAACTCTTGTAACCCTGGTCTTATTTCTTCTAATTCTCTTAGTGAAGTATTTATGTTGGTGTCTTTGCCTTTTTCTTTTCCGGTGTTTTTTTTTAGGAATTTTGTCAAATCATAGGTATTCTTGGAAGTATTTGGTAAGGTTGAATTTATATTTTTTTTCTTGTAAGAATTGTTTAATATCTTGCGAAAGTATTCTTTTTGTAAATGTGTGTTGTGTAAGTTTTTGAGGACTTCAACATGAAACTGTTGTTCTTTTATCAGTACACTAACATACTTTTCTGATTCAGAAGTGATGAGTTTTTATATGAAGAAGAGCTTGGTTCACAAACACAGGAATCAATAAATAGATTAGGAATTATGTATATAATTTTTTGATCTAAATGTAATTTATTTATTTGGTCTTTTAATTTACGATATTTTGCCGTATAGCCAGTTTTATGATAATTGAAACATTCAATACCATTCTTTGTTATTTCGAGTAATAGAATATATTTGTTATTGTTTTCTATAATACTCTTCTCTTGATTTAGATTTCCGTCTTTTATGGTATTTACTACGACAATTACCCTGTTCGTTATGTTAATTTTTATGTGTTTTGTTGCAATTACCTAAACATTCTAAAGGATTTTTAATTGGTCTATGTCAAACTGTTGACCAAAAGTACTTAATTGAAGTCTGGATTTCTTCAACTCCCATTTGAGGTGTTTTTGGATTTTTAAATCTTGACAAAATTTTAATTCTTCTAGTTGGGTTATTCTTATTAATTTTCCATAAGTAAATTCATCGTAAGGGATCATTTGTATTCCACAAGTTTTCCTAATTTTTCACCTAAAAAAGTTGGTAAACCTGCTAATAATTATTCTTTCCAAAATGACTGATTAATATCTTCTCTAAGCATTACCCTCGTAAGAAGGTATTTTTATAAATTGGAAAATCACTAAGTTTTACACATCTAAGATTTGAAAGTTATAACACCCCAAATCATGAAATAATTAATTAAAAAAGTTCAATAGATTTGATTGATAAATTCATAATAACAAGGTGCATCTTCTTTTCTAAAAGCCTTATCATCGAAACTTTAGAGGTAAGCGTGCTTGATCTGTAATAGAAGTAGGACGGGTGACCCCCTCAGAAGTCTCTCAGGATGTGCTCGTGAGTGAGAATGGCTGGGACATAAAAACTAAGTCGCAGGGGCAAAATCGTCAAAAGGGGCCAAAATTACAAATTTTTCCTGCGTCTCAATCGATCAACCGAAACCCATTCGATAGACTGATTAGTCCTCAAAACGCTCTACGTTCTGCCCGTCAGTCGATTGACTGCAGTCGATCGACTGAAACCCAATCGATCGACTAAAAAATATACAGAATTAGCCATCGATATCTTCATATGAAGTTTATCCCTTCCTCTTTGATTTCATTTGGAGTTTGATTTGTGTCAGTTAGAATTTTCTTTCGAGATTTATGGGCTCCGCACCAAAACCTGCCACAAGCGAGGCCATGGCAAACCGTTTCCACTTAAAGCTGCTTTTTTCCATTCTTAGGCTCGGAATCTGGGATTGTTGTAAACACAAGAGTTTTAGACATTTCCCTCAACTTTCCAATGATATAAGGTGGAGTCAAATGCACTAGTGGTTTTGGAGTTATGCTTGTATTACGACAACTGATATATCCACCGAGCGAATACGTGAGGTGACAATGAATATGGCCACATTTCTCGTCATTTCCGGTCGATCCTCGTACCAACGATATGTCGAGGCTTTTCAGTGAATCCCTCGGGTTTGAATCATCTTCCAGCCTCGTCCCGGGCCCACTTTGACCAAAGTTGACCTTCAAAATAAAAACTAATAAAAAAACTAAGAAAAAATAAGAAAAACTACTAAAAACAAAGAAAACACTACAAAACCTAAAAAGATGCAAAATATATCAAGTGGACTCCAAAACCACATAAATACAAGCAAATCACGCACAAATGAGCCGCAAAAATATCATAAAAATACGTACAAAAATGTGCAAATCAAAAGTCAAAAATTATGGTCAGAAAGAAGTTATAAGAACCACTCAAATTAAAAACTTTATACATTAACCGCTTAAGAAGTTACAATATAATTAAGAAGAAAGCAAAGCAAGAACAAAAGCAATGACGTACCATCCCATATGTAATGTCTTTAATTAATTGAGTTATATATTAGAGACAGTATGATTAAATTAAGGGAGAGTGTATCTTTTTTTTTCTTTTCAGTTTCACGCTATGATATTTACTTGAAATGGTAGAGAAGAAATAAAATTAAGAAGAAAAAAGAAAGAAATGATACAGGGAAAGAAAAAAGAAAGAGAAAGAGATGGTGAATATGAAACCAAGAACCATGAGAGCATCAGATTATCCCTTTGAACCTTCAACTTCTCTATCTGTCTAAACCACCAGCGGTGAGAGGTGCGGAGCTACTGAAGCAATTCTGGAAAGAAGCGGAGTGGGGATGGAGGTCGATTGGATTTCGTCGGATTTGGGTCTGAGTTTTGCCATTTCTTGTAAAACACATATTGATTTGGCATCTGAATCTATGGTAGTTGGAGTGGAGAAATGTTAGAGAATAAGTCGGTGATAATTTACCTGCTATAATAGGTTATCCACCTTTATGGCAAGTTATGGCCTTATGGGTATTGTTACTGTGCACCAAGTGCCTAGTCTTCAATTCATGTGTCAATATATTAATTGTCGAAAAAGTAAGGGTATGATACCCCTAGAATTAACAAATGTACTGTAGAGATTTTCTGAATTTTAAAATATAATAGTATGAAATTTTATTAATTTTATGAAATTTTCGTATGAAATCCACAAAATCAGTTTGAATTTCATATATAGAATGAAATTGAAATTTAAAACAATAAACTTGTGAAAAAAAGGTTGTATTTTTGTATGACATATTACATAATATAATTTGAAATCGCACGGTGTAATATAAAATTTGCCTATATTGATTAATAGTATAAAAATTAGTAGTATGAAATTTCAACTATATATTAGTACAAGTATGAAATTACACTATGTATCGACCGATAACGGTTGGTGACAATAATGGGGGTAGTATGTAAATTTCATAAAATAATATGAATTTCAGTTGTATTAAATGTTGAATGAAGAAAAAAATTAAAAGAAAAAAAAGTAAAATAATATATTTATGTAATAATTTAAATTAAATAAAAAAATAATTAATTATATAAAAAATTAATATTTGCAATGAATTATTTGAAATAAATATTTACCTAATAAAGTATACAAGAGTTGCACGCAATAATTGTACACGTAATTATATAATTTCGTCGAAATTGACTTATACACCATACAACGCGGGCCCCATGCACTCTGTCTGTCAAAATTGACAACAATTTACAATCAAAGAGCGAGTAATCTTCAACCTACACTTCACAGCGACACTCGCCAACGCGTCTTTCAATGTCGGCTTCTTCTCCCCTTCCCCGTTATTAACACCACCGCAGAAACCTTCCAATTTCTCATTATATAAAATCCCAAATCCCATCCCATCCAAAAATATCCAAACCAATTTTCTTTAAAAAAAACCACAAACCCTTCTTTTCCATCCAAAGAAATACAATCAAGAAAAAAATCGATCTGTTAATTGAAAAAAAAAATGGTGCGCTGTAGTAACAATTTAGTCGGAATCCTAAACTTAATCACTCTCCTTCTATCGATTCCGATAATCGGCGGCGGGATATGGCTTTCCAGACAGGCCAACACCGAGTGCGAGCGTTTTCTCGATAAACCAGTTATTGCTTTGGGGGTTTTTATCCTGTTGGTCTCCATAGCCGGGCTTATCGGCTCGTGCTGTAGGGTTTCGTGGCTTTTGTGGGTGTACCTATTGGTCATGTTCCTGTTGATTGTTTTGTTGTTCTGTTTCACGATCTTCGCGTTTGTCGTTACGAACAGAGGCGCCGGCGAAACGGTTTCTGGTAGAGGGTACAAGGAATATAGGCTTGGGGATTATTCTAATTGGTTGCAGAATAGGGTTAATGATCATTGGGGCAGGATTAGGAGCTGTTTGGCTGATAGTAATATCTGCCAGAGGCTGCTTGAAGCTGGGTCTACACCTATGGATGATTTTTACAGAGAACATCTATCTGCGCTTCAGGTACATTTAATTTTTGTGTAGATGTTTAAAAAAACAAATTTATTTGGTGGGTTGATTTATGCTAAATCATATGCTTGTTTTAGATTTTTGCCCTTGTGTTTGTAATTGTATAAATCATATGCATGGTATAGAATTTTTATTTTCTTAAAATATATGTTGCGGGTGTTTGTGTTTTCTTGATGTTGTAATTGGGATGGGTTTAGATCTGGTATGGCCTGTTTGCTTCTTGGTATAATTTTGCAATTCTCTCTCTCTCTCTCTCTCTTTTCTTTTTCTTTGATATGGGTTTCGTATTTTTCGCAATGCTATTTTGATGCGCTTGTTTGTATTGAAATCTTCTCCTTTTACTGTATAATTTGTTTATTTAAAAAAAAAACTTTAAGAGAGACTCAAATGTTGGAAGTTTACCATGATATTTGACCTTTGGTTAAAGTCTAAATTAATAGCATGTCAGATCCAATAATAATGAAACGTTGGAAAATCGAAGACTTTTAAATCCTGAATCTTTTTCTTTTTTGTATTATGCTGTTCTTAGTTGTTAAAAAGCTGAGTGCCTTTATGTTGGTTTCACCAAAAAGTTATCTTTTCATGTAAACACACAGTGTTTTCTGTAAAATCATTCTTAAGTTTTCAGATTTTTACCCCCACATTCAGAATTATTTGCGCTCTTCACCCAAAATTACTAGAAGCCTTAAAAGTAAAATAAAACTAAAATGGAAAGGAGCTGATATTGTGCAGAGTGTAGATATTTTTTGTTCTATCAGTGACTGCCTAACGGGCTTCGTGGTGTTCTTTTATCAGTAAGCAGAGGTGCTGATAATGGTTGATTTTGTTCATAACTTATTTTTGTCATGTTACTAAGTGTGACGTTTGTTTTAACAGTCTGGGTGCTGTAAACCATCGAACGACTGCAACTTCCAGTATGTCAGCCCGACGAACTGGGCCCAAAGCCCGACATCTACTCCCCAGAGGAATCCAGACTGCAGTGCTTGGAGTAACGACCCGAGCGTCTTGTGTTACAACTGCGGATCGTGCAAGGCCGGGCTTCTCGATAACGTCAAGAGCGACTGGAAGAAGGTGGCTGTCATCAACATTGTATTCCTTGTCTTCCTTATCATCGTCTACTCGATTGGGTGCTGTGCATTTAGAAACAACAGAGAGGACAACTCTTGGAAACGGTATCCTTGAGAGCTGATACCTGTCGATGGCCTGAAGGGTTTCGAAGTTTTAGACTGATTTGCTTGCACTTTACACATGAGCTTGTTCTGGCTGGTTTTAGTTGCACAGTGCCTTATTTTATTTTATTTGTTGATTTTGACGTTCCTTTAGACTAAATTGTGATTGCATATTTGTCAGTTTATTGTTATGGGAACTTTCTATTATTTTTTTAGTAAATCTCAATATATTAAAAAAAGGAAAAGGAGTAGCACAGATACAAGAACTACAATGCTGGTTCATCGCACCAAAGTCATAAAGTAGGTTTCATTAAAACCTCTCAAAATAAACCCACTCTCTTGGAGAAATTTTTGTAGAGAAAATAGTACCACTCCAAATTTTTTAGCACCATAAAAAACAAGAAAAATAGTAAAGTGACCACAAGTAGTTCACATAACTGAGAAAATGCCTCAACAGGCCTCGATAGTTGTGGTCCAAAGGCAGGAACTCGAAGCCCACAGAAAGAATACCTAAACTACAAGCAGTTCACATAACTGAGAAAATGCCTCAATAAGCGAGTTGTTGTCTCAAGGCAGGAAACTCGAAGCCCACAGCCTGGCCAAGAGACAACCGCAATCAACCAAACTACCGGACAAAATGAAAGTACACATTATTATCTCTATCATCATCAACCGCAGGATCCAATTCAAGGGGAATGGTTACACTTCATTATCACTATCATCATCCACCGCAGGGTCCAATTCAGGGGGAATGACGTGAAACCATTCGAAGTAGCACCCCAACCAAGTGAGACCGTCTGCCACCTTATTGGCCTCTCGACTAATATGTGAAACTCTAAAATCTATGAGACTCGTTGAATTGAATTTTTTACACTTACTTTTTATTTTATAAAAGTTCGTCCGCAAGAGAATGAAGCGATTGTAAATGGTAAGTTTGATTCGAGTCGATCCTCTCGAGGACGACTAATCGGAGGTAATTCTCGAGTTTGATTCACGAATAAGAAAATAAAGAAAACGCTATTCTAAACACTCGGTTAAGTTTTTGTTTGAAAAGTTGTAATATATAAGACGATGTTTTAAATGACGAGAAACACAATGGACAACGTGAAAGATTTATAAACGGGGGTCTAGGGCTTTAGAATCATCTCCACGATCGGCTGACATTTCATCGAACACTTAGTCTACGAGTCGGGGCTGTCAATCTCAATTTGTAGATTAAACGCCCAACGATACCGATTGATGGTTCTAAAATCATCTAGGCGCTCTAACCAACAATCATCAAGAAATGGAGCAATTCAAATTCAACGCAAACACGAACATGATTCAACAAAAAGCTTGGAAGATGACAACAATGGAAAATGATTTTCGAAGAACAACAATTATTATCATATGAGTTTTTAACAATCATATAACGTAAATCCATGAGAAAGAAAAACTATTAAGAATCAAGAACATCACATAGCGAACACGAAAAACTCATAATCAAAGCAACAAGAAATTCGAATAATAAAACATAGTGAATGAAAGTTTACTAATGAACAAATGGAGGGTTTCAACGTTCGAACGAGAATTTAAACGAAATTAGACCAAGCTACGTCATATATCCAAGCAATGATCAAGAATCTAAATCCTATCAAAATTAAAAGCTGGAAATTCATGAAGGAGAAAAGGTAAAATCGAAGAAGAAATGAAGAACAACCTTGAGCTTGTCAAACCCTAGAAGTTCAAGAGCTTCTGTTTCTAAAAAGAGAGGTTTTATTTATAAGGTTGAAAGTGGGGGCAAAATAGTCATTTTGGCCAAAATGGCGGAAAATAGCCTGATCACCGATGCTAAAAAATGGCCCATCAATTGAGTGGCGACTTGGCGTCGACGACGAGTCAATTGGGCGTCAATGCATGCGTTGATTGATGGTTGTTCTTCGCGGACCCGAGTCGTATTTTCATCAAATCGAGCCAGTTGTGATCGGCTTGATCGACTGTCCTAAAACAAAGAAAAGCAAAATAACATAAAAATCTACCAAAAGTAAAAGAGAAATACGAAAAGTATTAAAAAGACGACAAAAGCTAACAAAATGCAAAATAAAGAAATAGGGACAAAATACGACTAAACCCCGACTAAAGCACACATGACAAGACACAAAAAACATACAAAAATCACATATACATATGTACAAATCAACTCCCCCACACTTAGCTTTTTACTTGTTCTTAAGAAAAACCAAGCCTAGACATAGACAAGGAAAATCTAACCACCCAATGAACTAAAAACTAATGCATTCAAATGATTCGAGGAGTTATGCATTAAATCAATTGGAGATTCAACTAAAAGGACGACACGATACGTTGAGATAAGAGGTTCGGAATCCCTTCCGAACGCCAAGTAATGTGTTGCCTTTCATGCACGTCCCTCATCCATGCCTCGGTCAAGGTCTATTCACGCTCAAACTGCTAAGTCGATACCCGACTAGCCCATTCATCTATACACCCCTTTAACAATAAAATCTAAAAAGTAAAAATTAAAACACGTACAAGGGTTGCACGATTTATTATATATACTCCACTTGCACAAGGATTTCTCTTCTTGTACCATTTTTTTTTTTTTGAGTACCCATAAAGACGAGGTACTAGACGAACACGATATTTACAACTAAGAAATGAGAGTTCGTTGACACCAATCTCATGTTGCTAAATGCAACTTATAATATTTTTCGATAAGCACATGGAGGTTTTAACGTCTCCAAAAATAAAATAAAAATTTACAAAAATTCATATAGAAGGTATCTGAAAATGGGGCTAGTAGAGAGTATTCGACTCTTGAAATGAAACACGAATAGAAGAATGATCAAGACACTTAATAGGTTTCCTACACTTCATGAACAAGTTCACTAATGTCGAATGAAAATCTAAACAACCTAACCAAAGCATCTAACCACGTCACTTCGTCAAGGTTCCAACCAATATCAATCCACACAACTCAAATCATATACACAAGCAAGCATACGAAGAAATTACTAAACAAGGCACCCCCCCCCCCCCCCCCCACCCACACACACACACACACACACTTAAACCATGCAATGCCCAATTGCACATGAAATAATATAAAAATAAAAGGGGAGAGAAAGAGATGCGTCCCTATAGTCGCGCTTGTGATGATGAGTCGAGCATGAAGTTACATCCAACGTGCGGTAGAGTCGAGAGGAACCTACAAAAAGGGGTAAGTGGGTAAAAACAAATACAAAAGACACAAACATAAAAATAAAAATATCAAAATGTAAAAAAAATATTTTTGTATTTTTGAAAAGTTTTAATTTTTTTTATAAAGAAAACAAGAGACCAAAAGACTCAAACAAAATTAACAAACATAGAAATTTGGATTTTTTTATTAGTTATATATATATATATATATATATATATATATATATATATATATAATATTAAGAAATTTAAATTTATTTGTAAATTTTATTTAAAAACATAATAAAAATAGGTAAGAATACATTTGAAGATTTTTGACGTGCAAAATTTACTGAATTTTGGGAAAGGGTTGAAGTGGGCGGACCAGTTTGGCGTCGACGGGGGAGCGTCGATCGACGACTCATCGACGGGTTGGACAGAGAGTTCGTTGACCATGGTGTCGATCTCTGGCCTGTCGACAGGTTGGATAGAGAGTTCGTCGACGATGGCATTGATCGATGCCTGCAACTGGGTCGCATCGACGCGTCGTCGATGCTCGCCGTCGATCTACGGCTATGCTTTGCGTTGACTGACGGAAGTTAATGGGTTGGACAGAGAGCTCATCGACTATAGCGTCAATTGGGGCGTTAATCGACGGGAATTCTGCAGGGCCTCATTTTCGCTCCTCTGAAATCCTTCAAAGTAAGCCCCCGAGTATGCATAAACATGACTCAAACTTCAACCAATCCTCATAAAATATCAAAACTAAGAGAAAAGAAAGCTAGAACTTGGGTTGTGTTTCAGCTCCAAAAGTGAACTACCTGAATAACACTTGAAAGCCCAAGAGCTTCCTGATCCTACACCATAAAAACAGATTAGAAAGGACCACCGGTGATTTTCCGGTGGAAACCTCTCCGATACTTAAGTAAGTAAGCATTTGAGGTGTTTTCCAGAAAATAAGAAGGAATGTTTCAAGAGAATGACATACCTCTCTCAGCCTTGGGGCTGAGATATTTATAGTTTCTCCTGACGGGGACCCCAGCCGGGATCTCAAGAACACATGCCGCGAATCAAGGGCCGTTACGCAACAAATTCTGACAAGTGGTCCCACTTGTCTCTTCGCTGGGAATCTGGGAAACAGGTCTCCCCTGTACCAGGTCTTCCTTATTTCCTTCTCCCAATCTGACCCAGTACATAATATCTCGGCTCTTCTTTCCTCTTGTCCCCGCTGTTCAACAGGTCAACTCTTGCAAATAATGAGGAAGAGCTCTATTCCTCAGGGGACTCAACCAGGTCTTTTACCCAGACCAGGTTAAACTTCAATCCCTGGGACTTCAACTTGGTATAATCTCCAAACTTTTAGTGCCCTTTAAGATGGCTAAGTCAGGGATCTCAAACGATAACCACCTCTTCCTAACATTCTATTTTATCGGGAGGGCTAATTAGATCTTTCATAGAGACAGAGCTATTCTAGCCCTCTCTTAAATTATCTAATTATTCTCAGTCAGAGCTACCCCAAACCAGGTCGGCATATATGTTGCCCTATCAACTCCTCCCCCCAAACAGTTGGGGTAGATCGGTAATATCCCCCAAGCTCTTTCGAAATAAATGAGGCCATTTTGTTTTTTATGACTTCTCGTACTGGGGAATCCTGAGATATCCGCCTGCCGAACAACCCTAATTATTGGCATTAGTGGTATCGGCCTATATTCCCCAAACGGTTGCCATAACCACACGTCTTTCCAAGTACTGAACCTGATTGGTCAGCGGCACGTGTCCCATTCCAGGACGGTTAGCGTTCCAGCTCACTGCCTAGAATACTGTTCCTCTGTCCGCATTAAATGTGAGGATCCCATCAAATCCCACTTTTTCCTTGATTTTCATTTTTCAAATTGATCCGCCTTCCTTTTGTCCCTCCAAATACCTCTTCTCCTTCATTTTTTATTTCTATTTCTCAAAAACCCTCTAAAGGCTTCCTCTCTTTTTCTCCTGCAATATTTTGGCGATTTTTGCTCCTCCAGTAATCTTCTTCTAATCTCTCAAGCAATTATTACCAGGTACCCTTTCTTTCTTCACGCACTCTTTAATTATGTCAATTTCTTCTTCCCGAACCAGCTCCGTCAGGGAGAGTTCGTCAGGGACAACTCCGGTGAACTCCACCTCCACCGTGAACCTTTCCTCTACCGATTCTTACGCGACGGCTCCGGGGAGGGGGCCACCGGCGATCCTACCTCCTCCTCCTCCCGACAACCTATCCTCAATAGTTAGCAATAGGACCCTCAAAGAAATCCGCGCAAAATTCCCTATCTCAGACATGTTCTCCTTCACTAATCCGGCACCTGGCGAGGGGGCGTCATCACCTCCAACCGGGCATCTCACTTTCTATGTAGACCAGTTCTACGCGAGGTTAAGCTTGCCTGTCCATCCCTTCATCTAGGCTATCTCTAGGCTGTACCATATCCCAGTACAATAATTCCTACCCAACGCCTTTCGCGTTATGGCCGGATTTCATCTGGCCGCACAATATGCCCGAATTACCCCTACAGCTCAGCCTGTCCATCCTCCGGTTTTTTC
>BMAC01000400.1:486199-513304 GCA_014905375.1 Phtheirospermum japonicum | reverse complement strand
CCTAGTTGTGGAGAAATTCAAGCTTTCCGACCAACTGGTCGTGCTCAAGGAGAAAGTTGGTTATCTCTATCGACTGCTGGAAAGGAAACGCCAGAAGAAACGTTTCTACAAAAGAGAGTGGGCTGAACTCCGGCAAGTTAACCGCCAACTTCAAGAGGAGAAGGCGGACCTGGCCGAATCGGTAGGTCGCTTGACCGCCGCCGCCGGTGAAGTTCCGACGCTTGCCGATCGCTCTGACAAATATCGCCGCCGCCTGCACGAGACAGAGCGTGAACTCTGGCGGGTTCGTCGAGCTCTGGCTTCAGATCGGAGATCTTCTCATAGCTAAACATTTTAGCTTTATTTTTCAATGTTTTTCTTGCAATCTCATGTAATCAAAGTTGCCAACCTTTTTTGAAAAGGTGTAGGCAGCCGGYGTTTTTTGTGCAATAATATATGRATTTCTCGAGTTCTTTTCTCAATACTTGCTCTGTTAATCCATTTTTAATCGTTCAATTCATGCACACAGTAATGTTAACTGTTAAGCATTTTACCTCTGAAGGTTCTGTACCTTAGTCCAGTCCAGCACATTCATACGTTCTTGCTGACCGACAGGTCAGGCCTGTATGCGTAGGCCAATTTATGGATCTTGACATCCAGATCAGGAGATCAAGCCTGTTGACCTGGACCCATACTCAGGTTGGATAAAGTCAAGGACAACCGTCCTTAGCTAGTCTTGGCTTATATTGACAATCTTGTCAGGTAAAATTTTAGGACATCCGTCCTTAGCCAATCCTGGATTAACCGACAATCAGGTCGGGAGAAATTTTAGGACATCCGTCTTTAGCCAATCCTGGCTTAACTGACAATCAGGTCGGGAGAAATTTCAAGACATCCGTCCTTAGCCAATCCTGGCTTAACCGATAATCAGGTCGAGAGAAATTTCAGGACATCCGTCCTTAGCCAATCCTGGCTTAACCGACAATCAGGTCGGGAGAACTTTCAAGACATCCGTCCTTAGCCAATCCTGGCTTAACCGATAATCAGGTCGGGAGAAATTTCAGGACATCCGTTCTTAGCCGATCCTGGCTTTCCTGAGTCCTTTTGTGCGCCAAACTCAATGTAGTTTCCCGCCTTTTCTAAGCCTTATGCGCGCCAACTTAATGTAATTTTTTGCTTTTTCCTTTCCTATATATAATGGCGTCTATTCTCCGTTTATGTTCCCTGCATAATGGCGTCGTCATCGTCTTCCAACAACATTTCCACCGAGGAGCATATCCGACTGCTTCATGAGAGGAATCGTCTTAGGGAAGAAGTTTCCCAGTTGCAGGACCAGTTGCAGGAACGTGTGGAGAAGCTGGCTGAGAAGAAACTGCAATACCACTGTGAACGACATCGCCTTCAGCAACTCATTCTCGACCTAAAAAGGGAGAACTCTGAACTGTACGTTGACTGGGACATTGCCGTGGATGTATCAGACCGATTTCGTGTCCGTCTTTTGGAACATGAGGAAGAGATTCAACGACTCCGTCAACTTCTCGCTTCTGTACCTCCATCCTAAGGCTGTACTTTTACTTTTCTATGCTTGTGATTTGCACCTCTGCGATTGTTAATGTACTGCAAAGATATCTCCTTGTATTTTTTTGTTTTTGTTGTAAGTGTCTTCTCCGTTTTTCAATCAAAGATTAAAGGCAAATCATCACTAACAATGAATTCTGGTATGATGATCTTATTGGCCATCTAGCTAGGAGAAATTATGGGAATCTGTGAACGTTAACTCCTGCAACTTTTCATTTAATAAATAAGCAAACGTTAAGGGTTACAATTACATATAAAATTTTCGCAGATTGGTAATGTTCCAAGCGCGGGGAATCTTGGTCCCATCCAGCCCTTCCAGCACATACGCTCCTCCAGCTAGAACATTAGTGACTCTAAACGGGCCTTGCCACGTGGTATCTAATTTTCCTTTAGATTGTCCCAAGTCAGTTCTTTTGAGGACCAGGTCTCCTACTTGGAAGTGCCTTTCTCGAACTGTTTTATTGTAAGCTGCCCTGATCCTCCCTCTCACATGCTCCATTCGGATCGCCGCCTGTTCTCTCTTTTCCTCAACTAAATCCAGGGCATCTTGGATCAGTGCTTTATTCTGGGTTTCGTTGTAAGCATCCATGCCGTATAAAAGACTGAAAGGAGTTTCGCCCGTGCTTTCCTTAGGGTTCGTTCGATACGCCCAAAGTACTGCGCTTAGTTCTTCCACCCATTTCCCTCCAGATCTTTCTAATCGTGATTTAAGGCCTTGGACAAGAATGCGGTTGGTTACCTCTACCTGGCCATTTGCTTGCGGATGATACACCGATGTGAAGTGCTGTTGAATTTTCATCTTAACGCACCAACCCTTAATTTTGGCTCCCATGAACTGGGTACCATTATCCGATATCAGCACCCTCGGCACACCAAAGCGACAGACCACGCTTTTCCATATGAACCCCATTACCGCTTCTTCAGTTATTTTTGCCAGGGCTTCCGCCTCGACCCACTTACTGAAATAGTCAATGGCTACAATTATAAATCTTTTCTGGGCAGGAGCCATCAGAAACGGGCCGACTAAGTCGATCCCCCATTTCGCAAAAGGGCAAGGAGAGCTCATTGTTAACAACTCTTCTGCTGGTTGATGGATCAGAGGAGCCATCTTCTGGCATTTCTCACACTTTCTGACAAAGATCTCCGCCTCTTTCCTCAACGAGGGCCAAAAATAACCAGCTCTTAATACCTTACTAGCCAGAGCTCTGGCCCCCATGTGATTCCCACAATAATCCTCGTGTATTTCCCTGAGCACCAGAGTCCCTTCCGTTTGTCCTAGGCACCTCAAAAGAGGTTGACCAAACCCTCTCTTAAACAGTTCTCCTTTGATCAAGCAAAATCTAGCAGACCTGCTTCGTATTTTCGCCGCTTCCCTTTTCTCCTCTGGCAAGACCTGTTGTTCGAGGTACCTCTTATGAGGGAGCGCCAATCCTCGTGCTCGGTAATCGCATAGACCTTCTCAACTCCGAACTCCCTCTCTGCCTTTAATAGGGTGATTGTTCGCTCATAACAGTCTACCGCTGAGCTTGCCACCTTTGCTAAGAAATCAGCGCGCCCGTTTTCCTCTCTAGGAATCTGGAGGACTGTCAATTCTTTCATCCCCCTGGCTATCTCTCTAAACCTGGCTAAATACCTCTGCATATTTTCCTCTCTTGTTTCAGATTCTCCACTGATTTGCTTGCAAACAAGCTGTGAGTCTACTTTAGCGCTCAACCACTCTGCGCCCAAATCTTTCGCCATCTGAATCCCTCTTAAAAGGGCCTTGTACTCGGCGGCATTGTTAGAGAATGTTGCATCCAATCGTACGGCGAACTCAACAGACATGCCTGTCGGGTCTATTAGGACAATTCCCGCCCCGCAGCCCTGATTGCAGACAGAGCCGTCAGTGAAAATTATCCATTCCTTCAGCTCATCAGGGGGACCGGTCATTTCCTGCATAAAATCAGCTAAAGCTTGAGATTTAATTGCTGTTCTGGTCTCAGATGCGATATCAAACTCACTCAGCTCTATGATCCACTTGACCAGCCTCCCTGATGCCTCCATTTTGTCCATTATATTCTTCAACGGAAGATTAGTTCGCACAATAACTGTGTAAGAAAGAAAGTATGGCCGCAACTTCCGAGCAGTTCCTACCAGGGCTAGCATCGCCCTTTCTACTTCCACGTACCTCACCTCTGCAGCGTTCAAGACCTTGCTCCAAAAGTATACAGGTCTTTGTATTTTGCCATCCTCCCTGATTAGGACAGAGCTGACTGCTTGTTGCCCTACAGATAAATATAGTACCAAGGGCTCTCCTTGGACGGGCTTTGTGAGCAAGTTCATGCTAGCCAAGTACTCTTTCAGTAATTGGAAGGCCTCCTCGCATTCATCACTCCATTGAAACCTAGCTTTCTTTCTCAAGGCTTGAAAAAATGGCAAGCTTTTTTCCACAGACCCGGACACAAACCTGCTCAAGGCGTTGATTCGTCCTGCCAAGCATTGCATTTCCTTCACATTCCTAGGCGCGCTCATTTCCATAATGGGCCTCACTTTCTCAGGGTTAGCCTCGATACCCTTTTCTGTGACCATATAACTCAAAAATTTTCCAGCTCTGACTCCAAACGCACACTTCTTTGGGTTGAGCTTCATCTTGTACTTTCGCAAAGTACCAAAGGTTTCCCTTAGATCGTGTACATGTGATGCTGCCTTTATGCTTTTGACTAACATGTCATCCACATATACCTCCATATTCCGGCCGAGCTGATTTTTGAACATTCTATCCACCAATCGTTGGTAGGTAGCGCCTGCGTTTTTAAGGCCAAAAGGCATGACCACATAGCAATATGTCCCCTTCGGGGTTATAAAGATGACGCGCTTCCAGTCCTCTTTAGCTAGCTTGATCTGGTGGTATCCCTGCGAGGCGTCCATCATGCTCAAGAGTTCACAACCAGAGGTGGAGTCCACGAGCTGGTCAATTCTTGGCAGTGGATAATGGTCTTTCGGACAGGCGCGATTTAGGTCACGGAAATCGATGCACATCCTCCAGTCATCTGTCTTTGGGACCAGCACTGCATTAGAAAGCCATTCCGAAAATTGTATTTCCTGAATGTGCCCCGCTTTCAAGAGCTTCTCTACTTCTGCTTCTATGATAGCCTCTTTCTCTGGTCCGAAATTGCGTTTTTTCTGTTTGACCAGCTTCATGTCTGGGCGAATATTGAGGCGATGTTCAGTGATTTCAGGGTCTATCCCCACCAAATCTTGGGGGGACCACGCGAAAACATCCGCACTCTCTCTTAGCAAAGCCACCAGGTCTGTTAAAACCTCTGGACTAAGCGTCGCACCCACACGAAGAACTCTGCTCGTATCGCCTGGAACGACCTCTACCAATATTAACCCTTCCTCTCATCTTGCCAGTTCTTGCTGCGACTGTTCTGTTCGAGCCCTTTTACTCACCCTCTCTTCGTCATTTCGCCATATACACTCCACATACGTCTGGTGTGAAGCATACTGATCTCCCCTCACCTCGTCGGTTCCTTCCTCAGTAGGGAATTTCATTTTCATATGAAAGACTGAGATTACAGCTTGGAACTGACTCAAGGAGGGCCGGCCCAGCATGGCGTTGTACGAAGATGGCGCATGTACCACCAAGAAATGCACCATCCGGGTCACACGATATGGTTCCTCTCCCAAAGTTACAAGGAGCCTAACCGCTCCTATTGGCTTTAGAGCACCTCCCGCGAACCCTACCAGGGACGTGGTCACCTCTTCAAGCTCAACATCCAATTTCAGCTTCTTGAAACAATCAAAGAATAAGATATCCGCAGAACTCCCTGTATCCACAAAAATTCTTCGCACATTGTAGTTAGCGATAGTGGCTGTTATGACCAGGGCATCCATGTGTGGAGCCAATATTCCATCGCAGTCTTCTGCGCCAAAGCAGATGTTCGGGACAGATGCCAATTTCCCGACCTCTCGGGGTGCCCTGATCAGGTCCTTGGCAGCCCTGACGCAACTATGTTGAGCTCTTTTAGAGTGCTCATACAACTCTCCTCCTGTGATCATTTGGATTTCTCCGTGAATGACCTGGGCGTGATCGGATTTTTTCCCTTCTGTTCGCATTCTATCCTGGTCTCCTCTACCTTGTCGAGATCGGTCATAATTTTTGTTGCCTGTTCTGGTTTCTTCTTTTCTCATCCAGACATACTCCTTCAAATGTCCGGCCTGAACCATTCTTTCCAATTCGTCCTTCAGGTGTGTGCATTCATCCGTATTGTGCCCATACTCATTATGGAAGCGACAGAAACGATCCGACCTTTCTTTTCTTGGTTTCTGTGAGTAAGTCTTAGGCCAATTGAGCTCTGGGTGGCGCTCTATTGCCTGCAGTATTTCACCTTGAGGTGTGGCAAGGGGAGTATATTAATCAAATCAAGGTCTACCCATTGACAGCTCTGGCCTGGGCTTTTTTGTCGCGACTCTATCGTCCCTGTCATACCTCTCTCTCTTCCGTTCCCCGTCATCTTTGAGTTTCAAGGCTTCTTCTAAGTGGATGTATTTTTCAGCTCTCTCCAAGAGCTCTCCAAACTTCAATGCTGGCTTTACTACCAGCGACTGAAAGAATTCTCCCTTCCTCAAACCTTGTGCCAGAGCATTTACGAGCAGCTCTTCCGACGCCGAGGGCACTTCCAGCTTTGTTGTCGTGAACCTATTGATGTAGGCACGTAGGCTCTCATTCTCTTTCTGCTTTAAACTAAAGAGCTCGAGCGGCATTTTTTGATACTTCCTACAGCTCGTAAACTGATGTAGGAAGGCCGAGCTGAATTCATCAAAGTTTCTGATAGATCTCGGCGGCAATTAGCTGAACCAGAGCTGTGCCAATTTGGTAAAGGTCATTGGAAAGACCCGGCACATAACTGAATCGGAAAAGTGTACTGGCCAGCGGCGTTGCCATTTCCGCAAATTTTTTCTCGACTGCCGCCTCCACAGCTTTGCCAATCAACTCTGACAGCTGTGTTAGAAGTGATTCATTGAGAGAGACACCCACAGCCGCAGCAGGCCCCCTCGGAGGCGGTGGTGTGGAGCTCGGCGGAGCTGCCATGGCCGATCCCGTTGCATCTGGTATCGATGATGATCCTGGTGCTTGCTGTGTGTAAGCATGACTGGCGGAACTCGGAGTGCCACCCAACTCCCCTATCAAACTTTGCTTCAAACCGTCCGAAGTCATCCTCACGTCTTAGCTCGATCGACTTTCCCACAGACGGCGCCAATTGTTTCAGCCCCAAAAGTGAACTACCTGAATAACACTTGAAAGCCCAAGAGCTTCCTGAACTTACACCACAAAAACAGATTAGAAAGGACCACCGGTGGTTTTCCGGTGGAAACCTCTCCGATGCTTAAGTCAGTAAGCGTTTGAGGTGTTTTCCAGAAAATAAGAAGGAATGTTTCAAGAGAATGACATACCTCTCTCAGCCTTGGGGCTGAGATATTTATAGTTTCTCCTGACGGGGACCCCAGCCGGGATCTCAAGAACACATGCCGCGAATCAAGGGCCGTTACGCAACAAATTCTGACAAGTGGTCCCACTTGTCTCTTCGCTGGGAATCTGGGAAACAGGTCTCCCCTGTACCAGGTCTTCCTTATTTCCTTCTCCCAATCTGACCCAGTACATAATATCTCGGCTCTTCTTTCCTCTTGTCCCCGCTGTTCAACAGGTCAACTCTTGCTAATAATGAGGAAGAGCTCTATTCCTCAGGGGGCTCAACCAGGTCTTTTACCCAGACCAGGTTAAACTTCAATCCCTGGGACTTCAGCTTGGTATAATCTTCAACTTTTAGTGCCCTTCAAGATGGCTAAGTCAGGGATCTCAARCGATAACCACCTCTTCCTAACATTTTGTTTTATCGGGAGGGCTAATTAGATCTTTCATAGAGACAGAGCTATTCTAGCCCTCTCTTAAATTATCTAATTATTCTGAGTCAGAGCTACCCCAAACCAGGTCTGGCATATATGTTGCCCTATCAGGTTGCCTCCCAAGAAGCGCTTGTTTAACGTCAAAATCTTGATGAGTTATATGAGCGACGTCATCCGTGATCTAAAAATAAGTGACGGTCGTGCCACGCCTTAGTGTTCTCCAAGAGGAAAAACAGGCGATGAAAATCACCAAGGCGGGCACGAAAAATAGGTCCTATGATGAGAGAAGTGAAAACGTAAACTAGCTTCGGAGGCCGAAAACAGGAGTAATCGATCACCACAAAGATATCAAAAGTCAATCGGAGCATGGAGCGATGCTCGATCACAGGGATAACTAGGAAATCTGTCGAGCAAATGGAACGACCCTCAACTAATCCAAGCTCCTTTGTTTCTTTGATCACCACCTCAACACTTTCAAAAACACGAAACTCAATATCCAGGCTTAAGAGAGGGCGATCGGGCTCCTTTTCAACTATCTCTTGCACCACCTTAAAGTTAAGTTCCAACACTGCATCGGGCGGAACGAAATGAGGCTCAATAAACTCACCCTCCTCCTAAACCGGCACCAGAACTCCACGATCCTCACAAAGAGCAAGTAAATTCGAATCTCCAACATCCTCCAGGCCCTCCAACGGCAACACCCCTACACTCTTGTCCAAGACATTATCAAAGAGTGCAAGAGGGGCGATGCACTCAACCAAGTCCTCAATAACCACCTCTTTTACACACCCCTCCCAAACGAGCATTCAAGCTCGAGTCACCAAATTAAAAGGTGGTCTCCACGACATCAAATATCGGTACCTCATCAAATCGAGGTCGGTTACCTCATTACAAGCTTCATGCACTTTTATGGGTGAAGTGGGTATGGCGACATGGTCGGAGTATGGATTGTTAGACAATGGATAATAATCATAGCTCGGATTATAAGAATATGATTCAAAGGAGAATATGGATTATTATATCTCAAATCGTGATATGTGGTTGGGGGAACATAAGGTTCGAAACCTCGGATCATAAGAATTTGATGTAGAAAGAGCAAACGGGTTGTATCTCGAAGAATAGGAACTGGGTGGAGCATACGAATCATTGATCACACTAAAAGAATTGGAGGCAAGTGGGGTGTATGATGGATCAAAACCTGAATTATAAGAGTTTTCAAGCAGGGCATAAGATTCGTTAAAGATCGGACTATATGAATTATGTGGTGGGGTGTGGGGGACAAAACTAGGATCGTAGTGATCAGCATATGGACCATTGTGGCCCGAATTGTATGAATTTGAAGGAGGGGCCCATTGATGATTTGGAGGTTCGAATTGGGGGAGTAGAGTGTCCCAATGCACCGATCGTATACTTACTCCCACGTTTTTAAGGAATCGGGCTCAAAGTTTCTCAACCATGTTCTTGCTCGATCCTTTAATGTGAAGACGAAAAGTGGCATCTTCACTTGATCCTTCGTAAGGCCTATAAGAGGGAGAGTCCGGGTGATGGCATCGTACTCTCGGATGAACTTCAGTGGATCCTCGCTCAGGAGCCCATGAAAAATCGTGAGTTGCTCTAAGTAGAATTCATCAAGATCGTACTCTTGCATTGCAGGGCTCAATGGAATGGCCGGTCGAGGAGCACGACAAGCGTATGGATTGCCATATGATTGATACGCTCGATAATTCGACATTCTCTCTCTTTTTTTTTCTTTTATTATTATTATTATTATTTGGAAACGGTTTGTTGAATCTTGGTCCTTGGTCATCGAGGTACCTTGCATACACACTACTCAACACACGAGATTAAACGTACCAACGAAAAATAACAAAAATAAAGAAAAAGAAAAATTACAAACAAACACTAAACACAAACAAAACAAATAAAAGCACGAACAAAGATCATGAAGAGCAAACACAAAATTCACAACCTTTATCCTTCCCCGACAATGACACTAAATTTTGAATAGAACTTTTTAAAACACTTACTTTTTATAAAAATAAAAAGCTCGTCCGCAAGAGAACTGAGTGGTTGTAAGTGACAAGTTGACTCGAGTCGAATCTCTCGAGGATTGACAGTCAGAGTTAAAAAAGTTCGTTAAGACACAAATATTAACTAAACACGCGACCAAATTGAGTTGTTCATTTGTTTAGTTTTAATAACTAAAATTAAACTAATAAACGATTCAAGCCAAGCATCAAGCCGAATTCCACAAGTGATAAATGAAAATGAACTGAATAAACAACGAAAAGCAAACAAAAATCGAAACGTGTTCGATCAAATGACGAGAACGAAAATAAGCATGGAATTGACTAACATCCAAAAATGACTAAATAAATAAGCAAGAATACATGAATGATAAAATAACCCAATTTCACAAACTAATTCAAATAGAAACAACACCGAAATATCCAATTCCATGAAACTCACAATCAACACAAATTATATTATGGAATTCAATAACTTAAAATTCACGATACAGGATCAAGAATCGAACTAAGAATTACCCCAATGTATTAGAATATTAGTTGCAGAAATATAAACATCAAGCTATCTAAAAGATAAGTACTTTGATCCAAATGTCGGATCGTGCAAATTCGATAATCGAAAGAAAACATAAAATGATGAAAATATTGAAGAGATATTCAAAAGTTCAAAATATAGAAACTAAGGTTCCAAAAAGGTAACTCTCTGTGTCTGGTCGAGTCTGATGTCCAGCTGAAGAGAGACATAGTATTTATAGTGTCGGACGAGTAGGGCGTCGTGGTAATTTCACGTTAAAATGCTGACCGTCGATTGACTGTATCTCTGGCGCCGACCTCCGTCGACATCGGTGATCGACGGTGGCGCATGGATCTCAGCGTGTCGATTGACATGGCTTGTCGACTCTGCTGGTGGTGCTCGTCGATGTCGCGTGGACGGGCGACGTTGATCGATGGATGCTGGAAAACCTTGCACACCGATCAACAGTTGCTTTCGATGTTGGCGTCGGTGCTGCATCTACGAGTAGCGTCGATGATGCGTTGATCGACGACAGCTCGCCGTCCCTCATTCGGTTTTCGTCGTTTCGAAGCCGAAAAAGAGAATTAAGCGTAATTAGAACGATAACTTACGAAATGAGAGAGAAAATAAGTTAAATGTGATAAAAACGAAACGACCTACAAAAATACTAAAAGAAGAAAAATGAGAAGAACAACAACCTAGAACCCATTATAACACGCAAAAAAAAAAAGAAAAATGCAAAAACACACAATAATCACACAGAAATATGTACAAATCACTTGTCATGTAAGAGTTCTTCTCCATCGACCCAGAACGTGCCAAGATATTGACGACTCCCCCCTCTTCTGGAAAGCCTCTACCTCAAAGGACGAACCCAACTCCAGCCATGATTGTGAGCCCGCTCAATAGCCATGATAGCCGCAATCAACTCTGCCTCAAAAGCATGACATGTAACTACGTAAACTACAAAATAGCTTCGGACGAAACCTCGGAAGTTTCTAAAAACACCCGGTGCCTAACTGTTTCTATTAATATCCGCGCGCCCATTCGTAATTATTTTCGTCCACCCCGGGATCGATAATGCCGGACGAGGGATGCTAGCAACCTTCCAACACTGTAGGGTAAGAAGATCCTCCGACGAGTTATTCATAACACTTATCATCTCGACCTGCAGCCTCCGTGACCAAACACCGAACCCACGAGAGAGCAGGCATTGGAGAAGGTTCTTGATTTTCAGAAACAAGATCATTACGTAAAGTCCAAACCACCTAAACGACCGAAATAATGCTAGCCTTCCAAAGGAAACTCGCGCGTGTGCTGAACCTTTACTCCATGGCGAAAAGCAAAATCGTTAACCCCCTCACAAATCGATTCGACAATCAAAGTCCAAATGAAGTGGATGAAGGTGCAGCCCAAGAATAAGCGATCAATTGTTTACGAGTGATGAAGGCATAATGGGTATGCCGTGGGTCCATGAAAACCATGAATATTATCAAACGCCGCCAAACAGCCCAAATTATCCCTCCAAAGAACGATAGAACTACGTGCTGAGATTTTATTCGTCCAAATTCACTTCCCCTTAGAAACCACCAAATGTGCTTATAGACCTGATTTAGTCGTTAGGGAACCCTAACCTAATCCTCTTATCAACCTAGTTAGAGACAAATGGGCAACAAAATATTTCCCTCACAATTTTGTTTTCGTATCACAAAACCCATTCTTCGACCCTTTCCCGGAAGTCGATGACTATTCCTAGCTATTACCTTGACACCAAAGAAGAGTTCGACCGAGGTAAAATGCCATAAGCTATCGAAGTAGTGATCACTAATTAGTTCTTGAAAATGTTTCTGCAAGGAAGAAGGAAGACCTAAGCGATCAACGATGACATACTCGAGCCAATTATCGAGCCAAAAGCGAACCGCTGATGGTCCCCTTGTTATTGTCACAAACCTTAAGAAGAACCTGACGGACTCCCGACCAAATAGAATTAGAAGTGTAACGTGGCCTCAACACTCCATCGTCCCTCAAAAATCTTTCCTTCAGCGTGTGGTAGACCGACGTATTTTCAGTAAGGATACGTCAAGTCAATTTCATCAAGAAATCTTTATTCTTATTCACGATTGAACGGACCCAAAGACCACCTTCATCTCGTGGTCTACAACAACGAGTCCACGAATCCACGAAACCGTATATCCCCTCATGCGCGAAACATCCCCGACCAGATAAAATTACGCATGACCTTTTCCATGTGCCGTAACATACCGATGGCCACCGGTAAATCAACATTTAATGAACAAAGGAGCTAATGATAATGGAGTTGACCAAGCAAACTCTACCGGCTATTGAATTTTCTATTATTTCTATTCTCTAGTTTTGGCTCATGTGTAGATCTCTTATGTGAATGAGTCAATCTAAGACTCGAGAATTAACAATATCACTTGCAAATATAAAGTCCAATTAATTAATGCTTATTTCGTGCGTTGTTATACCGCAAAATGTGCTTGTGCATTATTAGCCGTGTTTGATTGTCCGTTTGTTTAGGAAATAGTCAAGTTTCTTTAAAGGATGTGGGGTCTAATTGCGTACAATTTCAGATGAACGGTTGAGTGATGGATGGGTTTGGTTTTTTCTCTAAAAAGAAAAATAAAAAATTAATGCTGGAACAGAAATGAAGTGACTCATTGTGCCGCCTATATTCGGACTATTAATAGTTGAACCTACCGTGGTAATATATTTTGGTATGAATATATGTTACGCAACCTTTGACATTGTCATCGAGTTTGGATTAGATTCGTGATCCATTTGAAATACTCTCTCCCATATTATGATACTCTTTTTTAAAAAGAAAATTGTAATATATTTTTCAAATTTATTTGATAAATTTACTTATATAATCTTATATCATGCATTTTGATTTTAATAATTATAAGTTATTAATGTTAGATCACTCTATGTACTAATGTAACATCTCTTAAATTTATATGTCCGTTTCGCATATTTCGTTTAACAAATAAAAATTCTGGTGCTTCGATTACTTATATGTAATCTGAACTTAATACGTAATTGATTTAATATTTTTTATCTCGTCTAATTTATCTATTTTATTATATATTTACCTAATTTAATATTTCTTATTTAATTCAATAATTTTTTATTGTTCTTCTAATATAAAAATATAAATAAGTCATGTATAATTAGTAGAGAAAGTCTAGATTAGTTATTTTAATTTAAGGGCAAGTTACATATGAAATAATTTTAATTACAAAAGAACCTTTAATTATGAATATAATTAAATAAGTTATATTTATAATGAAGTTAAAATAACTTTATTTTTTGAATTTCAATTATGCTATATAGGTAAATTACGAGTTATTTGTAATAATCTAAGTGTGTAACTAAATATTAGTAATGAGTTTAATCTAATAATTAAAATACAAAATAATTTAATAATAATAATTATTAATTAACTAATAGAGATTAGACATACGGTTTCAGAATGTGACTTCTTTCATAATTTTTTAAGTACGTAAATAAATTATTAATCTAAATATTAAATATAAAATTATTTAATACTTATAATAATTAATAAATAGATTAGACATATACAATGCACGAGTTGAAAACACATCATTTGAAATTTTCTATTTTAAATTTAAAACTCTATAATTATCTCAAATACTTTGTATATTTGTCTTTTAATGAATTCTGTGTAACACACATATGTTAAACTAGCAAAGAGTATAATTGAAAATGTAGATAAACTTAATAATTCAAACATACTGACTATTTTTTTAAATATTTGTGAAAGTTGAAATATGTTATCTTCGTGGGAGAGAGAGAGTAACAGTTTAGGAGTCCAATTAATATAAAAATTCATCTAAAAGGCCATAATTGAGAATGACCTCATATGTGTTGAGTGTTTTGAAATATTTTTTTCTTTCTACTTTTCATTTCTTCTTTTTCTTTTTTGTTATGTTGGAGTATAAAAAGATGGCATATGGTGTATTAAGATTTACTATGGCATTGTCCACTCCTACCTATTACCGACCCGAGTCCACCCTTCGTCTCACACTTTATCTCCACAAACACTCAACCATCCTTTATGTTTCTTATTCACAAACAAAACTTACAAAAAAAAAAAAACATTTCTTTTTCTTTCGATTTCGATCTATGACAAAATTTTCGGCACTCTCCTCCAAAAACTCTGGCACCATTCATCTCCAAACTAAAGCTGCCTTTAATCGCATAGGACTTCATCACATTGACTCTGGTAAATCCTTCAATTCATCCTCAACATTCATCCTTTATTCATCGCATCTACTCCGCTAACTCCATTTTTTAGAATTGCATTTGTTCTTCAACATTCATCCTCTATTGCTGTTTTCTCATTTTTATTTTTAAAAATAAAATAAAGGTTTTCATTTTAGTGTTTTCTGGATTCACATTTTCAAATAATCTGAAATTTTAGGATGGTTGTTTGAAATTACAGAATTCCTCTGATTTTAGAGTTTTTAATGCAAATTTGATAATATTTCAGAATTGTGTGTGTGATGAATATGGACTATAAGTGTGCTGAATATGAACTATGCAGTTGATGAATATGTACTCTGTATGCGATGGATATGAAATCACATTGTTTGATTTTTCTTGTGAGGTTTACTATTTTATATATTGATTTTGTGTGTGATGAATATGAATTTTATTTATGATGAGATATGAACTCTTTAGTCGATAATATGCACTATGTTATGCGATGTATATGAATTTACATTGTTTCATTTTTGTAAGGTTACTGTTTTTATATATTAATTCTGTGTGTGATGAATATGCACTATATGTGTGAAACTATGTCAACTGTGTATGTGATGAATATTGATTGTGACATTTTTTTAATATTATCTTACGATCTATTTTCTCAATCATTTATCCCTTCGTGCCTGTGTATTCATCATTCCATGCATGCATATTCATCACACATGATCGAAGATTTTTTTTTTCACTACTCTTTTGAAATATGAATGTTTATAATCCCTCCCACAGAATACGATGGGTTCGATTGTAGTGTTGTAAGATCTTACTGAGTTGGGCTTTCTCAAGAATTGATTTTTGGAGTAGAAGTCTAAGTTCACACAGGTGACAAAAATAAAAATCACTCTAAACACATCGACAAATTGGTTTGGGTTTTGTTTCTAGAGATACTACTTTAAAAGGCAAAAAGTTTTAGAAGTGAAATTGAAAACAAGTGTTGAAAACAAGCATTTTGGAATTTGAAAATGATTAAAGCATGGAACAAAAAGAGTTTCAATAAAAAGGAAATCAGTTTGAGGAAAACTTGAGTAATTAAAAGCTCTAGCAATTGAAAGAAAAATCAAAACAACTAATGAGCAAACACTAATTAAGAACCCTGGACCTAGAAAAAAACCCCAAAGAAATTAAAAATCAATCAGGTAAAATTGAGTAATTCTAAACTAACAACTTCAATCCTAACCATATATCATCACAAAAGTTTCAAGCATTAAGCAAACAGCTTAGAGAAGAATTTTAGATCTAAGATCTAATTCATAACAAGCAACAAACAAATAAAAGATAATAAAGGCAATGAAAATTGAAGGTTTAATAAAATTAACCATAAGATCTTCAGACCTTTCTTCTCACTTAAAAAGAAAATCACAATCTTGCTCACACATAATTGAACAAAAATGTATGAAAATGATGAAGATCATTGTTCACTGCTTGGAGAAAAAAGCCAAAATTACTCTAAAATGAGGATTAATGAAATTTAGGGCATAAACACCCAAGAAGGGGTACTTATACCCCTTGAACCACCTAAGACACTAAGGGTTTGGGCTAAGTCTTGGTGCTTTGGATTGTAGCCATCGAAGAATGTTTCAGAGGCTTGAGAAGGTCGTCGTCGAGGGTCCAGCGAGGGTAATTTGTGCAGTACCGAAGGAGGGTAGAAGATGCACTGAGCGAATGGAAATCTTAAGGAAGTTTGGGTTGAGGGCTAGAATTTCCTTTATCGAGGGTACTCCGGTGTTGGCTCAGTGGGGTGGGTCGACAAAGGGTGATCGAAGGCGGCAGGCAGGTCATTGCGTATGGAGATGCGCGAGTGTCCGTGTGGGCTACCAAAAGTTAATGACATAGTTTAGAAGCTCAGTGGTTTACTGCTATCGAGATGGCTAAGAGGGTTATAGAACTACCGAAGATGACGCATAGTTGCCAAAGACTCTTGGCAGCATCAGAGGTTCATTACCTCATGTCTACAGAGACTACCGAGAGGGTGCTACATAACCATCGATAGGATGCGGCCATGTTGCGCAACTACTGCTAAAGCATGAGAGGGGTTGGGTCCATGGTGCAGTAGCACTGAGCGGTAGCTGGCGAAGGATGTGAGCATATGCAGAAGCCAGAGAGAGGTGTTGATGATTGGCGGAGCTTCTGAAGGATGCGCGCATAGCCAGGCATTTCAGATGTTTAGCTTGGCCTTGGAAGTGACACTTGTGGGCATATGGTTGTTGGCATGCGGTCGTGGCTAGACACGTTCAATATTCGATCATAGTCTTTTCCACTTGATCATAACACTGTTAGCTCATCACTAGAGTTCTGGGGCTTAGCTCATCCTCCGAACTCAACTCCGGCCTAGGTTGACCAAGTTTGACCATACACAACAAAATAATATTAAAGTTATTAAATAATGTGGGAAAAATATTGAAAAGAAATAAACTTAAAAAAAAATACAAAATAAGACAAAACGACTCGAATACGATAAATACTCAAGCAAAACACGCAAAATGGGACATAAGAATACATGAGAAAATATATATATATATATATATATATATATATATATATAAATCAATTCCTCCCCACACTTAGCTTTTTTCTTGATCTCAAGCAAATCAAAACCTAAACTTTAAAAAATTACAGTCTAACCCCCGAATGGACTAAGGACTAATGCACGCTAATGAATATAGAAGTAGTGCATTTCGTCACTCACAATCATGACAAAAAATGTCCCCCGATAATTTGAGAAGACTCACTTTCATTTTATCAGTACAATGAGTTACCCTCCATGTAATCCTCGCATCCATACACATGCCAAGGTCTACCCACACTCAAAATACGTTAGGTTATTATCCGACTTACCCAATGTTCGCCATGATCCAAATTTACTTGAGTACTAATATTACATGAAAATTTAAAAAACCTGTACAATGTTTTCTCCACCTTGCACGATTTCTTACATAAGAATTAACAACGTATAAAATAGTTTCTCCACCTTGTACTTTCCTTCTTTCTTTTTAATTTTTCTTTTCACATTCTTCTTCTTTTTTTGTGTTTACCAAATGATGAGGTATTAGTGAAACAACTATTAATAAGACAAATTACAAAATATACTCATGAGTGTTTAGGACTCTGATACTTGTTGCAACATGCAACTTATATAATCTTTGATAAAGCTCAACGGAGACATCAAGGAACAAAACATAACGTCTAATAATTAATTACAAATGCCTAAGTTGTAGAGTGCAATGGAACACGAGGATAGTAAAAAGTATTCAACTTTCGCTCAATATATATACAGGTAGACCGAGGCTCAATGCACTTTTACAAGAAACCTACACTTCATACCCTTTTATATTAAAGCTAAATGAAAGTCTAAGAACCTTAACTAACGCCTCAAGTCGCTTCACTTTGCAAAGATTCTAAGTAATGTCACCTACACTACAACAAATTCATTATCACCAGAAAGTACACATAAGACACATCAAAACAAGGACAAACTCCCTCATACTTAAATCAAACAATGTCCCCATTGCAGATATAGAAAAACAAAATAATAAAAGAGTAGGGAAAGAGATATACCCCTATAATTGTGCTTGCTAGTAAGAGTCGAGTGCTACCATCCATGTAGGTAAGCAAAGTGAGAGAAACCTACAAAATAGAAACTAAAATATATACAAAGAACACTTTTGGATTTTTGAAATCTTTGTGGATTTGTTTTTAAATAAAATAAAGAGGAATAGGGTTGAGTAAAGAGAAAAGTACTAAACCCTTCTTGTTGATCGGATTAGAAGAAGGCGAAGTGATTTGTACATATTTGTGTGTGAATTTGTGTATATTTTTCGTGTCTTGTCGTGTGTGCTTTAGTCGGGTTTTAGTCTGTTTTTGTTCCATATTACATTTTTTTTGTATTTTCTTAACTTTTGTCTTCTTTTTAATACTTTTCGTATTTCTCTTTTACTTTTTGTATATTTTCATGTTATTTTGCTTTTATTTGTTTTAGGATAGTCGATCAAGCCTAGGAGTGTTCCCGAGGATCACAACTGGCTCGATTTGATAAAAACACGACTCAAACCCACGAAGCACAACCATCAATCGATGCATGCATCGACGCTCCATCGACGTGCCGTCAACACCTAGTAGCCATGCCATCGATGTGCCGTCGATGCTAAGTCGCCACGCCATCGATGAGGCCATTTTTCAACATCGGTGGTCAGACCATTTTCGGCTATTTTGGGTAAAATGACTATTTTTCCCCCTTCAACCTTATAAATAAAACCTCTCCTTTTAGAAACAGAAGCTCTTGAAGTCCTAGGGTTTTATAAGCCCAAGGTTGTTCTTTATTTCTTTTTTGATTTTTCCTTTTCTTCTTCATGAATTTCCAGCTTTTAATTTTGATAGGATTTAGAATCTGGATCATTGCTTGGATATAAGACATAGCTTGGTCTAATTTCATTTAAATTTTCGTTCGAATTAGTAAGCTTTCATTCCCTTTGTTTTATTATTCGAGTTTCTCGTTGCTTTGATTATGAGTTTTTCGTGTTGGGTATGTGATGTTCTTGATTATTCATAGTTTTTCTTGCATTTCTCATGGATTTACATTATATGATTGTTAGAAATTTATATGTTAATAATTGTTGTTCTTTGAAGATCATTTCTTCATTGTTGTCATCTTCCAAGCTTTTTGTTGAATCATATTTGTGTTTGCGTTCAATTTGAATTGCTGCGTTTCTTGATGATTGTTGGTTAGAATTTACGGGTCTAGTGCCTAAATGATTTTAGAACCATCAATCGGTATCATTGGGTGTTTAATTTACAAGTTGGGATTGACAACCCCAACTCATAGACTAAGTGTTCGACGAAATATCAATTGATTGTGGAGATGATTCTAGATCCCTAGACCTCCGGTTATAAATATTTTCACGTTGTCGATTGTGTTTCTCGTCATTTAAAACACTCTCTTAGATATTACAACTTTTCAAACCAAAATTTGATCGAGTGTTTAGAATAGTGTTTTCTTTATTTTCTTATTCCTGAATCAAACTTGAGAATTACCTCCGATTAGTCTTCCTCAAGAGATTCGACTCGAGTCAAACTTACCACTTACAATCGCTCTGTTCTCTTGCGGACGAACTCTTATAAATTAAAAAGTAAGTGTAAAAAGTTTGATTCAAAATTACCTCCGATTAGTCTTCCATGCCGACGTCATTCGGTACATCAAAGGACTTGGGTGCGCGACTTTCGCCTGGATAAACTTACCCAGCTTTCGCGAGCTTATGCTTAAATTCTTTTCCACGTTGAGTGTATATGCCGATAATACATTCTCGTATCGATTGGGCAGCATTGACATTCGGGTAAGTGAGCGAGATTTTAAAAGAATATTTGGGTTGCCAAGCGAGGGCGACCACCCGGTTCCCCAAGATAACGAATTCAAGGATGACCTCTTTTGGGCCGACATCGCAAGGATGAAACCGATAAATCACACCCAGTATCCATGCACGAGGATTCGCGATGACGTCGTGTACGTCGCCTATAAAATCTTGACCCACGTGGTGTTGTGCAAGTAGGAGACCATAAACCTCACCAAGTCGGAGCTCTTCGTACTCCAATTCTTGCTTAACGATCACCAACCCCAGCTTTATCCTCTTATCTTGAACGGACTCCACAATATCATGGAGAAGAAGTCGGGAAGCAAATCATCACACCTATCGTTCACCCCATACATCACCGGTCTCGCCCGTCACTTCAGGTGGACCCGTGCGATAATGGTCTTTCGCCTCTCAGGACCTTGTCTCTCTCGTTGATATGTGCCCTGGTGCCTCGTGCATAGAACACCGTAGAAGGCGGATCCTCGTAGCGACTAATCAACGAGCATGACGAGGCGGCCCCACAAACTAATTCTAGCCCAAACCCTGATTGGAATCAGTTCTTCAAGGAGAACCAGGACTTCCAGACGAGGATGTTCAAGAGGCTCCAACTTATCGACGAGAAGATGGATACCCATCACCAAAGCAATCGTCAGAGATTTCAGAAGCTCAAAGCTTGTCTATCCCGACTTGAGGAGCAATTTGCCAAAGCCAACCCCTCTCTTGCGAATGAGTCCTAGCCGAACATGGAGTTCGACGACACTCCCACCAATGAGTTCTAATTAAAAAAAATAAAAAAATAAAAAAAACTAACATTTTCTGCTTTTGTCTGGTGTGTTTTTGTTTTCTTTTTACAGGCTCCTCTCGACTTTGAAGCCCACTGGACGTTCTTGGATGCTCGACTCATCACCATAAGCACGATCATGAGGACGTCTTTCTCTTTCTTTCCTTTTACATACCTCGTTTAGTTTTACTTGTTTCAATGTGGACATTGTATGGTTTGGTGTGTGTGTGTGTGTGTGTGTGTCCTTAGTTAGTAACTCTTTTGTATGTTTGATTGTGTTTGATTTGAGTCGTGTGTATTTATATTGACTGGAACCTTGACGAAGTGACGTGGTTGGATTCTTTGGTTAGGTTGTTTAGACTTTTGTTCGACAATAATGTAATTGTGGAGAATGAAATGTAAAGAACCTATGAAGTGTTTAGTTCTTTGTACTATTCATGTTTCGTTCCAAAAAGTCGAATACTCTCTACTAGCCCAATTTTCAATTCCCTCTATATGAATTTGTGTAATTTTTCTTTTTATTTTGGGGAGACGTTAAAAACTCCACGTGCGCATTGAAAAATGTAATAAGTTGCACTTAGCAACATAAGATTGGAGTCAATGAACTCTCATTTTCATTTTGTGAATATCTTGCTCGTTTAGTACCTCACCTCTATGGGTACTCAAAAAAAAAAAGTGAGAAAGAAAGAAAGAAAAAGAAAAGGATATAAAAAAAAGTACAATAAGAGAAATCTTTGTACAAGTGAGATTCATAATAAGTCGTGCAACCTTTGTACGCATTTTTATTTTCATTTTCTAAATTTTATTATTAAAGAGGTGTATAGATGACTGGGTTGGTCCGGTGCCGACTTGGCGGTTTGAACATGAATAGACTTTGGCCGAGACATGGATGGGGGACGTACATGGAGGGCAACACATTTCTTTTAGGTGTTTGGAAGAAAATCTAAATTTATTATCTCAACGTATCGTTTCGTCCTTTTAGTTGAGTTTCTAGTCGATTTAATGCATTAACTTCTCGAATCATTTGAATGCATTAGTGTTAGTTCATCGGGTGGTTAGCTTTTTCTTGTCTACGTCTAGATTTGATTTTGCTTGAGGACAAGCAAAAAGCGAAGTGTGGGGGAGTTGATTTGTACATCTTTGTGTGTGATTTTTGTGTGTTTTTGCATTTTGTTTTGCGTGTTATACGGGTTATAGGTTGTTGTTCTTCTCGTTTTTCTTCTTTTTAGTATTTCGTAGGTCGTTTGTTTTTATCCCGTTAACACTTTTTCTCTCTCGTTTCGTAAGTTGTCATTCTAATTACGCTTAATTCTCTTTCTCAGCTTCGAAACGACAAAAACCGGACGAGGGACACTGAGCTGCCGTCGATCGAGGCATCATCGATGTTTCCCACCGACACAGCACCGACGCCAACGTCAAAAGTAATTGTCGATGGACGTGCCGAGATTTTTCAGCATCCGTCGATCGATGTCACCCGTCAACGCGACATCGATGGGCACCACCAACAGAGTCGACAAGCCATGTCGATCGACATGCCAAGAGCCACGTACCACCATCAACCGATGGTCAGCATCGATGGAGGTCGATGACAGAGATACCGTCGATCGACGATCGTCATTTTGATGTAAAATTACCACGATGCCCTCCTTGTTCGAAACTATAAGTACAATGTCTCTCTTGAGCTGGACACAAGACTCGACCAGACACAAAGATTTACCTTTTTGGAACCCTAGTTTCTATATTTTGAACTTTTGAATCTCTCTTCAAACTTTTCATCATTTTATATTTCTTTCAATTATCAAATTCGCATGATCCAGCATTTGGATCAAAGTACTTATCTTTTCGATTGCTTGAGGTTTATATTTCTGGAACTCATGTTCTAATACGTTGGGGTGATTCTTATTTCGATTCTTGATCTTGTTTCGTGAATTTTGAATTATTGAATTCCGTAATATAATTTATGTTGATTATGAGTTTTGTTGAATTGGGTGTCTCGGTGTTGTTTCTATTTGAATTAGTTTGTGAAATTGTTGGGTTATTTTATCGTTCATGCATTCTTGCTTATTTTTTTAGTCGTTTTTGGATGTTAGTCAATTCCATGATTATTTTCGTTCTCGTCATTTGATCGGACACATTTGGCTTTTTATTTGATTTTCGTAGTTTATTCCATTCGTTTTCATTTATCACTTGTGAAATTCAGTTTGATGCTTGGCTTGAATCGTTTATTAGTTTAATTTTAGTTATTAAAACCAAACAAACAAACAACTCAATTTGATCGCGTGTTTAGTTAATATTTGTGTCTTAATGAACTTTTTTAACTCCGATTGTCATTCCTTGAGAGATCAAACTCGAGTCAACTTGTCACTTACAACCGCTCCATTCTCTTAGGGACATGCTTTTCATTTTTATAAAAAGTAAGTGTTTAGAAAGTTCGATTCACGAAACCCATCTCATGAGGAATGGCTAGACAAAAAAGAACCTCAATGTTGCGAAGTTGACCTCTGAAATCGTTGATGTTGTTGTTGATGGTGAAATCTTGAACCATCTCAGATCGAAGCTTCTCATGGTTCTCCAATAAATCAGCACGAAGATTGTTCAACCTAGAATTCACACTCATAAGAAGTCTAGAGAAAAGATCCTCCAAGATCGAATTAGACGCAAGAAGAGGAACATGCGAGGCATTATGCATAGTCTCATCAATATGCTCATTATTTAATAACTCAAGCAGCTTATCACTTGGCTAATCAACCCATATCAAAAGAAGTAGACTCCCCCCCATTTCTTCTTGGGAACTTGCCGGGTGGAAGGATCAACAAAAGTGTAGTGTCAGAAGTGACCTTAGAAAGGTAAATCTCGGTAAGGCCCAATTCTCTATGTTTAACCTTCTTTAGGTTTGTAAAATCAAGACCTCTTACATATTGGAAAAAGCCATAATAATTCCACCAAAACAATGATGTGCAACTTTTGTAGTGGCCACTTTGTTCATCATATAGAAGACAATATTGGTTCTTGACACCTTGTGGTTCTTATGCGTACACCAAAGAAAAAAAATGATCCTTAGTCACCAAACTATTCGCCTCATATTTCCCAAAGAGGGCAAAAGTGCTGAACTTACGCATATTGACCAACAATTATCTTGGATGTGCGTGATAAAATCCTTTGATGTATTTATATGCCTCCCCATGATTTCATACCAATGAACATCATCGTTAAATACATCCAGTCTTACGAGAGGGTGATAACCTCCAAAAGATAAATAAAGAGACTCTTGAAAAACTCCTTCATCGATGATAAATTCCTTGCCCATCAACCAATATGTTGCAACCCGCTTGTCTCTCAATACATTCTAAGTCATATAGAATTCTGAGACAAGATCCTTATAGCCATGCTCCACCAATGTAACAAACTTTTCATCTCATTAAGACTAGAGTGATACCCTTTTATTTTCTCATTAACGCCTAACCTTCTCATGGCACCCATATCAAGGTAACAAGGGTGAATGAGTATCTTATAAGAGATATTAGTGGCCCACACTAGTGCAAAAACAGTTTTCTAGAACGCTCTGTTTCAGTTATTCTAGAACGCCCTGCCCAGGCATTCTGACTAGAGCTGTTCTAGAATATCTGATTTTCCAGAACAGCTTTCTGAGGCGTTCTTGAATATCCGATATTCTAGAACGGTTATTTGAGACGTTCTAGAAAAAAAATTTACCCATTTTAGAAAATAGTTTTCCCAGGTAAATCCGTTCTTGAAAATAACATTCTAGAACGGTTACAAAAAGGACGTTCTAGAATATACATTTTCTAGAACGCCTTTAAGAAAGGCGTTCTAGAAAATAAACTTTCTAGAATGTCTTTACGAAAGAGACGTTCTAGAATATACATTTTCCAGAATGTCTTTTGAAAAATGACGTTCTAGAATATACATTTTCTTGAACGCCTTCGAGAAAGACGTTCTAGAATATACATTTTCCAGAACGTCTTTACAAAATGACGTTCTAGAATATACATTTTTCAAAACGTCTTTTTGAAAAAGATGTTCTAGAATATACATCTCCTAGAACGCCTTTGAGAAAGATGTTCTAGAAAATAAACTTTCTAGAACGTCTCTTTCGATATATATTTTCTAGAATGTCTTTCCAAAAACGACGTTCTAAAATATACATTTTCCAGAACGCCTATGAGAAAGACGTTCTAGATTTGACAAATTTAGAATTCCAAGTTTTTTTTTCCCAGATCTGTTCATCCCTCTTAAATCTTAATTTTTTCTCAAAACACCTTCCAACAAATACACTAAAATCACCATTACCTGATTAACCAACAAATACACCAAAAGCAAAATAATCACAAACTTAATACCAACATAACTAAAACATATCATTATCCAACTTATAAGCAAAAAAAACATTTCAAAATAATGACATTCATAGAAGTTTCTATGAAAAGGTAGTGTTAGCTAGATAGCTTAAAGACTAACGCTACCACTAGAGTTATGATAAAAATTAAGAACATTACGAAAACAGAAATGAAAATAATAACCGTAAAAATACAAATGCATATGATAAATTTAGAAAGATGACTGTGCTAACATACTCCATCCAAGCTTTTCAAACCTAAAGTTCTCCCAAATTCCAGAGGAATTGCCCAGTTAAATCATTACCGTATAACTCCCTGTCACCAAAAACAAACCAACACAAATAATGTTATTTCAAAATATTGTTTTATTGGACTAATTAGGTACTGGTTGGAGAACTTAAAATACAAACACGACATACAGATATTCCAAATTCATCAAATTGCCAAGTTCCGGGACCAATGAACCTGATAAACCAGCATATGTAACATCACTAGAAACAGAATTTGAAGAAAAAAACATATCATATCAGCATCGCAAACTATGACATTTAACATCAAAATGGGAAGAAAAATTTAAATACTAAATTCATATTCTTACACTCTTACTACACTGCTGTTTCTGCACATGGCATGTGACCATGCGCAAGGGTTGTCAGATGGATTGTCCCAGCTTTGTAAAACATTGTTCGGATCCAGTAATTTATTCTTAAAGGCATGCAAAGCATCACCTAATCAAACAAAACCATTAATTGCATATTCTTGCGCATTATTTTCATACAAAGCATCACCTAATAAAATAGAAATTATATGTTAACTGAGACCCTTTCCTCCAGTTATCAACAGGAATTACTAGATGCCTTTTCGGATTATAGCAACTTCTT
This sequence comes from Phtheirospermum japonicum, assembly GCA_014905375.1. Lineage (NCBI taxonomy): Eukaryota > Viridiplantae > Streptophyta > Magnoliopsida > Lamiales > Orobanchaceae > Phtheirospermum > Phtheirospermum japonicum. The sequence goes on along the minus strand of BMAC01000400.1, from coordinate 487,650 downwards.
TTGTATCAGCAAAGCTGCAACCACAGTTGGACAAAGGAGCAATTAAGATAATCGAATACGTAGAAACTTATACGAATTGCTTATTCAATATTTTTTTGTAATATTAAGAAAGAAGGAAAATTTAAGAAAAAAAGAAACAAAAAGATAATGAACCGTTGTACACACAGGAAATAATTCCCACTCTACCTGTCCACAAAGCTAGTTCAGGATGACATTATATAGTCATATGTGTAGCTGAAATTGTATAGAGGTATGCAGCTGTAAAAATAAAAAACAAAAAACTCATCAGTTACACTATTCTCATTCATGAGTGCAAAAAGCCAGGGACTAGAAATAAAATCTACTTTAGATTCCAGAAAATCAATGAGTGATCAACATGCATATTATTTCACTGTGAAATAAGACAATTTACCTGTCCAAGAGGAAAAGAAACTTCTCATTAAAAGGATCCATCAGTGCATTTTGAAGCAAAATACGCTCTGCATGGTGATAAATTGTAAAAATGGAAATTCAAAAAATCCACAAGGTATGAGGACTGTCTCTTATACACATCTAGATGTGTATAAGAGACAGGGCTGCATGGTCAGTGTGCACAATCACCTTGGAACCAACGATGTAAGAACGGAACTTATCTAATGAGAACACAACTTCAAATAGTTCACGTTCTGTAGTGGTGTAATTACGTTGGGCGCTATTTAACATATAACTAGCATAGTAAATGACCCTCAGCATTTTGTCCACTCGTTGTCCCAAAACTGCCCCGACTTCCTCGTTTGAAGCGTCACACATTATTTAAAAAGGAAGAGACCAATCAGGTGCAACTCCAATCGGTGCTTGTGTCAATTTTTCTTTCAAGATTTTAAAAGCACTAAGACACCCACCATCAAACTCAAAGGGCACATCTTTTCCAAGTAATTTACATAACGGGCGACAAATTTTTGAAAAATATTTTATGAAACGTCTATAAAAGCCCGCATGTCCTAAAAAAACTTCTAACGCCTTTGACATCCTTAGGGGGTGGAGGAGTTTCAATAAAGTTGATTTTAGCTTTGTCAACTTCCAACCCCTTACTCGACACCACATGTCCCAACACAATTCCAACTTTTCACCATAAAATTAGACTTCTCCCAACTCAAAGTTAGATATGACTCAACACAACGCTCAAGTACTTTTGTTAAATTTCTAAAATAATGAGAGAAGGAAGAGCCAAATACCGAGAAGTCGTCCATGAAGACTTCGAGAAAGTTGTTGATGAACTCGGTGAAGATAGAGATCATACATCTCAGAAAAGTTTCTGGGGCATTGCACAAGCCAAAAGGCATTCTCTGGTAAGTAAATGTGCCAAAGGGGCACGTGAATGTGGTCTTCTTCTGATCCTCCGGAGCTATCGCAATTTGGTAGTAACCGGAAAGGCCATCCAGAAAGCAATAGTATTCATGCCCTGCTAGCTT
>BMAC01000400.1:433824-486174 GCA_014905375.1 Phtheirospermum japonicum | reverse complement strand
TTTTGTAGTGGCCACTTTGTTCATCATATAGAAGACAATATTGGTTCTTGACACCTTGTGGTTCTTATGCGTACACCAAAGAAAAAAAATGATCCTTAGTCACCAAACTATTCGCCTCATATTTCCCAAAGAGGGCAAAAGTGCTGAACTTACGCATATTGACCAACAATTATCTTGGATGTGCGTGATAAAATCCTTTGATGTATTTATATGCCTCCCCATGATTTCATACCAATGAACATCATCGTTAAATACATCCAGTCTTACGAGAGGGTGATAACCTCCAAAAGATAAATAAAGAGACTCTTGAAAAACTCCTTCATCGATGATAAATTCCTTGCCATCAACCAATATGTTGCAACCCGCTTGTCTCTCAATACATTCTAAGTCATATAGAATTCTGAGACAAGATCCTTATAGCCATGCTCCACCAATGTAACAAACTTTTCATCTCATTAAGACTAGAGTGATACCCTTTTATTTTCTCATTAACGCCTAACCTTCTCATGGCACCCATATCAAGGTAACAAGGGTGAATGAGTATCTTATAAGAGATATTAGTGGCCCACACACTAGTGCAAAAACAGTTTTCTAGAACGCTCTGTTTCAGTTATTCTAGAACGCCCTGCCCAGGCATTCTGACTAGAGCTGTTCTAGAATATCTGATTTTCCAGAACAGCTTTCTGAGGCGTTCTTGAATATCCGATATTCTAGAACGGTTATTTGAGACGTTCTAGAAAAAAAATTTACCCATTTTAGAAAATAGTTTTCCCAGGTAAATCCGTTCTTGAAAATAACATTCTAGAACGGTTACAAAAAGGACGTTCTAGAATATACATTTTCTAGAACGCCTTTAAGAAAGGCGTTCTAGAAAATAAACTTTCTAGAATGTCTTTACGAAAGAGACGTTCTAGAATATACATTTTCCAGAATGTCTTTTGAAAAATGACGTTCTAGAATATACATTTTCTTGAACGCCTTTCGAGAAAGACGTTCTAGAATATACATTTTCCAGAACGTCTTTACAAAATGACGTTCTAGAATATACATTTTTCAAAACGTCTTTTTGAAAAAGATGTTCTAGAATATACATCTCCTAGAACGCCTTTGAGAAAGATGTTCTAGAAAATAAACTTTCTAGAACGTCTCTTTCGATATATATTTTCTAGAATGTCTTCCAAAAACGACGTTCTAAATATACATTTTCCAGAACGCCTATGAGAAAGACGTTCTAGATTTGACAAATTTAGAATTCCAAGTTTTTTTTTCCCAGATCTGTTCATCCCTCTTAAATCTTATTTTTTCTCAAAACACCTTCCAACAAATACACTAAAAATCACCATTACCTGATTAACCAACAAATACACCAAAAGCAAAATAATCACAAACTTAATACCAACATAACTAAAACATATCATTATCCAACTTATAAGCAAAAAAAACATTTCAAAATAATGACATTCATAGAAGTTTCTATGAAAAGGTAGTGTTAGCTAGATAGCTTAAAAGACTAACGCTACCACTAGAGTTATGATAAAAATTAAGAACATTACGAAAACAGAAATGAAAATAATAACCGTAAAAATACAAATGCATATGATAAATTTAGAAAGATGACTGTGCTAACATACTCCATCCAAGCTTTTCAAACCTAAAAGTTCTCCCAAATTCCAGAGGAATTGCCCAGTTAAATCATTACCGTATAACTCCCTGTCACCAAAAAACAAACCAACACAAATAATGTTATTTCAAAATATTGTTTTATTGGACTAATTAGGTACTGGTTGGAGAACTTAAAATACAAACACGACATACAGATATTCCAAATTCATCAAATTGCCAAGTTCCGGGGACCAATGAAACCTGATAAACCAGCATATGTAACATCACTAGAAACAGAATTTGAAGAAAAAAAACATATCATATCAGCATCGCAAACTATGACATTTAACATCAAAATGGGAAGAAAAATTTAAATACTAAATTCATATTCTTACACTCTTACTACACTGCTGTTTCTGCACATGGACATGTGACCATGCGCAAGGGTTGTCAGATGGATTGTCCCCAGCTTTGTAAAACATTGTTCGGATCCAGTAATTTATTCTTAAAGGCATGCAAAGCATCACCTAATCAAACAAAACCATTAATTGCATATTCTTGCGCATTAATTTCATACAAAGCATCACCTAATAAAATAGAAATTATATGTTAACTGAGACCCTTTTCCTCCAGTTATCAACAGGAATTACTAGATGCCTTTTCGGATTATAGCAACCTTCTTTTGTATCAGCAAAGCTGCAACCACAGTTGGACAAAGGAGCAATTAAGATAATCGAATACGTAGAAACTTATACGAATTGCTTATTCAATATTTTTTTGTAATATTAAGAAAGAAGGAAAATTTAAGAAAAAAGAAACAAAAAGATAATGAACCGTTGTACACACAGGAAATAATGCCCACTCTACCTGTCCACAAAGCTAGTTCAGGAATGACATTATATAGTCATATGTGTAGCTGAAATTGTATAGAGGTATGCAGCTGTAAAAAATAAAAAACAAAAAACTCATCAGTTACACTATTCTCATTCATGAGTGCAAAAAGCCAGGGACTAGAAATAAAATCTACTTTAGATTCCAGAAAATCAATGAGTGATCAACATGCATATTATTTCACTGTGAAATAAGACAATTTACCTGTCCAAGAGGAAAAGAAACTTCTCATAAAAGGATCCATCAGTGCATTTTGAAGCAAAATACGCTCTGCATGGTGATAAATTGTAAAAAATGGAAATTCAAAAAATCCACAAGGTATGAGGAAAATACGCTCTGGCATGGTGATAAATTGTAAAAAATGGAAATTCAAAAAATCCACAAGGTATGAGGAATATTACTTGTTCCTCAATTGCATGTACATCCATCGGAAACCCTTCTAGGGATCCGGAATCTATGGACTGGAATATCTGTGGCATGCATAAAAGGTACATGATCAGTTTTTTGTTACCATGCATCAAACAGAAAATTAAAGTTACTTTAGTAAGTAAACTATTCTAACCTGAACATGCCACTACTCGAGATGGTCGTGTGGAACCATCGTGGAGGGACTAGTGATCAAATCATCTTTTCCAATTTCAATCAAAGCGTCCTCAAGATACGAACCTTTTGGTCTTTTAAACAGTTTTCTAATCTTAGACGAAGTAATAGCTTTTCTCCACCGCTGCTCAATGTTTGTGAGCACGTCATAAGCACTTGGGCTTTCAATTCTACAGTGGAGATCGTGCCACGGATGCTTGGGCCATTCTCCCCTTTCTGTTGAAAGTACAAATACAATGAGTATTTTCGTATGGCACAATATTAAGATATATATATATATATATATATATATATATATATATATATATATATATATATATATATATATATATATGTATATATATATATATATAATAAGCTTTATGGATAGATTAGACTGCGAAATAATTGCAAGGACGTTTCTATAGCTATATGTACCTCAAGTGATGGATTAGAGTAATCATCCTCAAAGACGGTGTCCATATCACGGTACAGGCGATGTTGAGGCGTGTCGTATCATCCGCTGCATAGGTCAAGGCCACCAAGGAACGTAGTTATCTTCCGTTTATCTTCGTGGTGTTCTTTGGTGTCCAAAATTACACACTTCTGATGGTGAGAGCATAGTGCACCTGAAATAGAACATTAATTTGCTCATATTCTCTATAATAGACTATCTCACTTGAAAATGCTAAACTTATTAGCAAACACTGTCACAAACAAGTATTTGTTTCTTAAACTAGATAGAAGTAATATACACAATAACCCAAGGATTCGAAATAATCAAAGCATTAATTAAAGTGAAAATACAGATTAAGAAAATAGAGAGCCTATTGATTGAAAATGCTAGACTTACAATGTTCAAGACGAGGAGCCAGGACACAGATGAAAGGGGAGTGATTGAAGAACTTCCGGGTTTCTTCATCATGGGTTTTCATCAATCCTCCCTCCATTTAGAGATCAACTTACGGATTAAACTGGTACGAAGAAATTTAAATTTAACATGAAACAGTAAATGCATGCAAAAAGACAGTTTTGTCGGTGAAACGTAGTCAGATGGTGCGTCGTATAAACTTAATGACTAATTACAGAGAAAAAAAGCTGGAGTAGTCAAGAATGGTTTCTTTTAAAATTTAAGTCTTGCTACACCTAAAGTAAAAATGTGTTCCATGACACCAAAAGCAAAGGTGCAATAAAAAAAAAGTACCTATATAATAATTCTGAAATCAATTATGTAATTAAATTTGTACAACATCAATGAGTGAGTGGGTGACTACCACTGAGCTTCATTAAATTCTAACAACATAAAAAAATTACAGCTATATTTGTATTCCTCCATTCGTTTGGCAATAAAACGGGCCGAGCCATGGGAGACACAATGAACTCCATTATAACTTATGCAAAGACATCATGTTGCTATGGGGGTAAGTTAAAAAGGCAATCAATTATACTAGTTCTCAGCAATATTAACATTTAAAGCAACAAAAATCAAGAAAAAGAGGGGGGAGGGGGAAGAAGAGTTAATTAAGTTCTGAAACATACATAAGCCATGAACTCAAAATCAAAAGAACTCGTGCTTAAAAAACTCATGTTCAATGAATTTGTATAGCACATGAAAAGATTAAGTCTAGCAAATATTCTTAATATGTATTTATATCATATTCTCAAGGAACCAAAATAGAAGCAAATGGGCCAAATCACTGAAAAGAAGTACCATGAAACATATCTGTACATCCAACTTGAAACAGTGATAAAGAAGATTAACTAAAAAGGCATACTTACAAGATGTTTCAAATGGCACAATATTTACTTTATAAGAATGACTAAAATTAAAATTAAGAATAATTACAAAAACTACCCCTGAGGTTTGCCTTAATTAAATAAATAAAAACTTGGTGTTTGATTATGTGTCTAATATAAGGGATAATTGCAATATTTTTACAAATATGAGGGGGGTGTTAATACAGAACCAAACCTCTAGGGATCTTTTGTAATTTTCAGAAAGTTTGGGGGGTTTCGTAATTAACACAAACTGTGAGGGAAAAAATTATAAATATCGCTTAAAAGTAAACATTTTTACAACTTCTTGAGAGACTATATACTTTAAAACCTTGAATGAATTACAACGCAATATTTTACTCAATCCACTGTTAGTTCAAATTTTACAGACATTAAAAATTACTTGATGCTTTTGCAGTTTTACTATATACAATTTATAAAATAACTATATAATATGTCCCACGTGTGGGAATTTTCTCAACAAAATGTAACACCCAAAGCCAAACATATATCTTAAGGTTTGTTATAAAAGTTACCCCTGAGGTTTAGCCTAATTACAAAAATGTTCAGTTGTGGATCAGAGATCAACTATATTACATTTTTGCTTTCTAGGTGACTAAATGTACCTTTATGTTTAGCCAGTATTCTGTAGAACCAAAAAAAAATTTAAAATCTGATAACGAAAAACAACACAAAGTCAAACAAACAAATTATTTGTCGAACACTAATATGACATTTGTATTTCTAAGATATATAAGCTCACGATCACTTACTCGATAACTCCAAGATTGAAGACATGGCGAGAGTTTTAGCTTGTCGAATTTGCTCCGATAAATGTAGCCTGAGAGACGAAGACGTTTTTTGGAACATTGGTTAAACATCTACATCGGACTGATTCGCCGAAATAAAATTCATCACCGGAACAGCATTCGTCGCCTGAACAGCATCCACCTCTGGCAAAGATGAACCACTTGCACCTAAATCCACCGCATCAGCAAGATGTCAACTCTTAGGACGCAGGTAAGAAGTTATATGCCATCAAAAAAAACCTAAAAATAAATGAAAAAGAAAACAAAATAAGAAAACTGGAAATCACAAAGAAAAATTAAACTAAAAAAAGAAGATCTGAAATAAAAGCCTCTAAATCACCGAACACATTAGACCCGAGCTACCGATTCAATCCCCATTAGAAACTCACTAAATCGGAAAAGTCCGTCACTCCAGATACGACCTCGGTTCGCCCGCCGCCGTCGTAATTGCACTAAAAGGTAAAAAATCAAAAGCCGATTTGCATAGATTTAATCGGGGAAAAAAATCATGCACCACACATCGAATTATTCTACAAATAACAACAACAAATTTTAATTCCTGATATGACAATGACTTTATAGAATCATATCAAAATTAACATATGACAATTACTTTGAGAATCATATCAAAATTAACACAGAATAAAAAACGGGTCGAAGAATAATACAAGATCCAAATAAGGTCAAAAATTTTAGGAAGATTAAAGAACGAAACCCCTAATCGGATAAGTCTAAACAGAGAGAGAAAGAAAACGGGTCAGCGTTGGAGGTGAGAGATAAAGGTAAGCCTTCTGAAATCAGTCGCTCACCTTAAGCTGTCATTTCTGGCCGTCGAATCCAGTCAGCCCGAAGCCCCGCCACCGTTGGCCTTGAGCTTTCAAATCAGTCGCGGGCCGCGCCGCCCAGCAATCCCCAACAAGCCGCCTCACAGATGCCATCACCGCGTGAGCCGAACTTTTCGATTCCTTTCAAAATTAATTACCGATCAACCAACACCCGTCTACATTTTAAAAAGGAGTTTGAGTTCGCCCGCAAGAGAACGGGGTCCCTTGTGGACTGTTGAGTTAACTCGGGTCGATCTCTCGAGGAATGGGAATCAGATTTAATGATGCTTATTATTCTAATATCACAAATTCTATCTAAAACACATTATCAAATGGGCTTTTGAAAATGATGCAACTTCAATATATTTGAAAACAAAACTCTCTTGTCTCGAGGGTGTCAACCACTCGACAAGTTGTAAGAAAAGCAATTATTGTAAACCAAACCCGAACTACTACACATAATACTAACAATTGTAAGCTTTCTTGCATGTTCCTACAATAACAACTATCAATCAAATGCCTTTAACAACCCAAGAACAACAACGATTCTATCACTATGCCACTTACGAAATCATTTCAAATGCTAAACAAGATTTATAATAATTTAAATACTAAGATGCTTCAAGAAATATAACTAAACCAATCACAACTTCATTCTCAATATAAAAGCAATTGTTCATCCAACATCAATTCCAAAAACGTAATAATATGAATTCCAAACACCAATACTTAAACAATCTATCAATAAAATGTTATCCAATATGTTCACCAACTATTCATAACATATCCCGAATCAGACCACTATGAAAACTACAAGATTACAGTTTTAGAAATTACTAATCGTTGAACTAGTTTCAACGAGAGATGATGATGCACGAGTGCACTCCGAGAATTGCGTAGAATCCCAAGGCTTGTCACGAACCCAGAATCCTAGCGACGAACAGTGGTTGCTGCGAATCAAACCTTGATATGGCATCGTACGGATTTATGCTAGAGGTATGAGAGATGTGTCAAATATCTCTACCTTTGGGGTATTTGGTGGCTTCTCCAACCTCCATAGAGTCTCCAAGGCTGAATAATCCCAAACCCTAGCCTCCTCTGCAGATTTTAAACAAGCTTTGGCCATTTCGTAACTGAAGATTTCAAAGAAATCTGCATGCGTAACGTACTTGTCCGATCGGACGTAGGTCTTGTCCAATCGAATGAAGGCTACTGCCCGTGGCTTCGATCGGTGCACCAGTTCGCCCGGCCGGTGTGCGCTTCATCAGTCAGTCCGATTGATGATATACACTGTCCGATCGGTGGGCGTCCTTTTGGGCTACTTTTGAGCTTCACTTCTTCTATCTTTGTGCTTTAGATCCACTGGACGCTCTAGCTGTATGAGAAAAGTAAAGAGTTACTCTCATTTGGACCGATTAGCGATCAACAAGTTGGAAAGTTAAGTAAGGAGAGAAAGAATGCAATACGATGCAATTCAACCTAGTCTTAACCCGAAAAAGATAATAAGAAGACTCAAATATGACTCGATTATGTACAGATTCGTAACAAAAATGTACGAATCAACCACCCCATGCTTAATTGGTTTGTTCGTCCTCGAACAAACAAAAGAACCAAAATCAAGAGAAGTGAAAGTAGTTAGAGCTAGAGTCATGTTGTGCATATAGTTTAGTTTTGCAATTATAAACACTTTCGCCAAAGACCATAAGGCTAACTCGTATTACTGTTTCACCTTGAAATCGAAAGGATGCTTCCTCACAAAAGGGAAATATATCATGGTGCGTTCATCCGCTCGTGTTTTCAACATGTAAATGTATACGCTCGGATCATCATAATCATGCATTCAACGACTCATGAAAATCAAAGACTCATACATCGCATAAGTGTGCACATTCAATCAAGAATCGGATTAGGACTTTTTAGGGTTGTAATGTAAGCTCTTTGGTAAGGTATGTCATATATAAAGATGTGTGGCTAACTTGCGGACAAACGCAATCAATAACTCACTCAATCCAACACCTTAAGCATAGAGTGTAATTTTTGCTCCTCATTCTTCACAAACAACAATATACCATTATTTTTAGTCTTTTATAGCTAAGGCTATTTTCAACCCCTAAAATCCGAATTATTTTTATTATATATATATATATATATATATTTTTTTTTTATCTAGAGGCTCTTATGAACTTTAGCACTTCCATTTTTTTTCATTTATTATTATTTTTCTTATTCCCACTAATTCCCACCTTGCAATCGTCATATCTCATTAACCATTGATAAATAAAACTCTCATCTCACAAACTTAATGAAATAAGAGCTGAAGTAATGCTCGTGGATAACCAAGAGATGGAATAAAGGCTCGAGGGGGCTCATTGAGGATTTTTAGTGGTTTTTATTTATGAATAAGGTCGAAAATGGGTTTTATATGTGCCTATCGTAATTTTCAAAGCCTAATGTACATATGCGATTAAGAGACTTCTCGAAACACTTATCGAATCACAACATGAAATGTTGATAAACACACAAGGCTTCTTACTAGGGTTTAATCCACAATTTTGAAAACAAGGTGATCTAGTTTTAAAAGTTCGCAAAATTGGTAACGACAAAGTGTTATTTTAAGCATATATAAGTAGTTTTGAAAAATTTGCACTTAATCAAGCTCAAAAGACTCTAAACATCATACCACATAATACATGATTCCGACAGGCATGCCAGTACAAATAGAAATAAGCATGGGCAAATATTCAACAAAAGTTGACGTAATCAATTGGTTGACTAGCATTTTGTTACAAAAATGTGACTATGTTACTAAAAATGGTTCGAACTAAGCATGCATGGACTCTAAACCCCGGAGGCCAGTTAGTTGTGCATTGTCCGATGGGTCAATGGTAATCTCCGGCCGGACTGCAGTACAGTAGGGTTCGTCCGATCAGTCAACCCTGTTGCTCCTCCGAAAATAACGAGCCTCCTCACGCGCAGCCCATGCGTCCTGTCGAACGTTCCTTGCATGCTCTTCTTGATTGAGGCTCATTTGTCTCAATTGATTCGTCATGTGCGCTTGGAAATCCTGCTGCTGCTGCCACTGCTCATCTAAAAAGTACACGCCGTCCCCACACCCTCCATGATCATGAGTTCGGGAACCGGTATTCCCATCTCCTCCATCCCCTTCATTCATGTTCTCCACCCCGTTGTTCTCTTCATTATCTTCATCATTCGCCTCCTCAATATTATCATTCTCATCCTCATCTTCCTCATCGTCATCGTCGTTGTCGGAGTCTTTAATTACCTCGGCTCTCATCCTCTCTGAGGTCAGCATAAATGTCAGAATAGCGACGTTCCACCAATTGATCATCCGGCTCTTGACCAACATTGCTACACTCGGGTACACGATGTCGTCATCATAAGGATCACAACCGTGGTGCCGGGCGAGCTCAGTAATAAAGGCTCACAGAGTGAGCTTTTCTGTTTTCTTTTCCCTCACTTGTTGAACATTCTCGATTGCAGCAATCAAGAGTGGATAAATGTTCACGTTTCCTCGGTGGTAGGCCATCCACAATGCCTTCAACTCGGTAGACAATATCCGTGTAGCGTCCTCCTTACCTAGGAACACTTGCATGAAGAATTTGTACATGAGGTAGACGGCATTCGACTTTAATTACGTCGAATTGAAAAGGCACCCAGGCTCCAGTGGTGATCCGGAAAGCTTGGTCCACCACGCCTTCTTTTTGTAGTCATAGAGTTGAAAGGTTTGGTTCGTCTCCCTTTCACTATCGATCCCAAAGATGGCATCGAGGTCCTCCCGGTCGGTGTGGAGCGTTCGGTTGCGGAGATGACATTTGAAGGATCCATCGGCGAGTGCTTCGAATGTCGTGAAGAATTCAAGCATAAGGGTGTTATAGCCCGGTTGACTCACCCCGGCCCATTTCATTAGGTCGCCGTGAGTTCCTTTATTAATTTTTCGGCCGTCTTATCACCTATTGTAACCTTTTCCTCCCAGAATTCGAAATTGATGAAGCGGGGGTGATAGACATCCCGCTTAACGAGGGACTTTTAGAGCGTGACCTCACGATCTTCCGTAAGGTCAAAAGGAGCTAACCCTCCCCGGGTGTTGCTCGGCCCCTTTCTTGAAGTTTTTCCATGCCTCTGATGAGAACCGGATGCCGTAGCGGATGCAGAAATTCACAAGAAACAAAAGAAGTTCTCACATGAATTTTATCGAACACCTACTGTGCGCCTCAAAAACTCAACCAATTCAAGCTCAATTTGACAAAACCCAACTCCAATCACCACAAAACCTGCAATTCAATGCCCCAAACAATTCACAAGCTTGATTTTCAGCCATTATACCTTGAGTTTTCCGTGTTTGGAGGCGTTGGTGAAGCTTGGTGTGATGTGAAGGAATTGTGTTTAATTCCCCAAATTCTCTGGGCGGATGTAATTGTGTATGTTTTATCTCCGATCGGACGCGTTGTTGCTCTCAATTCACTGATTGGTGAAGTGTGGAAGAGTGATTTTGAGAGTTATGCTCTGCAAAGGAAGGAGATTTTGAGGTTTAGGGTAAAAAATCACGAATGGGGAAAAGTCTGATCGATCTGTGTCTTTGTCCGATCGGACCGCGGTCCAGTGGGCTTTGTGCGATCGGACGAGGTCCTTCACCAGCCGGTCTGCACTGTTCTTCAATTATTTTTTAATATTTTTTTATATAGTTTTTTTATTAATTATTATTATTATTATTATTATTATTATTATTATTACGGTGCCCTGCAAAAATTCACAAACGTAAATCAGGTATGAACAAGTTATCCCACAACCAAAAGTCATTTATTTAATATTTTGAGCGAAAAGTGCTCGTTATTCAGACATCACATCGTTATTTAACTTCTCTCGACGGCCTAATGACTACTTAGGTCCAAATACTAGTTCATAAAGTTCTTCCACCCGCTCTTCAAGGTCAACGATCCTCCCCTTCAGTCGTATGATCTCGACATCCGCATCGTCCAAAATGTTGTGAAGGCGCTTGATGTTTTTAATCAGAGCGATGAGAAATTCATGGAGATCGGTTTGCAGTTTGTGGATCTTCTGACGATACTCCTCCAACTCTTCTTCCAGTTTTTCTACAGTGTCCTCGTATTTCTTCCTCGTCACCCAGCCATAAGCAGTATTATTATGATGATTCATGGTTCTCGTTGGATGCTGGACAATGCTCTAAAATATGAGAGATGAGAAGAAGAATTGGTGTGGAGATTAAGAGCTTGAGGGTGGGTTTATATAGGGTTTGAGAGTGGAGGTAAGAATTTCCCGCTTGCCTACCAGCCACTTCATGCTCCCTAAGAACCGCATGTGCGAGTTCCCCCATATCTCAATTCCATTCATTTAATACCCTGAAAATGACTTATAAACTTTATTATGACCGTCCCTCATTGGTTGCCCGCGGATTCCTCTTTTGATAATAAGATATGGGAGTTGGCGGAGGGCTGCCCTCCACTCCCGTCCCGGGGTGCCGGTCATTAACACCTCGCGTCGCTGCCGCCGGAAAAAACTTCAAATTGGGAGGGCGATCCTCCCGGTGAACTGACCGTACCCCCCTGCGGGAATGATTTGGAAGATCCAAATATTTACTTCACCTTTTATAAAATCAACCCCCACAATTAAAGATCCTCTTACCTCAGAGAATATTGCAAGAATATCTTACCCAATTGGTTTCTTCTGCATGGTAATATTCCTTCCAAAAATAGGCTCTTGCACCTACCGTCCGATCGGTTACTTTAACTCCTCCGATCAGACAACTTATCAGAGTAGTCCGTCCGGTACATGTAGGTCTCCGATCGGTGATCCCTGGAAAACTGATTCTTCGTTTATGAACTTGTAATGGCACCTGCCAAATGTTCTAAACAAATGGATATACACATATATATATACATATTATAAAGTGAAAGAAAGAAGAAAAGAGAAGAAAAGGGAAGAGCTTTGGTTACCTCCCAAGAAGTGCAACGTTTAACGTCTTATGCTTGACGGTACCTCATTCGAGTTTTAAGTTTCTCAAGGGGGATCGTTGAGTATCACTACTTCATGATCTTTCTGAGAAATTAGTCCCCCGTGATACAACTTCACTCGGTGGCCGTTGACTTGGAAGGTAGAGTTTCTCTTCTCATCAAGCAAGGTTACGACCCCATACTCGTTGATATCGGTGATCAAAAATGGATCGCTCCAATTCGATCTCAATTTACCTGGGAAGAGTTTGAAACGAGAGTTAAAGACCAAGGCTAACTTACCGACTGCCAAGTTTTTATGGAAAAGTTTCTTGTCATGTGTTTCTTTCATTTTTCATTTGATCGCCCACGCCATCTCGTATGAATCATTTTGAATCTCTTCCAATTCACTTAATTCAAGCTTTCTATACTCCCCTGCCTCGTTCAAATCAAGGTTCAACGTACAAATCGCCCATTTTGCTCGATGCTCCAACTCGACGGGAATGTGACAAGCTTTTCCATAAACCAACCAAAATGGTCTCATGCCCAACACCGTTTTGTAGGCTGTACGGTAAGCCCACAATACATCAATCAGCTTTGCTGCCCAGTTTTTGCGGGTTGGTGTCACGGTTTTTTCTAAAATGGCCCTGATTTGCCTATTGCTCGTCTCTAATTACCCCGAGGTTTGTGGGTGGTAAGGGGTTGCCACCTTGTGACACACCCCATACTTACTGATCAGTTGATTAAAAGCTCGGTTGCAGAAATGGCTACCCCCATCGCTTATTGGCTACCCCCATCGCTTATTATTGCTCTCGGTACTCTGAATCGGCTGAAAATGTTCTCTTGAATAAACTTGAGAATAATCTCAGAGTTGGCCTTCCGCGTTGAAATTGCCTCCACCCACTTCGACTCATACGATTATGTACACGTACTCTCCACTTCTCGAAAAAGGACCCATGAAATCGATGCCCTATATGTCAAATATCTGGATCACTTGATTGGGTACCAAGGGCATCTCGTCCTTTTTTCCTATCGTTCCCGACCGTTGGCATCTATCGCAAGTCTTGCAATATTGGTGTGCGTCGGCAAATAGTGAGGGCCAGTAAAATCTGGCTTGGAGAACCTTGAATGCTGTTTTCTGGCTTCCGAAATGTCCTCCCTCATCATGGCATAATTCTAAGACACCAATCTTCTCTTCGTCCGGTATGCATCTTCTAAAAAGTCCATCTTTGTGACGCTTGTATAGATAAGGATCATCCCAAAAGAAACTCCTGCATTTAAACAAAAATATCTTTCTTTCTTGCAAAGAAAGATGGTTAGGGATAATCTTACAAGCAAGGTAGTTAACAAAATCAGCATACCATGGTTTATTGACTCTCTCAACGGCATTCACACTCTCGTATGGGAACACATCGTCTACAAACTCAATTTTATTAGGCTCTCCTTCTATTAGCATATGGGACAAGTGATCGGCGACCACATTTTCACTCTCTTTCCTATCCTTAATTTCAACGTCAAATTCTTGTAAGAGAAGAATCTAATGAATCAATCTAGGCTTACTTTGTATTTTGGCAAACAAATGTCGAAGGGCTGCATGGTCAGTGTGCACAATCACCTTGGAACCAACGATGTAAGAACGGAACTTATCTAATGAGAACACAACTTCAAATAGTTCACGTTCTGTAGTGGTGTAATTACGTTGGGCGCTATTTAACATATAACTAGCATAGTAAATGACCCTCAGCATTTTGTCCACTCGTTGTCCCAAAACTGCCCCGACTTCCTCGTTTGAAGCGTCACACATTATTTAAAAAGGAAGAGACCAATCAGGTGCAACTCCAATCGGTGCTTGTGTCAATTTTTCTTTCAAGATTTTAAAAGCACTAAGACACCCACCATCAAACTCAAAGGGCACATCTTTTCCAAGTAATTTACATAACGGGCGACAAATTTTTGAAAAATATTTTATGAAACGTCTATAAAAGCCCGCATGTCCTAAAAAAACTTCTAACGCCTTTGACATCCTTAGGGGGTGGAGGAGTTTCAATAAAGTTGATTTTAGCTTTGTCAACTTCCAACCCCTTACTCGACACCACATGTCCCAACACAATTCCAACTTTTCACCATAAAATTAGACTTCTCCCAACTCAAAGTTAGATATGACTCAACACAACGCTCAAGTACTTTTGTTAAATTTCTAAAATAATGAGAGAAGGAAGAGCCAAATACCGAGAAGTCGTCCATGAAGACTTCGAGAAAGTTGTTGATGAACTCGGTGAAGATAGAGATCATACATCTCAGAAAAGTTTCTGGGGCATTGCACAAGCCAAAAGGCATTCTCTGGTAAGTAAATGTGCCAAAGGGGCACGTGAATGTGGTCTTCTTCTGATCCTCCGGAGCTATCGCAATTTGGTAGTAACCGGAAAGGCCATCCAGAAAGCAATAGTATTCATGCCCTGCTAGCTTTTCGAGTAATTGGTCCATGAACGGGAGTGGAAAGTGGTCTTTCCTCGTCGCTGCATTGAGCTTCCGATAGTCAATGCACATGCGCCACCCGGTGGTTAAGCGTGTTAAAATGATTTCTCCCTTTTCATTTTCCAAGATTGTGATGCCTCCTTTCTTTGGAACAATGTGTACTTGGCTAACCCACTCGCTATCGGAGATGGCATATATAATCCCTTCATTGATTAGTTTGAAGATCTCCTTCTTGACTACCTCTTTAAGCATAGGGTTCAAACATCTCTGCCCCTCTCGTACTGGTTTCACTCATTCTTCTAGATCGATCCGGTGCATGCACATGACCGGATTTATCCCCTTGATGTCACCGATACTCCATTCTATTGCTTGCTTGTATTTCTTGAGAACCTCGATCAGTTCTCTTTCTTCATGCTCCGCCAACTCCGCAAAGATGATTATGGTTTTCCTCTCGTTGGACTCGAGAAACATGTATTTGAGATGGCTTGGAAGCGGTTTCAGCTCCATTTTGGGCTCCAAAGTGGGTCCAATGGGCGGTTCGATTATGGGCTCCTCATTGATTTCAAAAAGGGTGACCAACCCCTCCGCGCTTGAATCAAACCCGTCGTCCTCGACGTCGTAGTTCTCTATTGGTACAACACCAAATAATTCGCTCGCGCACTGGTCCACTGAGTCAAGATGAGAGCAATCAGGACCAATCATAGGTGATGGAATTTTCTGAATATCTTTGAGCGAGAACGTCACTGATTCACCAAATACGGAGAGTGTCATTTTCCCCCGTCCAACATCGATTAAGCTGTGCGATGTTTCCATGAAAGGTTTACCCAATAGAATGGTATGTTCTTTGCTTGACTCGTCCACTTCCCCAACATCCAGTATGACAAAGTCCACATGGACTACTAATGATCCGACCTCTGCTAGAACGTCCTCGACCACTCCCATAGGATATCTTAATGAATGATCTGCCAATTGAATCCGTAAACTCGTTGGCTTCATTCCTCAAAGGTTGTATTGCTTGTATAGGGCGTAGGGCATCAAATTGATCCCCGCTCCTAAGTCGAGCATTCCACGTGCTTTTTGCCCATCTCCTAGGGTTATCGTAATGCAGAAACTTCCTGGATCCTTTGCCTTTGGTGGCAATGTTTGATGGAATATCGTGCTCACTTCCTTGGACAATATCATTCGTTCATTTCTTTCCATTTTCCTCTCTTTTTTCGCAAGTTCTTTGAAAAACTTTACGTAGGCAGGCATTTCCTTAATCACGTCGAATAGTGGGAGGTTCACGTTCACATCCTTCATCATGTTGTAAATTTCCATGAACTTTTTGCTATCCTTAGTTGGTTTGAGTCAACTGGGAAATGGTACGGTGTCCCTTATGACTCATTGTGGTCTTTGTTCTTCATCAGCCTTCTTGTCCGGTCGGTCAGTCTCACTCGACCGATCGGGAGAAGTCTTCTGTCCTCCACTCCGATTGGATTCTGGATCATTCCGATTAGATAATGTGCACTGTTCTTTACTCCGATCGCACCCTGGATCATCTCGACCGGACAAACCCTCCTGTACTTCAGTCCGATCAGTTTTTTGCGTAGTCCGATCAGAGATATCATCGGATGCGTTCTTCAGAGTCATTTTGGTGCGTTTTGGATGAAAATCCCCAGTCAGTGAGCCTAGGACATATGGGTTACATGATTTGTGCATTCTCCTCACCGTTCCTTTCTCACCGTTTGAGGTAGACTCCCCTTTATCTTTTCCATCCACACTTGGCTCGTTCTCGGAATCTTCACCCTCGATTCCTCGTATTCCATTATCAACCTTCTTTCCCCCACATATAACACATGCACCGCCATTGATTTTCGGGTTGGCTGGGTAGCTTCCCCGGATCACTTGTTGTCTTTGCCATAGAAGCCAAAAGTTGACCTATCATCAACTCTAGCTTCTCCAGTTGATTCCTCATTCGCTTCCCTTCTTCGATTGTACAAAGTGTTTCTCTCGATTTCGTAGAGTTTCATGCTCTAGTTGTTGACGCCATAGTCTTAGTTCTTCGTCGGGGTTGACTGGAAGCGACATTTGCTACTGTTGCTGCACTTGCTGATATTGTTGCTGCGGTGCTTGCTGGTACTGTGGTTACATCGCTTGCTGGTACTGTGGTTGTGGAGCTTGTTGATATTATTGCTGTGGCGTTTGATATTGTTGCGGAGGGTGTTGTGAGTAGTTGCTTTGCCCCATATTTTGATAAGAGTTATAGCAACTAGTTTATCCTTGGTTCTTATTCGGGGGCGGTCGTGGGTCCGATTGCTTGGAATTGGGCACGTAATTCGAGCTTTTGGGAACTTAGCTCGAACTCGAATTATATTGTCCGGTAAACTTCTTCCCATACTTGTTATTGGGTTGATAGTTTTGGACGGCATTCACTTCCTCGTCTTCTTTGTCGTCGCACATTACTTTACAAGTGTCAGCTTCATGTCCCACCGCTCCACACTTTTCGCACATCTTGGGCAGAGGTGTCGATGGTTCCTCCTCCCCTTTCATTTTACTTGTCAATAGTGCGACTTGCTTCGTCAGCTCCTCAATTTGGCTTACTTCATTGCAAGGCATAGGGGTTCCTTGGACTTTATACTTCCTTGGTCGTAAACTCGTTTGTTGTGACTTTTTGCTCACCAGTTCAAACAGTTCCCAAGCTTCTGTGGCAGTTAGCTCCCCAAAATTTTAGGCTTTCACCTCCACTTGTTGTTTGTAAACCGGAAATAACCCCTCATGGAAGTAATTTTTTACCATTTTTGCGCTGTTATTGTGGTGTGGACATTTTTGCAAGAGTCCCTTATATCGTTCCCATGCTTTATAGAATGATTCTCCCTCCATTTGCTCAAAGTTCGTGATCTCTCTTTTCAATTTGGCAGTCGTTTGAGCGGAATAGAACCTAATCACAAACTTTTTATACACCATCTCCTAATTAGTCAACGAATTGGGTTGCAATGACAAAAGCCAATGCTTCGCTTTATCTTTTAAGGTCGTCAGAAAGCATTTCATTCTCAATTGATCTTCGTGGAGTCCAAGTGCTGGAATTCTGCCCACCACAAGGTAAAGTTCCCGAATGAAATTCAAAGGGTCTTCGTTGGGCAAGCCATGAAAAGTAGGTAGTTGGTTCACGCTCCCCGCTTTCAAATCATAGTCTCTTGCCGCGGGGCCTAAGACTATCGCACAGTTGTATGGACCAATTGTTGAGAAGAGGAGATATCCTTGACAGAGTTCATTGGGGTACCGGTGCCCTCGTCTTCCTCCAAAGTTAGTTCGTGCGCCAAAATTTCTCTCTTCTCCATACTCCTCGTAGTACCCATAATTACGTTCCTCCTCGAAATTCCCCTGGTCTTCATAGCCATCATTTCGGAAATTCTCCATTTGCCAAGCGTTGAACGGCCGTTCCTCTCTCCTATTTTCATTATGATTCCACTCTTGCTCGAATTTTCCGAGTCCGTGGTGGTTTCGTTAGTTGTTTTGGAGTTGGGGCTCGCCATGACCACCATTATTGTGTTCGAACTCTCGATTCGCTCGAGCGTTGTAAGCTCGAGCTTCTTCGCGGTTCCGAAATCGTTGAGGAGGTTGTTGGTAAGTAGGGTTCTCTTACATCATGATTTGATGGTCATCCCTAGGTAGTTGCTCCCCGTTGTTTGCTTGGCCTGACTCTCTTGGTTCTTCGTTATAGAGTAGAGGTGGATTTCTTGGTTCTTCGTCCTCGTTATTATACGTTTGCTCTTGTACATGCACATCATCAATTGGTGGAACGCCGTATGGATAATCTCGAGGGGTTTGGTTGTTTCTTCCTATCCCTCGCCCACCACACATTCCTCCTCTTCCTCCATTTTCACGACCTCCAAGCGGTAAATTGTCCGCCATGATGGTTGAGCTTGCTTCCAAAATATTCCCTTCAGTGGAAGGAAATATATGTCTCGGTCTCGTCACTCGTTCGATGCTATTGATGAATGAGGTCAATTCTCCTCTAAGACTTCGTCGACCTTGCATCAACAACAAACAATCACCGCATCGAGAGGCAAACCATAGACATTATACAACTATCGACACATAAGCATTAACACAAATAAACATCATTAACAACTTTGACATTCCTCGGCAACGGCGCCAATTTTTGAGCCGAACTTTTCGATTCCTTTCAAAATTAATTACCGATCAACCAACACCCGTCTACATTTTGAAAAGGAGTTTGAGTTCGCCCGCAAGAGAACGGGGTCCCTTGTGGAATGGTGAGTTAATTCGGGTCGATCTCTCGAGGAATGGGAATCGGATTTAATGATGCTTATTATTCTAATATCACAAATTCTATCTAAAACACATTATCAAATGGGGTTTTGAAAATGATGCAACTTCAATAGATTTGAAAACAAAACTCTCTTGTCTCGAGGGTGTCAACCACTCGACAAGTTGTAAGAAAAGCAATTATTGTAAACTAAACCCGAACTACTACACATAATACTAACAATTGTAAGCTTGCTTGCATGTTCCTACAATAACAACTATCAATCAAATGCCTTTAACAACCCAAGAACAACAACGATTCTATCACTATGCCACTTACGAAATCATTTCAAATGCTAAACAAGATTTATAATAATTTAAATACTAAGATGCTTCAAGATATATAACTAAACCAATCATAACTTCATTCTCAATCTAAAAGCAATTGTTCATCCAACATCAATAATCCAAAAACGTAATAATATGAATTCGAAACACCAATACTTAAACAATCTATTAATAAAACATTATCCAATATGTTCACCAACTATTCATAACATATCCCGAATCAGACCACTACGAAAATTACAAGATTATGAGTTTAGAAATTACTAATCGTTGAACTACTTTCAACGAGCGATGATGATGCACGAGTGCACTCGAAGAATTGCGTAGAATCCCAAGGCTTGTCACGAACCCAGAATCCTAACGACGAATGGTGGCTGCTGCGAATCGAACCATGATATGGCGTCATACGGATTTATGCTAGAGGTATGAGAGATGTGTCAAATCTCTCTACCTTTGGGGTGTTTGGTGGCTTCTCCAACCTCCCTAGAGTTTCCAAGGCTGAATAATCCCAAACCCTAGCCTCCTCTGCAGATTTTAAACAAGCTTTGGTCGTTTCATAACTGAAGATTTCCAAAAAATCTGCATGCGTAACGTACTTGTCCGATCGGACGTAGGTCTTGTCCGATCGGATGAAGGCTACTGCCCGTGGCTTCGATCGGTGCACCAGTTCACCCAGCCAGTGTGCGCTTCATCAGTCAGTTCGATCAGAGATATACACTGTCCGATCGGTGGGTGTCCTTTTGGGTTACTTTTGAGCGTCGCTTCTTCTATCTTTGTGCTTTGGATCCACCGGACGCTGTAGCGGTATGAGAAAAGTAAAGAATTACTCTCATCTGGACTGATTAGCGATCAACAAGTCGGAAAGTTAAATAAGGAGACAAAGAATGCAAAACGATGCAATTCAACCTAGTCTTAACCCGAAAAAAGATAATAAGAAGACTCAAATATGACTCGATTATGTACAAATTCATACTAAAAATGTACGAATCACCGCGCCTGCACGCTGTCGCCGATTCCTAGTCGCTGGGTCCGCCGGTTGATGATTGTAGGTTGCGGTTACGATTGTGGTTGTTGGGAATGGTGGGGGTTGAAATTGGGGGAGAATTAGATCTTTTGGTTAGGATGATTCGAATCGGTTGATTATTATATTTGGTGGTGGCGATTGCAAGATGATGGCCGTCGGTGGTTTGGGAATGGAGGTGGTTGAATCGGAGGTGCAGGGGAGAGGACGGGAGATGAATGCTGCTCGACTGTTTTAGGGTTTCCAACCCAGGTAAGGCAAAGTGTTAATAAAAATATAATAGTAATAATAATAATAATAATAATAATAATAATAATAATAATAATAATAATAATAATAATAATAATAATAATAATAATAATAATAATAATAATAATAATAATAATAATAATAATAATACGATATACCAGAACGCCCTTTTTAAAGGTGTTATGGTATATCGAATATACCAGAACGTCTTTAAAAAAGGCGTTCTAGTATATGACACTTTTATTACGAAAATGCCACCAGTTTAGATTTGACTGTTCTAGAATATATTTTTTAGATTGAGGCGTTCTAGATTTACTGTTCTAGAATATATTCTTTGCATTAGTGCTAGCGATCTACCTTGGATTTCGAATAGATAAGAAATAGAGCCTCATAATCATCGACTAAATCTCTTAGAATTTTAACATGTTTATCTTTAGATTTAGATTGGTTGAGTTTATTTATGAGGGAAGTCATGATGAATTAGCCAGCAAAGTAGTCTCCCATACACGCGAAATGTAGTGGTAGTAATTTTATGAAGACGGGATGAAAGAATTTGAGAATTATGAGGTGAAAATTTGGTTTAAGAATTTCATCGAACACCTATCGTGCATAAAATTAGAGTAGGGAGTTTCAGGATATTGGGGATAAATTAGCACCCAAAGTCTAACTCACAGTACGAGAACAACTAGTATAAGAAGCATTTAAGTTTTACATTAAAATTTCAGGTTGAAATGGAGAAAAGGCTTAATTATGAAAGAGAGTTCAAAAAGACCACAAAAATCTCACAAAATGTGATTTGTACATATTTGTGTGTGATTCCTATTTATTTTTGCATTTTGTTTTGTGTATTATAGCGGGTTTTAGGTCGTATTTTCTCTGATTATTATTCCTTTTAGTATTTGTGTAGGACGTGTTGAGTCTATCCCGTTTAAAACCTTTTTCTCTCGTATTTTATTAATTTTCATTCTAATTTGGTCTTTGTAACTATTTCAGTTTCCCAAGCAGAGCCACGCGCGTTCCTGTGAGTTCTGACCAGTTCAGGACGATGAAAACTGGACACAGTCGCATAAAGCTGTCGTCGACCGACCAGCAATTGATGCATCGTTGACGCAGTGCTGGCCCACCTCTGACCCGCGTCGAAGAACTCAGTCGATTGGCATGCCGAGGCACTCCAGCAACCATCGATCGACGAGCCTATCGATAGGCATCAACATGCGTTTACCAGCCGAGTCGACAGCCTCAGTCTATTGACACGTTAAGAACCACATGCCACCATCAATCGACCACTGGCGTCGACGGAGAAAGACGTTAGAGATATCATCAATCGACATAAATCGATGGTCGTCATTTGTATGTGGAATTACCACGATGCCCTCCTCGATCGACACTATTTAAGTGTCGTCACTCTTCAGCTGAAAGGCAGACCCGACCAGAACTAGGCACTTACATTTTCTAAACTTAGTTTTTCATGTTCTTAAACTTTTGAATCTTCATTTCACTAGTTGCTTGATTCTTCTTTGAATAATTCGCTTTCGTCTATTATTTTTGAATGATCCGGTGTTTGGAGAACAAGATTTCATCTCGTTAATAGCTCACTGATTTATTTTTCTGTAATTTATATTCACAATAAATATGCTTGGGTAATTTCTATAGTTTAATCCTTGAAATTGTTTTGTGAATTGTGCCTTTTGGTTTTCTTGAGACATGTTGCGTGAATCTTGGATCTAGTTGAATTGTATGCTTTGGGTTGGTTTTGTCTGCGTTTTCTTGTTAATTTATTTGGTGATATTCTCATTAATTGAATATTACTTTTTGATTCGTCATGGTTTAGGTGTTAGTGAATTTAATGTCTATTTTGGTTCTAGTAATTTGATCGAACACCTTTGGTCGTTCTTGTAATTCATCATTCCTTTTTATCATATTTGATTCTCATGTCGTCGTATGCATTTGATACTTTGGATTTGTCAATAATTTGCTTTGTTTAAATTAAAAGTCATGTTGATCCATTATTTTTAGTTTTTAAAACAAACAAACACCAACTTCATTGATCGTGTGTTTAAATAATTTGTGTTTAAACGAACATTTTTACTCCGATTATCATTTCTCGAGAGATTCAACTCAAGTCAAACTTATCACTTACAATCGCTCTGTTGTCTTGCGGATGAGCTTTTCAAACAAAAAGTGAGTGCAAAAAGTTTTATTCAAAATTCGACGTCATTGCCGGGGATCACCAAAGGTTTTTAAATATTCGTACATATGTGATTAGTTAGTTTAGTTTAATTTTTGTCTATTTCTCCTCGATACGTTTGATTGTTTGTCAAGTTTATACAATGAGAATGCTTATTTGGTGGAAAGCTTGTCCCGTTCACTGACAACATCCACAAGAGGAATCGAACCAGATCCTCATCCGGTGTAGTTGAGGATGATAACCTTTGAGAATATCCGATAGACGAGTTAGCGATGGATCATCCCGATGCTAATCCAATTTCACCGGAAGACCAAAATAGGCAAAATGGCGTACCAATTCCGTAAAATAATCCAAATGTGAACATAAATCCTCCGGATGCATGAATGCCTTACGCCAATCCTAATAAAGTCAATCACGACGCTCTACCATATAAAAAAGGCCCGTATAATCAAGTCCCATACAATCAAGGTCCACGAGCGAATCAACCACCGCACCAAAATGTTCCACATCTTCAGCATGAACAGCAACAACCTTATAATCAAGAACCGTACAATCAACAACTATAACAACCGTACTACTAACAAGCCCGAGGCCCGTATATGCAGCCCGATGGGCCTTACCAGAAATAAGAGCCTCGACCGACCCGTATGCGAGAGTTTTCTCAGCCCGTCTACATCATGCATCTGTTTGGGCCCCACGGCCCTAGACTATGAACTCAAGGCAATCCATTTCAATCAATTGCCTTCCTTCTAAGGACTCCTGAACAAAGATCTGCTTAACTATATTTGGGAATCTAATGTCGTCATCCAAACTTTTGCGCTTCAATTCTTGAACGAAGATCAATTGAAAATGCGATATTTTCCATACACCTTGAAGGATTATTCAAAGACTTGGTTTGTGTCGTTTGAGCCTGATTCACTTTAAAGGATTTCTCACACAATGCATGCATCATCACTACCCACTCGAGCTTGTCAACCAATTTTTCTATGAAGGGCTTATTCTAAAATCCCAATACATGTTCGACAATGGAGCCGGGGGAGATATCGGGTTACATACGGTCGAAGAAGTGTACGACATCTTCGAGTTGATAAGAAAAAATTCTCAACAAAAGAGGGCTTGCTTGAAAAGGTAGCCGTTCACGAAGTGGAGATGTCTTTTGCTTATCACGACGACACGAAGAGGATTGCTGAGTTGACGAGGAACGTAGCCTCCTTGCAAACTCAAAACACACTTCTCTATCAAGGTGTACCCCAATCACCGATGCCGACCGAGACGTGTGGGATTTGTGGGATGTATGGTAATGGGGATAATCTTTGCCAAGAAACCTTTGAGCTGACTGAGGAAATTGAAGAGCAAGCCCAAGCCATTCAGGGGTACCAAGAAAATCAATACGGGCAAGAGTATCAAAATTGCTACCCACACAACAAAGACCCATACTCGCAAACCTACAATCCGGGTTGGAGGAATCATCCTAACTTTTCATGGTCGAACAATTCAAACGGGTGGGAACTACGGATCCGATTCTAGGGGTAAAGGTTCTTTCCAAGACCGGCCACCTTACCAACCGACACCGCAATTCCAAACATCTTTCCAACCGACCCAGCCGACTTAAGCGCCCATTACGCCAATGCTCGATGAAACATTACATACACATACGCAATTTATGCAACGCTCTGAAAAAAGGATAGATAGGCTCGAGACAACCATTAGCCAACATGCTGCGCAAATAGGGAAGAATGAGCCGGGAAAATTGCCAAGCCAATCGTCACAAGCACAAGCCATCACCGGTCTTAGAAGCGGCCGAGTCATGAACAACAATGTTTGTTCATCCAAAGAAAATCTTACGTAACCACCCGTCCAGAACGATAACGTGGAGACGAACATCACCCCACTCTTAGAAAATGCTGAAAATGAGGTTGAACCTACAAAGGTTCCTCACAAAGCATCCAACCTGTATCGGCCTCCCATTCCATATCCGAGCCGCCTCAAACCGGAAAATCTAGATAAGCAATTTCTTGACTTGTATAACATGCTTTCTAAAGTGAATATGAATCTTCCACTGCTTGATGTGATGAGAAACGTTCCCGTATATGTTAAGTTTTTCAAAGATTTAGCATAAAAAAAGAGATGTTTTACTGAAAATGAAAAAATCTGCTTTTCAAATGCGGCGAGTGTTATCTTTCGCAATCCCCTTCCCCCTAAGGAAATCAACCCCGGGAGTTTTCGTATAAAATCACTTTGGGAAATGAGAAATAAGATCAGGGTATGCTCGACCTTGGGGAGGGGGTAAATTTAATGAAATTTTCTATTTTTAAGCAGTTTGATCTAGATGAGCTCAAACCGACGAAGATGCGACTCCAATTGGCAGATCGGTCCGTCCGATATCCTATGGGGATTATTGAAGATGTCCTCGTGCAAGTTGGAAGCCTTATCGTCCCTGCTGACTTCGTCATTTTAGACATTGGAGAGGTTTGAGATGTTATCCGAGAGCATACTATCTTTTTGGGGCGACCCTTCATGGCCATGACCAACACGTTAATTAATGTGAAAAACGACAGCATGACGTTGTCAGTTTTGGACGAGCTGGTCACCTTCTCCATTCACGATTTCTATGAAACACCATCCCCATCCATGAACGTCGAATGCTCATTTGTCAATCCTATTGCCCTGCTCCTGCAAGATAAGCTCGAAGAAGAATCAATCATCCGTGAGTTCCTCACTCAAGACGACACCTTATTACTCGCCGAGGATGACGATTTGCTTGAGCTCAATTTAGAAGGGGTGATTAACCTTTGTGATCTAAGAGGTGAGAAACCGAATATTGAACCAAAAGCCAAACTCAAGCCCCTCCTGAGTCATCTCAAATATGTCTTTCTTGAAGAAGGCAAAAATAAGCCCGTTATCATTTTCGCCAAATTATCTAGTGAAGAGGAGAAAGCCTTGATTGATGTGCTTAAGAGGTTTAAAGGAGCTATCAGATAGATTTTGGGAGATATCAAGGGAATTAGCCCAGCTACATGCATGTACCATATCGTGTTGGAGGAGGGAATGAAATCGGTTCAAGACGGTCAACGCAGTTTGAATCCGAACTAGACGGAGGTAGTGAAGAAAGAGATTTTCAAGTTAATCTATAAATGGATTATTTTTCCTGTGCCTGATAGTGAATGGGTGAGCCCTATTCATGGGGTTCCGAAGAAAGGTGGAATAACAATCATCAAAAATGACAAGAGGGAGATTTTACCGATGAGATTGACCATCGGTTGGCGCATGCATTGATTACAGGAAGCTTAATGCCGCCATGAGTAAAGATCACTTTCCACTTCCATTCATTGATCAGTTGCTCGATAAGTTATCCGGACATCAATATTACTGCTTCCTTGATGGCATTTCTGGATATTATCAAGTGGTCATAGCTCCGGAAGACCAGAAGAAGACGACCTTCACATGCCCATTCAGGACATTTGCCTTCCGAAGGATGCCTTTTGGCTTAAGAAACGCGCCAAAAACTTTCCAACGCTACATGTTGTCCATCTTCACAGACATGATCGATGATTTCTTTGAGGTCTTCATGGACGACATTTTTGTATTTGACTAATACTTTGCTTCTTGATTAAATAATTTGTCTAAAGTTCTTGAGCATTGTATTGATAGCCATTTGACTCTGAGTTGGGAAAAAAAATCATTTTATGGTTAAGAGCGGTGTTATTCTCGGTCATATTGTGTCTAGTAGGGGTCTAGAGGTGGATAAGGAAAAATTCAATGTCATTGAGAGTCTACCCCCTCCCACAAACCTGAAGGGCATTAGAAGTTTTATACGGCATGTGGGATTTTATAGACGACTAATTAAAGATTTTTTGAAAATTAGTCGGATTGTTGTGTGAATTGCTTGGTCTTGATGTGCCCTTTGTGTTTGATCGGTCATGTTTAAACACGTTCAAACTGTTTATAGAAGAATGAACTACAGCTTCGGTGGTCGTTGCTCTAAATTGGTCACTCCCTTTTGAAATAATGTGTGATGCATCGAATGATGCGATGGGGGCCGTATTGGGTCAACGAGCGGATATTCTTCTTCGTGTCATTTATTACTCGAGTCTTATGTTGAATGAGGCTCAGAAAACTATACCACCACCAAGAAAGAACTTTTAGCTGTGGTGTTTTCACTTGAGAAATTTATGTCGTACATAGTCGGTCTAAAGTCATTGTCCATAGCGATCATTCGGCTCTTCGTCACCTTTTTAACAAATCTTAGAGTAAGCCCCATTTGATCCGATGGATACTTTTTCTTCAAGAGTTTGATGTCGAAATTCGAGATAGGTAGTGTTGTGAAAACGTATCTGCAGACCATTTGTCTTGTTAAAGTGTAGAGGGAAATGTGCATGGGCATGAAATTATCAATTATTCATTTCCTTATGAATTTACATATGGTATTTCTTCTCACCCCACCCCTTGGTTTACCGATATCGGTAACTATCTCGCTTGTGGCCATTTGAGAGCCAAATTATCCTTCCAAGAACGGAGATTTCTTTTGATTTTCAGGAATCACTTTTGGGAGGACCCGCCCATTTTCCGCATCGGGAAAGACGGAATTATTTGAAGATGTATCCATGAAGACAAGCCAAAGAGCATCTTATCTTTTTACCATGATCAATAATGTGGTAGCCATTTAAGAGGACAAAAGACACTTTTAAGGTCCTTCAGTCGGGATTCTATTGGCTGATGTTGTGCAAGGATGCTCACGAGTTTTGCAAGTCTTGTGACCGATGCCAACGCATGGGAAATATTGGGAAAAGGAATGAGATGCCACTAACGAGCAACCTTGTGGTCAAAATATTCGACGTGTGGTGCATAGATTTCATGGGACCGTTCCTGATGTCTTTTGGGTACGAGTATATCCTAGTCGTCATTGATTACATGTGCAAGTGGGTTGAAGCCATCCCCAAAAAGACGTGTGATGCCAAGGCTGTACTCAAATTTGTGCAAGAAAATATTTCAGTCGGTTCGGGTTCCCGAGAGCCATCATCAGTGACGGAGGCACCCATTCCTGCAATAAATCATTCGAAAAATTAATGTCATGATATGGGATCAAGCATAAGGTGGCCACGGATTATCATCCTCAGACATCAAGCTAAGTCGAGACGAGCAACAAACATATTAAGGCCATTCTTAAGAAAACCGTTCAACTGAGCCATAAAGATTGGTCGGCTAAGCTCGTAGACGTTGTTCGGGCATACAGGACAGTGTACAAGATGGTCTTAGGAACTAGCCCATATCAGATTGTATATGGAAAGGCGTGTCACCTTCCGGTCGAGATGGAGCACAGAGCCTATTGGGTTGTACGAGCCATTAATTTCAATTTGACGCAAGCTGGCAATGTGCGGGGGCTACAACTTGAAGAGATCGACGAGATATGGAATGAAGCTTATGAGAATGTTGACATATACAAGAGAAAAGTGAAGCTTCAACACGATAAGAAGCTCGTCACTAAAGACCTCAAAGACGGCATGCAAATTTTACTATACAACTCTCATCTACATTTGTTTCCCACTAAACTCAAGTCATGATAAAGTGGCCCCTTTTTAGTCAAAGATGTTATGCCATACGGGGTGGTGAGGCTGGTCAACGAAAAGACCCAAGAGCATTTTCAAGTCAACGGTCATCACGTCAAACCATGTTTTCAAGGATCAAGATAGATTCATATTAAGGAGACTAAAACTCTAGACCACCCATCTATCGCTTAGCAAACTCGAGTTCATCAAGCTAGTGACGTTAAACAAGCGCTTCTAGGGAGGCAACCCAAGCCCTTTGTATCCTTATTTGTAATTTCTATATTTTGTTCTCTAACCGTTCCATGTTTTTGTTTTTGTGGTCTTTTGCTTTGTTGTACTTTGGTTTGAATGTTTTCCTTTTGTTTGTATACAGGGAGAGAGTCACGTTCGAGAAAAGAAGCCAATTGATTACCTTTGGGAATATTATCCAACAAGTCTAGAGTACTGTTCATAAAAATGGTGGCCAAGTGAGCAATAATGAGGTGCAAGGGAACATCCGTCGATCGACGGTTAGCATCGACACAACGTCGATGCAACCCTAATGCAGACATCGATCGACCAAGAGATCAATGATAGGGTCAATGGAACTCGGATTGGATTCCAATTCGTCGATCAACGCAGGTGGACGATGAACTCTCTGTCCAATATGTTGACGCTTGGGTTGACGGAACTCTCTGTCTAATATGTTGACAATCCATCAATTGATGCAAGAGGCTGACCAACTCTCTGTCCAGCCTGTCGACAATCCACCAATTAATGCCTGGATCGATGAAAATCTCTATCCCGATTGTCGACTCCTCGTCAATCGATGGAACCATCGACACCGACCCAGATCCAGCCTGACCATTGACTCTTAAATGTAGATTTTTGACCCGGTTCATCCTAATTGGCCCGACCCGTGCCTTTATTCTATTAAAAGGCTCCCTCCCCTCTTCATTCTCATATCATTCCAAACAACAACAAAAAAATGTTTTTTTTTTCTCTTCTCTTGTGAAACCAAGCTAACCAAATTCTTGTTCCTTTCTCATTTTTCGGAAATTCCTATTATTTCCAGCATTTTTTTGACCAAGTTCACCAATTCTAGGGAGTTTCTATCACCATTTCCATAATTCCTCTTTCTTTCTCCAATAAAAACGAAAAGAGGAGGGGGGATACGTTTACAATTTCGCATTCGTATCCGAGGTAATTCTCTTAAACCCACCCGCTCTTCGTCATCAATTGTTTTTTTGTTAGGTTGTGTGCAAACTTGTTCAAACTTTCTCCAAATTCCCCACCTTTGAAACACGCACACCAAGTGTTCGACAAAAGTACTCAAAGAACCTAAGCTTCAAAGTTCCTTTCTTTTCAACCCACATTCACGTCAGCACTACCCCATTATGTCTCGGGCAGGCAAACAGAAAGATATTTTGAGAAAATACGATGCCCCATTCCTAATTTACTCGAAGGAGGAGGGTTCGGTTTTTGCGTCGGTTAAAGGTTGGGAATTTTCATCCCATCGGGTGATTGACATCGGCAAAATCGAGGAGCAAGACCAAGAAGGTTCGGAGCATCATGGCGATATCCTTTGGTACATCGAAGGACTCAGGTTCACTATGTTCTCCCGGATGAACCTCCCCGGTTATCGCGAACTTTTGCTTGGGTTCTTTGCCACCTTGAACGTCTTCGATGATAAGATATTGACTTGCCGACTTAGCATCAAGGAGGTTCGAGTACATGAATGCCTCTTTGAAGAAATTTTTGGTTTTCCGAGCAATGGCGTCTACCCTATTCTACAAAAGGACGAGTTTGACGTCGCCTCCTTTTGGGCCGAAGTGACGAGGGGTAATCCAGGTAATTCCACTCGATATAAATGCACGAGGATTCGAGACAAAGCCATCTACGTTGCTTATAAAATCCTAGCCCACATGGTACTATGCAAGCAAGAGTCCACTAACACAACCAAGCCGAAACTCTTTGTGCTTTGGTGCTTACTTAATGGTCACCGACCTTGACTCTACCCCCTAATTTTGAATGGAATCCACAACATTGTGGAGAAGAAGCTGGGTAGTAAAACACCGCGCCTTTCACTTACCCTGTTCATAATCGGCCTCGCCCGTCACTTCGGGTATGACCCAGTCGACAATGGCTTTTCGGCTCTAGGGATCTCTACTCTTCCGATGGCCCCACGCGGTGCGACGACTCACGCTCATAACTCCGGCCAAGGTGGATACTCATCTCGACGCATCGAGAAAAATGAGGAGGCGGCCCCACAAACTGGTTCGGGCTCGAAGCCTAATTGGGATTGATTCTTTGAGGAAAATCGGGACTTCCAGATGAAAATGTTCAAGAAGCTCCAGCTTCTCGATGAAAAGATCGACAAAAGTCACAAAAGCAATCGTCGAAGCTTTCAAAAGCTAAACACTCGTCTTTCCCAGCTCGAAGGGCATATTGGCCAAGAATCCCCCTCTCAAGCAACCGATTCCCATCCGTAGATGGATCTCGACGACAATCTCTCCGTCAAATTTAAAATAATAAATAATAATAAATAAAATTAAAAAAACCTAACGCTTTCTATTCTTCTTTTGCGTTTCTTGTTTTCTTGTAGACTCCCCTCAACTTCGCCACTCGTTGGATGTCATTTGGCGCTCGGATCATCACCAAAAGCATGACCATAGAGACGCTTCTCTCTCTTTTACCTTTTACCATACTTTGATTTGTCTTATGTTGCAATGTGGACATTGTATGGTTTGAGTGTGAGGGGGTTTGTCCTTGACTAGTAAATTCTTATGTATGCTTGCTTGTGTAGTTGATTTGAGTCGAGTGTGTTGATATTGGTTGGAAACTTGAGGAAGTGACGTGGTTAGATGCTTTGATTAGGTTGTTTAGACTTTCGTTCGATATTAGTGTAAATGTTAGGAATGAAGTGTAAGAAACCTATGAAATGTATTTTTCATTGTTATATTCATGTTCTATTTCAAGAGTCGAATACTCTCTACTAGACCCATTTTCAAATGCCCTGCATAGGAGTTTTTGTAAATTTTTTATTTTATTTTTGGAGACATTAAAAACTCCATGTGCTTATCGAATAAAAAAAATGAGTTGCATTTAGAAACAGGAGATTGGAGTCAATGAACTCTAATTTTTGAGTTGTAAATATCGTGTTCATCTACTATCTCACCTTTATGGGTACTAAAAGAAGAAGAAGAAGAAGAAGAAGAAGAAGAAGAAGAAGAAGAAGAAGAAGAAGAAGAAGAAGAAGAAGAAGAAATAGTACAAGAAGAGAAATCATTGTACAAGTAATGTATATATAATAAGTCGTGTAACCCTTGTACGTATTTTTATTTTTGCTTTTTAGATTGTATTGTTAAAGAGGCGCATAAATGATTAGGTTACTCCGGTGCCGACTCAGAGATTTGAGTGTGAATAGACTTTGGCTGAGACACGGATGGGGGACTTACATGAAGGGCAACACATTACTTTTAGGCATTCGGAAGGAATTCTAAATGCCTTATCTCAACATATTGTGTCGTTCTTTTAGTTGAATTTCCAATTGATTTAATGCATTAAATCCTTGAATCATTTAAATGCATTAGTTGTAGTTCATCGGGCAGCTAGATATTTCTTGTATACGTCTAGATTCGGTTTTGCTTGAGGACAAACAAAAAGCTAAGTGTGGGGGAGTTGATTTGTACATATTTGTGTGTGATTTATGTTTGTTTTTGCATTTTTTTTTTGTGTGTTATAGCGGGTTTTAGGTCGTAATTTCTCTCGTTTTTCTTCCTTTTAGTATTTATGTAGGTCGTGTAGTTTATAACCTGTTCACCACTTTTTTCTCTCGTCTTTTATTAATTTTTATTCTAATTGATCTTTGTGTCTATTTCAATTTTCCGAGAGGAGCCACGCGTGTTCTCGTGAGTAAAGACTAGTTCGAGACGACAAAAACTAGACACAAACATGAAAAGCTGCCATCGGTCGACCTGCAATCGACGCGTCGTCGACACAGTACGAACACTCGCCTTTCATCCACGTCGAAGAACTCAGTCGATCGACATGACGAGGAACTCCAACAACCATCGATCGATGTGCCCATCAATGAGGCATCGACGTGTGCCTACGAGTTGAGTCGACAACCTTAGTCGATCGACATGCCAAGAATTATGCGCCACCATCGACCGACCATCGGCGTCGATGGAGAACGACACCATAGATACCATCAATCGATGCAAATTGATGGTTAATCAACGATGATCATATTTCTGTGGAATTACCACTACGCCCTCCTCGACCGACACTATTTAAGCTTCGTCACTCTTCAGCTGAGAGGCAGATCCGACCAAAACTAGACACTTACCTTTTCTAAACCTAGTTTTCCATGTTTTTAAAGTTTTTAATCTTCCTTTCACTAATTCGCTTTCGTCTATGATTTTTGAACGATCTAGTGTTTGGAGAACAAGAATTCACCTCGTTAATAGCTCATTGATTTATCTTTCTGCAATTCGTATTCATAATACGCTTGGGTAATTTCTATAGTTTAATCTTTGAAATTGTTTTGTGAATTGTGCTCTTTGGTTTTCATGATACATGTTGCGTTAATCTTGGATCTAGTTGAATCGTATGCTTCGGGTTGATTTTATCTGCGTTTTCTTATTAATTTCTATGGTGATATTCTCATTAATTTAATCTTATTATTTGATTCGTCATAGTTTAGGTGCTAGTGAATTTCATGTCTATTTTGGTTCTAATACCTTTGGTCATTCTTGTTATTCATCGTTCCTTTTTATCGTATTTAATTCTCATGTCGTCGAACACGTTTGATACATTGTACTTATAGATAATTTTCTTTGTTTAAATTGAAAGTCGTGTTGATCCATTATTCTTAGTTTTTAAAACAAAACAATCCACCAACTTTATTGATTGTGTGTTTAAATAATTTGTGTGTAAACAAACATCTTGACTCCGATTGTCATTACTCGAGAGATTCGACTATTGTCAAACTTATCACTTACAATCCCTCTGTTCTCTTGCTGACGAACTTTTCTAAACAAAAAGTGAGTGCAAAAAGTTCGATTCAAAAGGGGGGACAACACTTTTAGGGCAGCAACTCAAGAGGAAAATGGCTGAAGGAGGTGTTTTAAAGCAAAAGTTGGGTTGGCCCTAACAATGTGCCAAATAGCTTCTTTAATGCTCGCTGTCGTGGGGGCGCGTGGCTCAGCACACCTACACTGCCGCAAAGCTACTGAGAGAGGGTTCAGTGCATACGCACGTGTAAGTAGTGAAGTGATCTCAAGTGCACTATATTTTTACAAATGTCTAAGGATCATCTACAAGAGAACGGGGTTGATTACCATGAGGTAAGGTGACTCAAGTCGAATCTCATGAGGAAGACTAATCGGAGGTGGTTTTGTGTTTGTTTCACGAATATGAATAAAGGACAAGCTAAACTAAACACACGATAAATTTTGAGTTTTGGAATTTTAAAAGCTAAGAAGAGAATTAAATTACGAGAATTGGATTTGAAAGCTTGTAAAGATTAATAAAACAAGGGTCTAAGGTACTGAATCTTCTCCATGACCAATTGACTTGAACAATTGATCAAGAAATTAGGGTTGCCAATTTTAACCCTAGACCCGTAAATTATAACTTAAAATCATTAAGAAATGCAATAACATAAACATAAAGCAAGCATGAACATAATTAAACTAATTAGGAAATCCATAATTAAAGCTAATAACATCATAAACTCATAATTAAAAGCACAATAAATTAACACCAAGCATGGAGGGAAAATATATTTAAACTACAACTAGAAAGTCAAAGAAACTACTATGCTTATCATAAATCTTAGCAAGAACATAGATAACAAATACAACCAAATGCATGAAAATGACTATCATAGAAAAATCCATATAACTTTTACTGCCTATTATTTAACTTAAATCTTAGCAAAAATCTAGTTTATCATAAACCGATGTCACATTGACATCGGTTGCTTTAACATCATTTTAAAACCAATGTTTAATTGTCTTCCAGAACCGATGTCACATAAAGCCCCTTTTTGTAGTAGTGGTCATCTAATAAGATTCAACATCTCTAAAATTGATCGGAGATTTTGTGCACCACTCTTTTGAAATAGGATGGTTTGAAATCTCCCCCGTAATAGGACGAGTTCAATTGTAGAGCGACAAGATATTCTTGAGTCATGTCTCTCGAGAAATGATTTTTGGAGTAAAATTTATAGTTCACACATGTGACGGAAATGAAAATTACACTAAACACAAGAAGAATTTAATTGGGATTTTTTTAGAGCTACTAATTTGGAAAAAAAACTTTGGAAGTTAAACTAAAAACAGGTATTGAAAACAAACATTTAAATGAATATGAGAATTGAAAGGACTTTGAAAAGGATTAAATCATTAAACAAAAAGAGTTTCTATAAAAAAGTAAAATCAAAAGCAACTTGAGGAAAGTTCGACTCATTAAGAGCCCTGGATCTAGAAAGTGAAAGCAAATCAAAAACAACTGATTAGCAAACACTAATTAAGAACCCTTGATCTAGAAATTAAAAACAAATCAAAGAAATTGAAGAGAAATAAAGTAAATTGAAGAACTCCAAACAACTACTTCAATCCTAACCACAAATCATCACAAAATTTGTAAACGTTAACTAAAAAGCCTAGACATGAATTCTTGATCTAAGATCTAATAAAAAATAAGCAACAAACAATTAAAAATCAGTAAATGCAATGAAAATGGAAAGCTTACTAAAATCAGCCACAACATCTTCAATCCTTGCTTCTCACTTGATAAGAAAGTCACAATTCACAAACTCCTTGAATCAAAATATGGATCTAAGTAGGAATGAATATAAAAATGATGAAGAACATTGTTAATTTCTTGGAGAAAAAGCTAAAATTACTCTAAAATGAGTATTAATGAAAGTTGAAGCATAAACACCCAACAAGGGGTATTTATAACCCTTTAACCGCCTAAGACATTTAGTGATATGATTGAGCCTCGATTCTTTAGCTTCTAGACACCAAAACATTTTTAGAGGCTTAATAATGCCTTCATCAAGGGTCCAAAGAGGGTGATTTGTGAAGCACAAAAGGATGGTTGAAGGTTCACTGAGTGAATGCACCACTTCACCTAAGCTTGGACTGATGGTTGGAATAACCTTTGCCAAGGGTTCTCTTGGTGCTGGCTTAGTGGGGTAGGTTGACGAAGAGTAATCTAAGGTGGTAGGCTCGGTGCTAGGTCATTGCACCTCTAGATGCACGAGTGACCGTGCGCGCTATCGAAAGCTGGAAACATTGTTCGGCAACTCAGAGGTTAACTGCTACCAGGCTGGGCGTGATGTGCACTGACAGAAGAGGGCCTCTAAAGAATGATTTGCAACTGCTAATGGAGACGGGCGGTGGTGAACAACAACTGTTGATGAGTGCAAGGGGTTGTGACCATGGTGTTGTACCTTTGGGCAGTAGCTGCCGAAAGATACAAGCATGTGCGGCAGATGCCGAGATGTGTTGCATGTGATGTGAGAAGATAAGAGGATGATGGGCAATGCTGCTGAAGGATGCCCGCAAGTTCAGGCGGCCATGTGCCTTGCTTGCGAGACTTATGGGCATGCAGATGATAGTTTGTGACTGTGGCCATATGCGTTCTTGATTATCGATCATCATCATTTCCATTGATCTTCACAAAGTCGACTCGCCATGGAAATTATCAGGCTTGGCCCATCCTTTAACCTCAGCCCTTGCCCGTGTTGACCAGTATTGACGCTACACAATAAAATAATATATAAATCCTAAAAAATACAAGAAAAATGTAAAAAATAATAAAAAGATAAAAAAAATGAAAATATAATAAGAAAATAAAAGGATAACATATATAAAGAAAACAAGCCTTCGAAGAAGAAGATATATCTGATTTACATCCAAGAGAAGGATTATCTCCAATTGAAAACGTCTCCCAATCCATTGTTCAAGCTTATTCTGTCGCTTTCCAAGGAACAATTAGCAGTGGTGAGGGAGATTGGGTTAGGTGGCATGCTAGAGCTGGAAACTAGGGAGAATCATTCCGAGATGACGAAGTTTCTGGTTAATAACTTTATTATTGTCGATGTTTATTTAAACTAGAGAATATTGAGCTAAAACTAGAGGAGAAGGATGTTTTTTCCATCATTGACCTCCCTAAGGAGGAAGTTTGATCGTAAAAGCTATCAATAGAAAATTTAATTCTTATACATACACTAATTATATTAATTTCCCTTCATAATGATATTATACTCGTGTATACTAAAAGACTTCATCTTGGAATGCATATGCCAAAGGCGAGAAGTACAAGGCATTCATCTCAAAATAAAGAAAATGTTGGAACAATGAAAGTGGTGGCCCAGTTATAACTCAATGGCAGGCATTACAGGTAAAGGAAGTCTATGGTGATGACCTTAAACGTGACTTTGTCATGCCTGTTGTCACTACATTATTCAAAGCGCACAAAGATCAAAATATAAACTATAAGATTCTAATGGTAAAATGATTGTTTGTAACCTGTACTATTTATGTTTTTACGCTTTTCAATCTAATATGTTTTTCTTGCCATTTGCACCCGTACTACACAGGTTTGTTAAATGCAACCTCCGGCTCATTTTCCATCCAAAAAGTCACTGGGCTCATGTGCGTGTCATTCACGCGCCATTTTTGTGGATTTTTTGATGGAGTATCTTCAAGACATGAATAAGATTAAGAATCTTAATTGGTGTATTTCATCATCCAATGTCTAGTTTCTTCAATTGAAGAGTTGAAGTGAAGCACAACCACAAACTATTTTATAGCTGGCCCCATTTTTATAGCTGCGGCCATGTTTGCCCTAGCATTCAGAATACTGGATTCGGTATTCTGAATACCGAATACTCGTTTGTCATAAGACTCAAGAATCAAATACTCAAACAACAATATCTTACAATTAAATAATCAAATATTACTAATACAATATAATAATACAATACCACCTACTTTCCAGATATGATTTGACATCAAATATAATATAATAATATATTATCACCCAATTTTCAGACATGATTTGACATCTATAGTAAAAAGTAAATGATTCTGAATCCTATAACAAACAGGAATTCTTATTATTCATAGAATTCTGAATACCCTAAGATTCTGATTACCAGGATTTAGAATCCCAATGAATGCTAGTCCAAACAGGCAAGAGATCTATGAATCTGGTTTTGTTTTTCTTCTATTCGAGTTAAATGATCTGGAAATCATGACAAACAGTTTGAGAAAATTGAACACAAAGATGAATAACGGGTGTAGGGGTAATATCTAAATGGAAAAACTTATTTGTTGAAAGTATAAATGTCCTAGAGACAATTAGATTTAAAGACGTTATACTTGATCACAATTATTATATATCGTTATATATATGGCAATGCACTTATTGAATTATTATTTTGATTGTTTGTAATTATTCATATAAATTTCCCCGTAGAGTTTATGTTGTCATTGATATGGTGAGATGTCAGTGATAAAACATTACTATTAAAATAGCCACGACTAATGATTATCAAGATTGGGATATTGATAATATAATATATGTTGGCATGTGATCTGCATCACATTCTTAGAGAATGCAGTTAGTATCACGACTGTGAATAATAGTTATTCGTGATGGACACATGGATACTTTAGAGAGTATTGGTAAACCCTAATGATAAGTTATTTATTGTTTGTCTATAAACTTATCAGTATATAAAGCGTGTGATAATCCTTTTACTTGAGGTCAATACGCACCTTGTTTATTGAGTGATGTACTTTGACTATGACCAATGCTTGCACTCCTTTTCGGGGTAGATATGGCTTATGTTGGGTGCATCATGATGTAAATGAAGGTGTTATTTGAGCCAATAAAGAATTCATTCCTCGATTGGAATTTCGAGAGAGATCACTCATAATCTCTATATTAGGTCGACTAAAGTCATTGGTCAATGCAAGAGACATATTAAATATAGTATTGAGTATGTTCTAGTTAACGACTAATAAAGATGAGATAAATTGATTAAGTCATTGAGATAGATACTTGGATAAATATTAAGCTTAATCAAGTGATTCAGAATGAAAGGAATTTCACCAAGGCTTTTGTATAAAGGTTATAATTCGCTGAGTTCAAGTGAATGTTCTTTATATATCGAGTTCGTCCAACTAAGACGTCTAGGAGTTTTGTTTGGATCATCATTATATTGATGTCATATATAAAGGCCTATAGGGTCAAACTATATGCGATTACTTTTTCGAATTAAGAGTGTATCAAGAAAGTATTAAAAATATTCATTTAGAATTGAAATATTTAATTGTTAATAATTATGATGTTAATTTCTATTTGATAGAAATTATTTAATTAAACTAAATTGGGTTTGGATTTACTTATCTATGTTATATTAATTAAGGTACTTGGGCTAAAACTGTTTTGGGCCCATGTCTTGGATTAGGGTTCTCTTATGATTAGGGTTCTCTTATGATCTAAAACTGTTTTTTAGATCCAATCCTTTTTAGGATTAGGGTTCTCTTATGTACCTAGTATAAATATAACATAAAGTCATAATTTGGCTACAGAGAGACACAGAGAGTTTTTAGAAAACATAAATTCTAATTTTGAGATTTGGGGGTTCTTGAGCTTTTGTGAGATTTCCTATCTTTCTTTACAATAGCAATACACTGAAGTTGGATCTTGCAGTCGAAGAATTAATTGCGTGGATACCTTAGTATTAAACTCAGATCTAGATTTACTATAAGGTTTTCATGCTTTTCTCTCGTTTATTTGTCGCATAAATATAATCATTCATAATATATTTCTGTTGGATCTAAAAAAAAAAAATTTAAAACCCCCACTGCACGAGCATGGTGTTCGCCTCTACAAATTCCAACAGTTGTTAGGTAAGGAATTCAAAGGATTTTATTTTATTTTTTATTTCTATAGAAGAACCGGTCGATCCCCTGCATGCCAATTTTCCCAGTTCTAAGATGTTTTATCTGATTCCGATCAGTTCTTACCGGTTCTATATGGTTTAACCGAACATCCAGTTTTATTGTGTAGTCCGGCCTGTTCGATACGATTTTTATTACAAATGACAGAAAAAGATGCAAATGCCCATAGTATGACCAAAATGCTTTACCAGTATTTTTATAAGAATAAAATTATCTAATTTAATCACTCGGTCTATCCAACTCTACCTCCAGTTTGTTATTTGTAGCCCTAACCGCTGGGAAATAGTCGACAAAGAGTAGGAAACTCTTTTTTTCCCTGCCAACTTGCCAAAGATCCAATTATCCATTTTTTCAGACCACACATCATTTGCAAGCTTACTTAATTATGTTGCCAACGTCACCTTACAATAGGATTCATAGATTGGTAGGAAATCACTAGACATGTTTAAGTAATTTCGGAGGCCAATTTCTTATTAAGTAATGTAATTATTGTTACGTATTGTTTACTTAATATATATAATAATAAATATTTAAGACTGCAGGTTGGTAGGCGGGGTGAGGGGTGGTTTGATGTTGCTGGGAACAGGATAGAATGGTTTCAAAAATGTCAACAGACTCGGGCAACATTTGTCCGACATAGAGGCTGTTAGTGTCAGGATTTAATGGAATTTTGTGTAGAGTCAGTGGCGGAGTCAGACTTTTAAAGTTACCCGAGCTAAAGTATTTTTAACGGAAAAAAAATAATATGGAATAAGACACACACCAATTGACCTTTACCCTTATCTTGCACAATCACAATAAGAAAAAGGAACGGGGGATTTTGACGCATGATCCAAGAAGCTCGACAATTTATCACATTAATCAAAATAAATAAGCTTGACAGTTTTGCTTTTAAAAAAAGAGATGATCAAGTAAGATAATGAAATTCCAAAACAAACACTTAAAAGTTCACTTGACACCAATGCAAAGTCCATTAAAAAAATAATTGTGAGGCATTGAAACTAGAAGAGAGGCATCAAAAAACATGGAAAACTAACAAAAATCTCCACCATCCTGCAAGAATTTAATGAAGTTTAAATACACCAATATTTTCAAAACCCATCATTCAATGATAATTATCAATTTAAATTAAAAGATGCAAAGATAATTTATATAAACATACCATTATTATTGAAGTTGTGATCTACGATTCTTCAAAGTATAATATTCATCAATTATAGAATTTGAGCCGATACTTGAATCAAACTCTCTTTCAATATAGATAATTAGAGAATCTGCAAGAAAATCATCTCCCATTTTCTTACAAAGAACTTTCTTCACATGCTTCATAGCCGAAAATGCACGTTCGGTAGTTGCCGTGGAGATTGGCAAAGTTAGAATTATACGGATGTTAAGCTTTGTAGTTTTTTGATATTTTGTTTGTAATTTTTGCTGAATTTGATGTAATAAGAAGCTGTATCAGACGAAGAGAAAGGAGGAAAGATAGTTTAGGGAAGGAAAGTAGGTAGGTAGAAAAAAAATATAATTTCATTCATAGCCTCCACAATTTGTTTCTTCCCTGTTTATACATATAAGGGGGACCATTTAAAACCAAATAACCTAATAGCAACACAAAGTTAAATAAATAAACTAGATAAGAGCCCATATGTAATTAATTAATTTCTACCATTTATTGAGTCCAAAAGCCCAATAATTAATATGTTCCAGCCGGCCCAACAATCAACCCATTTCTGCTGCCCAACCCGTTCCAGCTTCCTGGTTGGATGACCCGCTGACCCGCTCATCTTCCCTTTTCAAATCGGGGTTGCCTTCGTTTTTTTTCAAAAATGCCATCTTCAACCCTAATCAGACCCTCTTTGCCAATTCCACCTGAATCCCTTCCCATTCCACCATCGCCGGCAACGCCCAGCCTCGTAACCATAACAATACCGCCCCGATTAACAGATCCTTGACCGCAAGAATCAAAAGTCGAAAACTTTTTCCCTATGAATTTAACATCCTCCCATGAAGCCAATTCCAATTTAGGTTTTACCCATTCCACCAGAATTTTCTCAATTTCCTCACCCCTTCGAGTGATGCTGCGCTTATCCAAGATCATGCCGGGGCTAATTCAGAAAACTCCATCGGCATCTATTTCTGGCAACTCCTCTAGAGGTGAGATCTCTGGTTTAATTTTTTGTTTCAATAGGGATACGTGAAGCACTGGGTGTATTTTTGAACCCTCTAGTAAGTCCAGCTTATAAGCTACTTTTCCAGTCTTTTGAATGACAGTGTAAGGTCCGTAGAAGCGGGAAGCTAGCTTCAAGTTCTTGCGCAGGTGTAAGGACTTTTGCTTGTAAGGCTGGAGCTTTAGTTAAACTTGATCCCCTAACTCAAAGTTCCTTTTTGTCCGAGTTTTGTCTGCATTAGTTTTCATTCGATTTTGGGCATGCATTACGTTATCTCTTATGGTCTTCAACATAATCTGCCTCTGCTGAAATAGATCTTTGGCTTCTGCATTGCATGTATCCATATAGGGTCTTGTAGATAGGATAGGGGGTATAGCCATATAGGGCCTGAAAAGGAGTCATTTTCAACCCTGTATGATAATTGGTATTATACCAATGTTCTGCAAGGGATATCCATTTGAACCATTGTCTTGGTGTAGCACTTGTCATGCATCTTAAGTAAGTTTCTAGGCACTGGTTCAATCTTTCATTTGCCCATCTGTCTGTGGGTGGTAAGCTGTTGATAGATTGAGTCTTACCCCCAGCATCTTAAATAGATCCTTCCAGAATGCACTAGTAAAAACCTTGTCCCTATCTGATATGATGCTCACTGGTAATCCATGTAACTTGTAAATGGTGTCCACAAACAATTTGGCTGTAGACCGTGCTGTGTAAGGGTGTAAAAGTGCTATAAAATTCCATACTTTGTGAATCTGTCAATGATCACAAGTATCACATCCTTCCCTCCAGATTTTGGTAACCCCTCCACAAAA
The DNA here is from genome assembly GCA_014905375.1 of Phtheirospermum japonicum. Taxonomy (NCBI): domain Eukaryota; kingdom Viridiplantae; phylum Streptophyta; class Magnoliopsida; order Lamiales; family Orobanchaceae; genus Phtheirospermum; species Phtheirospermum japonicum. The sequence continues at coordinate 443,699 of BMAC01000400.1, read as the reverse complement.
TACATAGAAATGTGTGTCCAAGCCTGCTCAGGAATGGGTAAAGGTTGTAGTAAACCAGGATGTCCTTCCCTATCTGGTTTGTTTCTCATACACACATCACATGCTTGCACCATCTTGACAACATATCTCTGCATCTTAGGCCAGAAGAAAACACCCTTCAATCTCATATAAGTCCCATTAACCCCTGAGTGACCCCCATAGGCGGACTCATGCATGATTGACAATATCTATTTTTTAATCTTGTCATCCTGTCCAACCAACAGCTTACCCTTGTATCTTATGACTCCTCCACTGATTGTGTATTCTGGAAAAAAATTAGGGTTTATACTCTTGGAAACTAGTATCTTGTTACATAGTGGGTCCTTGGCATAGGTAGCTATCACCTCTTTCACCCATTCTGGAATTACCAGTGTGATGGCCTCACAGCTATCTCAGTCTCTTCCCTCCTTGATAGAGCATCTGCAGCTCTATTCTCTATTCCCTTCCTGTATTGTATCTCATAGTCAAGCCCCAAGAGTTTAGTGATCCACCTTTGTTGTATAGGAGACATCACCCTTTGATCCAACAGATGATTGACGACCTATTGATCAGTTATGATTATGAATTTTTGCCCTTGGGGATAATATCTCCACCTCTGAATGGCCATTAGGACAACAATAAACTCCCTCTCATACACAGATAAGTTTTGATTCCTAGGGCAAAGTGTCTTGCTCATGTAAGCAATGGGCCTGCCTTGCTGCATCAGCACAGCCCCTACCCCATACCCACTAGCATCAGTCTCCAGGATAATAGGTTGAGTGTAGTCAGGTAGTGTGAGGACTGGTGTGGAAATCATGGCTTCCTTCAACTTGTTAAATGCATCCTCATCTTCCTCTCCCCATTTGAATTGGTTTTTCCTTAGCAGAGCTGTGAGTGGTTTGAAAATAATTCCATATCCTTTAACAAACCTCTTGTAGTAACCTGTCAACCCAAGAAATCCCGTCAGTTGCTTTACAGTAGTAGGCTTAGGCCAGTTGACCATACATTCAACCTTATGTGGGTCAGTGGAGATCCATCGTCAGATATCACATGCCCTAGATATTCAATTTGCTTTTGCCCAAAATGACATTTACTTCTTTTGGCATAAAGAGTGTTCTCCCTCAACAGGCTTAGTACCTCTTCCAGGTGCCTTAAATGTGACTCCCACTTCTTTCTGTAAACCAAAATATCATCAAAAAACACAAGGGTATGCTTCCTCAAGCACCCCTTGAAAACCTGGTTCATTAGGGATTGAAATGTCGCAGGTGCATTACACAGCCCAAAGGGCATTACCAGAAATTCATAGTGGCCATGATGATAGCTTAATGCAGTGAGATACCTATGCTGTGGGTCCATTAATATATGAAAGTACCCTGATCTCAGATCAATCTTAGAGAAGTACATGGCCCCAAAAAGTTCATCTATCAGTTCCTCAATAAAGGGATAGGATAATCATGATTCACTGTCAGTTCATTTAAATACCTATAGTCAACACACATCCTCCAGGTTTCATCCTTTTCTTCACTAATAGAACTGGAGATGCAAAAGGGATTTTGATGTTCTGTATCATTCCTTATTCTAACAATTCCTGTACAATCTTCTCTATTTCATCCTTGTGGTTATGGGAATCCCTGTAGGGGTATTGATGCTTAGGTGTGCTCCCAGGTTTGAGGATTATCTGATGTTCAACCCCCCTGCTGGGGGGTAATCCTTTTGGCTCCTTAAAAACATCCTCATACCTCTCCAGCAGACTTGTTAGTCCCTCATCCTCCTTGAAATCCTTCTTAGTTGTATGTAACACATAGATCTCCTCCACCTGCTCCTCAAGGTCTTCATGTAACATCCCGTAAAGGAAATGCTCAGCGATGAGCTGACAATGAGATATGTCTAAGGGCCTTCAATCTAGTTCTCTTTCCATCTAGGTTCACAGTGACTGACATGTCCTTATAATCTAATTCAATGGGGTATTTTCCTTCAGCCAATTACCTCCCAAAATGAGGTCACAGCCTTCATGTTGAAGGAGCCTCAGGGGATACCTAAACATGTAATTCTGCATCTTCCAGGTGAACCCTTTAGCTTGCTGAGAACTCAATAACCTCTGCCCATTAGCCACCTTAACTAGAATAGGTATGGTGGACCCCAGTTCACATCCCAGTTCTCTAGCAGTTGACTCTTTAATGAAACTCAATGTGCTTCTAGTGTCTAGCAACACATGTAACTGTTTGTCCCCATAATACCCCACAAATCTCATGGTTGTGGGACTAAGTTCTCCTACAATAGAGTTGGGTGACATTTGTATTTCATTAACTGGTCCCAGTCCTCCTTCAGGTTTTTCGTGGTTCTGAACGGAGTCTAAGTAGGTTAATTCCTCTTCTTCAGTCATTATCATGTAGTTAATTTTGTTCTTGCACCTGTGTCCAACCACAAACTTCTCATCACAATTATAGCAGAGTCATTTATCTCTTCTTGCAGCCATTTCTGCTGAGGTGAGTAATTTAGGAGGTGGTTTTCCTTGATTAGGAAGAGCCTGTCTGTAAGCATTAGGGGTATTTGATGCAGTGCTTCTCTGATTACGGTAGGGTGTGGGAATGAAATTCTTGTTAGGGCCCTTGACTCTCTTGGTAATTGCCTCTCGGGTTAGCAATTGCTTCCTTCCCAGTTCTATGGTCTGTTGGAGGGTGTCAGGCTCAAACATGTTCACAAAAGCTTGTAGGTCCTCACTTAACCCACTGATGAAGCTTGCTATGAAGTAGTCTTCAGTGTAACCTTTATGATTTAACATAAGCATGCAGGCTCTCAGCTCTTCAAATTTCTCAACATACTCAGCATATGAACTCCCCTGTTTCAGTTTGTTGAATTCTCCAATAATTTTTTCTTCCTTCAGTTCATAAAACTTAGCAGAAATAATCCCTACAAATTGTTGCCATGTGAGGTCAGTTTCACCTGAGTTGAAATTCTAGAACCATTGGGCAGCCCTCCCCTCAAAGTGCATAGTATCTAGTATGACCTTTTGTGTTTATCGAAAATTTTGTATCAATCTAAAATACCCTTTGCATTTAAGGATCCAGGTTCTAGGGTTTGAACCATCAAATCTGGGGAAATCAATTTTAGGTAAGGGACTGAGGATTTGAGGGTTTTGTTGTTCTGTTAATATCCTGCCTCTTGTTGATGATTGTGTTCTGTATTGTGACCCTTCATGGACATGGTCTGGAAAAGGGGATCCCAGAATGGATTCCTCTTCAGTTGTAGCTTTGCCTTTGCTCATATTCGGAATAGTGGCAAGGGTTTTTGTGAGGTGATCAAGCTTGTCAATAAAATCTGTTCTTAATTCCTGCATCTCTGCCCTGATCCCATTGACTTGTTCTTGAGTTTCTTGGTCTTTTGCTGCTCTTTTTTGAGTTTCTGTCTAAAAATTAATCTCGGATTTTCTTTGTGTTTCTTGCAGATCCTTCAAGCGCGTGCCTTCTGCCATGGCCATGGAAAGTGGGCTCTGGATACCACTTGTTAAGCTTTGTAATTTTTTGATATTTTGTTTGTAACGTTTGCTGAATTTGATGTAATAAGAAGCTGTATCAGACGAAGAGAAAGGAGGAATGATAGATTAGGGAAGGAAAGTAGGTAGGTAGAAAAAAATGTAATTTCATTCATAGCCTCCACAATTTGTTTCTCCCCTATTTATACATATAAGGGGGGACCATTTAACACCAAATGACTTAATAGCAACACAAATTTAAATAAATAAACTAGATAAGAGCCCATATGTAATTAATTAATTGCTGCCATTTATTGAGCCAAAAAGCCCAATAATTAATATGTTCCAGCCGGCCCAACAATCAACCCATTTCTGCTACCCAACCCGTTCCAGCTTTCTGGTTGGATGACCCACTGAACCGCTCCTCTTCCCTTTTCAAATCTGGGTTGCCTTCTTTTTTTTCCAAAAACGCCATCTTCAACCCTAATCGGATCCTCTTCGCCAATTCCACCCGAATCCCTTCCAATTCCATCATCACCGGCAACACCCAGCCTCAATCAAACTGTAGCACTGCACCTTTCATGTTTCAAATAAGCTTCGACACAATTCTTAAATGGTAGACATTTTTTGAAAATCCTCATGGAAAACTACATCGAGCTCATAATGTTGAAGCTAACACCTCAAATGATGTATTTCCTGTTCAGTGAAATCTTCAGGATAATACTTCTCTACAAGAGTATAAATCTTGGATACATCGAACAATTTAAAATTATATTTCGGGTCCAAAGCAGTGTTGAGCATAAGAAGTTCTACCGTCTCATCATTGAACCTAGAGTTTAACTCTTCTAACTAATAATATATAGCAGAATTAAATATATCATAGCGAAAATGATGATCAACTGTGATGTTATTCTTTTGACAGCATGAACAACTATAATCCTTATAAGGATCAGTCATATCTGGTATATCAACATCTAATCTCATGCAAAATGATTCGACATATGAAAGAAGAATATCAAAACCATTATTTCTCAATGTCAGTATATGTGTTTTTCGTCGAGACTAAATCCATTGCATTTATGATATTGGGAGACTTTTGTTGCAAGGTAGGACAAAGAATATTTATGATCCCCATAATTTTATGCATCAAATGCAAAATATAAATGAAATCAAAAGACTTCATCACTGTTAAGGAACTATCAGCTTCCCAACGCATCGAAGTAGAAGAACCATCAATGATAATGCTTTCAAGCACATTGATAGTTCATCATACATATCTATTAAGCTGCAAATAGACTCAAAATGGGAGCTCCAACGAGTAATTCCAGCTTGATGTAATGTACCAGTCTGATTAGCTCCTCGGCCATTCTCGCATTCACCAATAGCAATAGAATGTGCAATTTCATTAACTTGAAAATATTGTAACTCGGCATTACGTTTGCAAGAAGATGTAATGAGATTGACAATAGTTGTCATAATTGAAAGTAAAAGCCATACATAGATTTACTTTTCAGCCACCGCAACTAACGCCAGTTGAAGATGATGAGTGAAACAATGCACGTAATATGCATATGGGGCAATCTTTAAGAAATAAAGCTTGCAAACCATAAAACAAACCACGCATGTTGCTAGCACCATCATACCCTTGACCTCGCATATTCTGATATCTAAATTATATCTACCAAGAACTCCACATATTCCTTTCTAAAGTGTTGCAGCAGTGGTGTCATGAACATGTACAATTTGAAAAAAAAAATGCTCCCGCAAAACACCATGGGCGTTAACAAATCTCAAAATTATAGCCATATTCTCTTTAATAGATACATATTTCGCTTCATCCACCAAAATACAAAACTTAGATTCTCCAATTTCATTACGAGTTTTATTTCTAACTCTGTTACCAATAATATGCAAGATTTCCTTTTGAGCTTCTAGTGAGGTATACTTTGCATTTCCCAGAGCTTTACGTAAGATAAAATCACCAATATTGAATTCTATTTTCCTAAAAGTTTAAGCATCTCAATGAAATTACCATGATTTTGGGAATCTGGAGATTCATCATGACCTCTCAATCCACATGCTTGAAAACTAAGCCAACGAACGCACTCAATTTTTGCTGTAAGTCTTAATCAATTCTTTTGAACATGTTCGGAAGACTCTCGATTCATAACTTTATCTATATGTTGAGTTACATTCATCAAATGAACAGCGGCTTCTGCAGCTTTATTGTGCCTTGAGTTAGAATTTTCCATATGAGTCAAAAAAGGACAATTAGTTTGATTGTTAACATATTTTCAGTTTTTGAACCCTCCAACCGTAAAGGGAGAGTGTTGTGCTTCATTTAACTCAAATAGATAGTACAGAAAACAAAACACCGCATCCTTCGATTGAGAGTACTCTAACCATTTAAATGTTTCAAACCATCAATAACAAAATGCACATTTTCTCTTACCAGAATCAGACAGTGGGTAATTCTTTAATTTAGACTGACATGGCCCTATATTGATATAAGCTCATCTAATATCACCACGCTGATTAACAGGATGTCACCACATCGGAATACGCAATCCAGGATACCGTTCAAGAGAGTTTCATTAAACTCAAGTCTTTGAGATTTAGATGGAGGTTCCGGCTGGATGGATTAGTCTCGGATCTCTTGGACGATGAAGGATTATCGACTATTGGATCAAAGAATGAAATGATATTACCTTTATGTCCCTTTTGATTTGACATGAATACATGTTTAAGAAAAAATCAATAATTTAATATTCAATCAAAGTTAGGATTAAAAATAATAATACTTAGAAATTTCAAAGAAAATTGAATTTCTTTGTAATATGGATATACAACAAGGCTAGTATTTTTTTTAAATTAAAAAGTTACTAATAAAGTAGTGGCTCTATCATATATCCCAATGACAACTATTTGGTGAAGGAAAGTCTAAAAAAATGTAAGAAATTAGTGGAACCAAATTTCGTAGCATCATTTTTTATTGTATGACCGGTGAGAAGTGAGTAGCTAATAAATTTAAAAAAATATAATTGAGGAATTAGAATTAGATGAGATTGAGTCCTCGAAAGAAAATACAGTTCAAGTTGTTAAATTAAAATTAAGGAATTAGAATTTAGGATTTAAGGTTATAATATTGAATGTTGAATCTATGAATTTTGAAAACTTACCTATTGATTATGGAGCTTCTGAAACAAGATAGAATTGGAATCGAAATTGGATGAACCTTTTTGTTTGCTTTGAGATGTTTGCCTCTTTCTTCGAATTTATTTTTGGTCTGCGTCATTTTCTTAAACCTCTCTGTATCTCTGTATCTCTCTTGTTCCTTTGTTTTCAAACTGAATATTAAGCAAGCCTACAAATCGAATACAAAAATATATTAGCTAATTAGGATTGGTTTTATTGGGCTCAATTAAGTTTTAATTAAGTGGTAATGGGCTTAAGTGATAGTGGGCTGACTTATTAAAAAAAAAAACACCTAATGGATGGTTGATCTAAAGTCACCCGACTACAGCCCGGGGAAGGCTTTGAGTGCCTCCGCCCTTGTGTAGAGTGGCATAGGTTGTGTGGGCGGCAGCTGCAAAAGCCGTTGGACAACAATGTTTAGAATTTCTAGAATTATTTACTAAGATAAACAAAATTAAGAATATTATAACTCTTTTCTTAGAGTAGTGTTTACGCGCACAAGTACACGGATATGACTCCCTCTTACACTTACTAATATTGTATCACCGTCTTAACTACTTTCTTAGCCAACACGTGGCTTCTGGACCACTATGTAGAATTACTTCAAGGCTGAATGACGATCATCCCAATCACCCAAATAACAAAGATAGAAAGTTTTGATATTTCAGAGATGTTATAACTTCATGCGAAGCTTTGATGACAAGCAATAAAAATAGGGGTGTTGATAATTGAACCCACCCGCACCCATCCGAGCGGTTTTCTAACAGCTAGGGTGGGTTTAATGCGCTAATTATACTTATGCGGGTGGTTTATTTAACAAAACATGAAATCACAAACCATGCGAGCATATCGAGCATAACAATATACGCTTAACTAACATGTTGAATACTCAATTCACCCGCAACTCTTCACACCCCTCCTCCCCACCACCCACAGAATGAAATTGTGTCGGAGAATTTGTGAAGAGCCGTAAACCGTGTAGGCGAATAGAATATAAATAAAAACTATCTAATCTCCCACCGAATACCCCTAACTAAAAAGAATACAACAAAACTCAAGAATTCTCTGTTTCTTTCAATTTATATGATAAAACTCGATCGACTGAACCATGAGCCCTTGTGACCTATTTATACAAGTTTATGAAAGCATTGTCTTGACAAGTCACTTGTATCAAAATATTCTACTCATTGCAAACACCTTTTTAATGTATACTCTCATCAGAAGATAAATTTCTTGTATGATGCAACTTAATGCAAATCTTCACATGAAAATTTGAAATTGTCGATATTGTAAAACTTACTTCGAGTTTTGAAGTTTCCAGTCTTTGTCCAGCATCTTGCCTCTTTTTATCGTTGATCCTCGCAATAGATTTTCTTTCTTTTTCATGCACCGATCGCCACAAGCAAAATATAAATATACTAGTTTAGAAAACCGCGATTACGCGGGCATAAATAAGAAAATGTATAAAAATATAAAATCTATAAAAATAAACTATTTCGTAAATTGATCATTAATGTCAAAAAGAAAACAAAATAATTTTCAAATTATGAAACACTTTTTGTGAACTACATTAACTATCTTATTCACAATGAACTTTAATGACATACATAAACACTCTTTAATTCTAGTCATTTACATCAAATATCACAGTAGGTTTTTCATTTCTTTTCTGAGGATGAAATGAAACAATATGATCATCACAACATAGCGCGACTAAACTCGTAAAAGAATAATTGAGAATCAAAAAAGTAGTATATCCATTAAAATAAAAAATGAAATTAATATTACAAAAAGCACCTTAAATATTTTAATCCTATGATTTTTTTTTTAAAATTTGAGGTAAGCGAATATATAGAATATCATGCTCAATTCTAGAAAACGTTAGAATATTTTTTAAATTTATTTATGAAAATTAACACGACAAAAAATGGTAATTATACAAATTTTAATAATATTAGATAATTAAATGTGTTATAATTCTTATAACAATTCTACATAATGTTAGAAAAATTTATTTATTTTTTATGAAAATTCAAAAACATGACTTACAAAATTAATTGTAATAATTCTTAGATAATTTAAATCTCAAATGAATTTTATTTATTTATTCTAACTTTAAAAATCTTAGTTGAGTTTTCATATTTTTGTTTAACATATACCATGTTTACTTTAATTTTACATTTGAAATATCTTTTGTTATTCAATATCATATTTGAAGATTTATTCTCCATTTTCATAAACTAACTCTTATTAGGATTACATGAATATTCATATTTTCATAAAAGAATTCCAATATATTCAAATTGATATTCTTTATTTTCCAAACCATTTCTTGGTTTATAAAATTTAAGATTTTATAATATATTTTCATATTTATTTTTAGGGAAAAAGATTGTAACCATCCTGTACTATACACGTTTTTTGAGTTTGCATCCTAACATTTTTTTTGTAATTTAATGCATCCTGTACTTCAAAAAATTCTGAAAGTGCATCCTCCGACAAGCCAACTCGCCCCAACTCGCCGAAACTCACCTAATCTCGCGAGTGACATTGCATATTTTCAAACCCATATACTTTAGGTGAGTTCCGGTGAATTTTTTATTTATTTAAAACTAGTTTCGGTATATTTTATTAAATATGCAAACTCACCGAATTTATTATTTAATAAATAATAAATTTTATTTATTTAATAAAATTAGTTCCGGTAAACGTTAGGATAAAATATGGTTTGCATATTTATTTAATAAATTCTAGTTTTTATTTAATAAAACTAGTTTTTTTCTAAATTTTGTATAGTACAGGATACACTTTCAAAATTTTGTATAGTACAGGATGCATTAAATTACAAAAAAAACGTTAGGATGCAAACCCAAAAAAAGTGTATAGTACAGGATGGTTACATTCTTTTTCCCTTGTTTTTAATTGTAATTTTAAATACTTATTCTTCAATTTTCAGTTTTTCTTCTAGGCATGTTGTAAAAAAGTGTTTTTTTCCATGGTAATTAATATAAGAAAGTACATTGGAGTTTGATCTAATAAAAAAACAAGTTAACTTTCAACAATAATGAGTCTGGTTCTCATACTACTCATCATCATCATCATCGTCATCATCATAATCATTCTTTTGCCTCTGATCATAGCGCTGCTAATGATTATAGGGGTAGCTGTATGGGATATAGCCGCCGTGATT
>BMAC01000400.1:417120-433739 GCA_014905375.1 Phtheirospermum japonicum | reverse complement strand
TGAAGGTCTATGGTTTTGAAAATAAGTATCAGTTTGTGATGTTGCTTTCAATGTTAACCAACACTGAATACCAACATCAAACAGATTCAGAGTAATAAACAGCAGTTTTAGAAAACATATGTTAAGAACGATGTTAACAACATCGAAACTAACATCAAACAGAGTTAAAAACGTGCAGCGGAATAAATATAAAAAATAGTTTGAATACAGTAATTTTAAATCCGTTCAAAAGTAAAAATACTTGTGAACTTGGGTGTACAGACCCAAAAACTATATTACTTTTCTTTGTTCAAGATCAATACAAAAAAATAAGAATCAATATATGAGAACTATAATATCAAACACATGATACTAAATACTTGTCGCCTTGATGAAAAGATCTTCTCCGTTGGTTACGCAACTTCGAAGAACTTCTTGATCTCGAACAGTGGCTCCAAGTAGCTATCTTTCTTGTGTTCTTCCTTGATACTTTGCGTCGCTCGTTCCTTGCTTTTCCGTGCGTCTCTTGGTTGTGGCAAAGATTAATTTGTCTTGCGTTCTAGTGTTGTCTTAAATAGACAAGTCCTAAAGTCCTAGTCCTGATAAACAAGGAAAATAAATTCTAAACAAAATCTAAGAAACTAATTAAAGTCCTAGTCAAAAACTAGGAAACAAATAAAGTCTTAAGTCTAGTTCCCTAATTTATTTTGAGCCCAAGAAAGGCAAACAACTAAATAAGGAATTATTCCCAAGAATAAATTCCTCAACAATCTCCCCCTTTTGCCTTTCCAGAAAAAATACCCAAGACGCATGAAAATGGTCAAAAGACTAGAAACTCCCCCTGAATTAGAAACTCCCCCTACATTAGAAACTCCCCCTAAAAGAAGTAACCATTGTTTAAAACAAACAAAAACAAACCACATTCACAGCAGCGTCTTCTACAACTTCTCCCCCTTTTTTTTTCTGAAAGCAAAAGGACCTCAATAAATGAGTCCCGAAGCGCCTGGTGTTGTGCAACCTGGTTATCAAATAGAGTAATCTGGGCTCGGACAAACGGAGCAGAAAAATGAACCATGTTGGCACTGATGTTGGGAATACCAGAACCAACACCAGACCTGACACCAGCTCGAAGAGGTGTCTCGGTGCCTAAAGAAGGTAATCAGAGTCTGTTTCATGAAAACATAAACGGGGATTTTGGCGCTCAGCAATTATGCCTTGTTTTGAAATCCCAAGAACAGCTCTTCAGCTTCACTCGTCAAGAACCTCCTGGAGATCGGTTCCATGTCTTCAATATCGACGGCTTGAGACGGAGCCTCATTAGAGCTAGCAGAGTGGTAGGAGGAAGTTGTTGACATTGGTGCACTGGCAGATGGAACATTGTCAGAATCAGAGCTTGAAGAGGAGGCAGGATTGTCTGCAGGAGATGTTGGTTTCAGTGTCACAACACCAGAACCAACATGGGCTGACACGACAGCTTTGGACTTCTTCTTTTCTCTCTTTGGGTGGAATTTTCTTATTAGCTAGACGCACATTCTGTTTCCAGAGCTTTGTTGGGTGATGGTAAACTTGATATTCTGTAAGAGACTGAAAAACAACTACAAAAAGTAACCAAGTGTCGTAGGCAGTAATATTTGGAGAAAGGAAAAGTAAAAACCTTAACTTTGTCAATATGAAAAAGTCGTAAGCAATAGATAAAAGAAGGGGATGAACAAAGTAAAGTTAAAAAATAACTCCCCTACTCTTTCTCAAAATAAGACACATGATCTCTATGCTAAATAGCCCACTATCTCTTATTTGGAGAATAAAAATCACAAATCCCAACTACAAATTAAAACCGAGATAGAGCTAGATTTTTATAAACCATCACCATAGTTGAACAAAGCCTTTGCAAAGCAATTTTTCACTCACCAAATCAATATCTCTATTACCTGTCCAACCGTCCGATTACAACTCCACTGAAACACGCAGTTAGCAAGATTCAAAACAAGATTAAGAGAATTCAAGATAGACACGAACACAAACAACAGAACGCATAGCAAGGAGGCATCTTATCAAAGTATGAATGTCCTAATTGATGCCTAAAAAGATGACCTAAAAAGGTTAAAAAATCACATTATGGATCAATTTGTATCCAGATTTTCTTCATCTTTTTAGAGATTTGAAGAGAAATTAGCTTATCTTCAGCAATTGCTGTTAACACCTCTTGTTCTTGGACCTGGTAGAAAACTAGTTTCTGCGGGCAAGCTCCACAATCACATAATTGAAGAGGTTAGTCTTTTTGTCATCACTTTTATTACAACACAAGACCTTATCGCACTTTCAACCAGACTCAATGCATTTGGATTATGTATGAAAAGAAAATTAAAAATGCATGCAAAAATATACAGATGTTGTGACTGATGTTGGTATAGTGTGTCACAACATCAAACCCAACATTGGCTTAGACAATGCACATACCGAGATCTCTTCTCAAATGAGAGAAGGTCTCTAAATATAATGCCTTCGTGAAGATGTTAGCAAGCTGATTGTCTGTTCCTATATGCTCAAGGCTAACTATCTTCCTCTCAACCAAGTTTCGAATAAAGTGGTACCTTATGTCAATGTGTATGATTCGAGAATGCCGGACCAGATTTTTTGAGATATCAATGGCACTAGAATTATCACAGAGCACAGTCAATGTTCTTCTATGTAGACCGTAGTCCTCTATCATTTGGTTCATCCACAATAATTGTGTACAAGCACTTCCAGCTGCAATATACTCGGCTTTTAAGAGCATCCACTACTCCTTTGGGCTCTGTTTTGGAAAGAGACAAAGATTCTCAAGTTTTAGAACAATTAGTGAACAAGAAAACAAATCTTACCATCTCTTTGAAATTTATTTGTCGCTTTCTTGTAGTTCTTTCATCGATATCTCCAACGATTTGGCTCATAGGATGATTCTTCTGAATTCTTCACTAGTGGAAAAAACACGATTATCAGCGGTTCAAAACAGCTATTGGTGGCGGTTTTGAACCGCCTCTAATCGAGGCGACACTTAAAGTCAGATCCACACGGGTAGCGGTTCAAACCGCTACTTAAAACAGGAGCGGGTGGTGGTTCTTAGCTACGAACCGCTACCAAAAGTCTAATCCGGGTGGCGGTTCTCATTATAACCGCCACCAATAGTCCAAACTTTTGGTAGCGCTCCACATTGAACCGTGACTTAAAATGTCGACTTTTGGCAGCGCTTCATGCTGCACCGTGACTTAAAATGTAGACTTTTGGCAGCGGTTCTGTTTTAAACTGCCACTTACAGTGTAATTTTTTTTCCCTAGCTTCAGCACCCAAAAAATCCCCCAAATTTATTATAAATCTTACAAACCAAATTACGCATAGCAAACCAAAATATTCATAGGAAACACGAATTATCCAAACAAACAACAAATGTCATAAATATCAAACACAAACCATTCAAGTAAACAACAAATATATCATTTCAACCATAACAATTCAATCTTATCAATATACTCAACAAATGCTTACAATTAAAAATTTAGAAGACGTCAATAAAATATCTTGCGGACACATTTCGAATATCATTGAACTCCAACGGTAAGTAAGGACCTTGATTCGGTCAATAATCCTTAAATTAAAAAATATTGAAACAAAATATTAGATTTATTAATACTAACTAATTATAATTTAAACTTCTCATTATATAAACATTAAATATAATAAATGGCAAATTAGTTTCCTCAGCTACTACTGCAACAATCTTTACATCAAACCTGACATATCCACTTACTTTTGTAAAATAAAAACTAAAAAAAGGAAAAAATTACGAAAGTCGGCCGAGATTTGAAAAACATGTTAAAATAAAAAAAACAGAGCAGAAATTAATAAAAAAAATTTACCCTTTCTTTGTTAAAACCAGTCCCTACTGCTCCCCCTGAGCCAGCTGCAGATATTTTCCGAAAACTCTTTAAGACCAAAGAGAAAAGGCAAAAAATAAATGAGAAAATTAAGAATGAGAGGTTTTTTATATATGATTAACCTGATACAGATGAGGGAGGGTGCATTAGACTATCAATCCCGTACTTGACCTATTAATTATCAAAATAAACATTATCTTTTATGTTAGAACACGATGAGGGAGGGTGCATGAGACTATCAATCCCGTACTTGACCTATTAATTATCACAATAAACAATATCTTTTATGTTAGAACACAATCGTTTTGACCACCTTAGGATTTTATTTTATTTTTTTACTACCTGAGTAGCATAGCCACTAAATTCTTGTCCAAGTGTCAAAGGCGTAGCGTCTTGTTTGTGCGTACGACCGATTTTTACAATGTCTTTGAATTCTACAGACTGAAAAAATGCAAAAGTAATATTATAATATAATTAAATTTGAAACCTCTCTTGACCAGTCAAAGAAAACGCAAACCGAATATCATAATTATAACATATAAAGAAAAACAAAAAAAAGCACAATTAACAAATTTACCTGTGCATAAGACAAGCCAAAACCAGATCATAGGCCAGCTATATACGATTACCGTTGGAAACGTGCCGTTAGAAGACCATAATTTTAGTACAAGCACAAAATATTCTAGGAAACACCCTGAATATATGGTTCAAACGAAGTTGACAGAGTAAAACTAACTTGTCATGGTGGTACTTTCTCGAGTGGCGGCTGTTTATCTAGCAGCATCCCTCCTTGCTGCAAAGGACATCTTCAGCATGCGAAGATCCACGGGAGTACGTGGCAGCTTCAGCATCTCATAGGTAAATGCACAACAACCCGATCGAAAATACCAAAAACACCCCAGATTGCCGCAAATTAACACCGCGACAGCTAAAATTTCTCTGCCTTCAACTTCTTCTCCGATGGAGACTCAGCATTCTTCTCCTCATTCCTGTCAAACAGCCAGCTGCTGGTTTCTACCACCAGATTCTGCGGCCCCGCCATATAATAAATTTGCAGGACGTGATGATCTTACAGACCCGTTTCACTGTATCGTATGGATCTTGCGCTATTTCTCCTAAACTGTACAATCTACCAGCAATCAAGAATCTAGAGAGGATTTTACTGCCGGTTTGAATTCCGAAGACCATGATGAATGATAAGTAAACCGAACTTCAAGAAATTCACCACATACGCAGCAAAAATATTTCAAGTAGGCATTTTATCGAACATAGGGCAGGCAAAGGAATAACAGGCACCACTGATCTTTACTTGGCTGAGATCGTTTATAGCTTTATGYAAGTGATGAAGTGAACACACACGAAATTATACAGACAAAGTAGAAAGAATCGAATCAAGAAACCAAATAAATTCATTTAATCTCTATTCCTCTTCTCTCGGTTTGTTTTTCCTCTTCGTTCAATGGAGGAGCTTTCAATGATAAAACATATTCTTAAAATGATTAGAACTGACAACCCTTTCATTCAACAGAAAAAGCTAAACCAGTAGTGCATAAAAAATAAAAATAAAATCATAAGCACCTTGATTCCAACAATCGCAAGCAAAATGAGGTCTCCTTCGGGTATCTGCCAATTATCCAGTTCCTCATCATTGGAAGGAACCTTTTATGTTTCATATGTTCTATAGGCAATGGCAACACAGCGCAAACTCCCAGCACCCATATCTTCAATCGCTTTTTTAAAATTATTAATTACCTGTGAAGGTAATTACCTGCGGGAACAAGCTTTCGGGCTTTATGACCCGATCGATGGCCAATTCAATTGGTTCACCCTCTTGCTGCACCGTCCACAGATCGAGCCCCACAACCACCGCAATAATCGCACTATCATCTTTAATTTGTTGCCCGACGGCGAAATCGAAGGCGTCGCGAGCCATGGATTGAATCAAATCTTCAGACATCGTATAATCCCGCAGCCTCTAACGAACACTAAACCCTCGCACCCATGGCTTGTTGTCGGAGACCACCTCTGTGAACCTCTATGACCCCATCATCTTCGTCTTCTCCTTCTGAACCCTAATTTTGAGTTTAAAATTAACCCAGCTTTGATTTCCCAGCTTTAAAGTTTCAATTTCCCGGCTTTAATTTCCCAACTTGAGGTTTGTAGGTTTCAATTTCCGGCTAAGTGTTTGAAGGTTATTTCAATTCTAATTTGGGGCTGCTGCGTTTCTTATATTTGGGGTCGCGGTTATGATATTCAACCGAAACCCCTGGGCTTTATTAGCAGCGTTTGGGCTGAAACCGCTGCCCGAATTTTTCAAGAACCGTTACCAATAAACGATCAATTATAAGTGGCAGTTTTAGGAAGAACCGCCACCCGAGAACAACATTATTGGTAGCGTTTCCTTACCAACCGCTACCCGTATTTTTTTTATTAGAGTCGCTCGCAAAGGGAACCGCGACTTTTACGATTATTGGTGGCGGTTGTTATCGAATAACCGCCACCCGAGTGATTTATTTATTTTTTCTTTTAACATAAGAAGCGGTTTATAAGTAAAAACCGCCACTTTTGTACATTTTGTGGCTGTTCAAATTTAAAACGCTACTTATAAGGCGACACTAATTTTATTTTTTCCACTAGTGCTTGAGGGAAAATTTCTCTGATGTAAGTCAATGGGTTCAGCTGGATTTTCCACAATTGGATCAGAATCTGATTCTGCGGCAGCTTGAGCTGATGTTGGTTCTGATGTTGTGTTCCCAGAACCAACATTGGTACCAACATCACTCAATTCCCTGGTTTCAGCACCTGCATCTCTGTTTTCAATACCTGCACTTTCATCTACAGGAAGTGTGACATTATCTTGAGGATTTTGATCATAAACCAGATCATTATCCTCGGTAGGTTTAAACCCACTCATCAAATCATCAAACTTGACATTAACCGACTCAATCATGTAACGCGTTCTAAGATTAAACAATCTATATGCATGACTATTTCGAGAGTATCCCATGAAAACACATTTATCACTCTTTGAGTCAAGTTTTGCAAGATGATTTCTTCCATTTAGCACATAACAAATGCACCCAGAAATATCAAAATAACTCAAATTTGGTTTTTGTCCATCAATAATTCATAGGAGTAACACAAGACCCTGGTCGAAAATACACCATATTAATTATATGGCATGCAGTGTTCATTGTTTCTACCCAAAAAGTTTAGCAACCCCATTTGAAATAAGCATAGTCCTAGTCATTTTTACGAGAGATCTATTTTTGCGTTCGACTATCTATTTTGTTGGGGGTGATGGTGAAGAAAACTCATGAGTTATACCAACTTTGGAATAGTATTTTGAAAAGGATGTATTCTCAAATTCTTTTCCATGATGAGACCTAATCCTACCAATATTCACACCAAATTGCACACACAACCTTTTTGCAAGTTTTTTAAATATTTCGAAAGTCTCAGATTTTTCTTTTAAAAATTCTACCCAAGTAAAACAAGAAGAATCATCTAATATCACAAGAACATACCTAATATTACTTTTCTTTGTTCAAGATCAATATAAAAAGATAAGAAGTAATATATGAAAACTAGAGTATCAAACACATGATACTAAATACTTGTCGCCTTGATGAAAAGATCTTCTACGTTGGTTACGCAACTTCGAAGAACTTCTTGATCTCGAACAGTGGCTCCAAGTAGCTATCTTGCTTGTATTCTTCCTTGATGCTGTGCGTCGCTCGTTCCTTACTTTTCCGTGCGTCTCTTGGTTGTGGCAAAGATTAATTTGTCTTGCGTCCTAGCGTTGTCTTAAATAGACAAGTCCTAAAGTCCTAGTCTTGATAAACAAGGAAAATAAATTGAAAACAAAATTTAGGAAACTAATTAAAGTCCTAATCAAAAACTAGGAAACAAATAAAGTTCTAAATCTAGTTCCCTAATTTATTTTGAGCCCAACAAAGGCAAATAACTAAATAAGGAATTATTCCCAAGAATAAAATCCTCAACAGGTGGGCATGAATAGATTGCACGAACACTCTCCGAACAGAAACCACCGCATCTCTACTTTGTTGCCGGACCTTCCTAGTCTTCTCAGGAGTAATTCTGGATCTACTGTGCCCGATATTTCTACTGTACCCTTCTCGTCCATTCTAAAACTATATACCCCTATACACAGTAATTTACACTATTAATTAATTAATTAATTATTACAATGTCAATAATAAGAACATACCATGACATTTGCTCAACACTTTTCTAACAGTCTTTTGCCATGAAGATCTATAGCGTACATTCAAAACGTAAGTCTACCAAATCACCAGATGAATTAGATTTAAAGAAAAACTAAAAAAGAAAAAAAGCCGAATAATAAAACAGAAGAATTTGCTTGAAGTAACAATAATAGATTTTATTGTTGTTTTATTATATTTTTTCAAAGATTTTAATGCTATTTTTGTTTTTTTTTTGTTTTTTTCAGATTTAATTAATTGTTGTATTTATTTTTGAACTAAAAATGTACAAATTACAATTTTTTCATTTTTTATTTATAGTTTTTTCGAGAATTTAAATGTTGTTTTTGAGTTTTATTATTTTTTCTTGATTTTTTCTGATTAAAAAATAAGGATTAGCGTAGGCATATTATGCCCGCCCGTTGGAGCAATTCCAGCGTGCATTTGCTGGATAGGCGCACATTACCTGCTCTAAGGGGGGAAATTTGTAATTTTGGGGCAGAGGAAAGCTTCAAAATTAGAGCCTTCTTACAAATTTAAAAGCTGTATGATTCAAATATTTTTACTTCTCTTAGCACATTAGGACTCAAACTTAATTGTCATAATCAATTTAAATTATCCATTGAAACTTAGCTTAATTTGCAACATTATACTTCGGCTTGCACTTTTGGTCCCACAATATTGAGAGTCTTATGCTTTTGGTCGCTTAGTTTACAATTCCCAAAAATTAAGAAATTGAGCAGAATACGATACGTAAGAATTAAATGTTGTGTTTTAAGTTACAAAGAGGGAAAAAATAAATATTTTAACACCAAAAGTGAATTATGGGACCATAAATGGATAATCATTGAAGAGGTGATTATTAGGTGCCATGACGAGAACAAAAATAGCCTATCATGGGTAAATTTTGTAATTATTCATAGTAGTTAGTTACCTTGGCCTGCCTTGTTCTTGCAACTTCAACCACAAGTTTCTTTCGGTTAATCCCATCGAATGGGACCACTGTTTGTGTCTTCATAAGCATGCTTTATCGTCACCTTTAGCCACGTCTCGGTTTTGGGCTATTGAGTCGAGAAATTGTTCGAACTGGCTCACCATAGAATATCCACTAATGCAATAGGGACCACTGTTTGTGTCCTCATAAGCATGCTTTTCTACCCTGTTTGGGCCGAATATGAGCTCCACAACCTTATCAAAAGAGAAAATCGTAAATATTTGTGATTCCTTGGATGGTAAGTCAAGATATAATTTCCAATAAAATTTATAACACACACACACACACACACACAAACACACACACACACACACACACACACACACACACACACACACACATATATATATATATATATATATATATATATATATATAATATATATATATATATATATATTGCTTGAAATAGAGGGTGTGTAGCATACTATTTAAAAATAAAAATAATAATTTAACTTTTGATGTTAAAAAAAATGTGAAGGAAAAAGTATTAGTAGTAATAAACCGTATAAAATTAATATTTTATATTTTCAGTAATGAATTTAAATACTGGCGGCGACTAAGATCTCACTTCTCAAGCTCAAGTATCTCCTTATTACCCGACGTCATATCAAGAGTTGTCACAAAGGAAAGCAGGCTTGCCATCTGGTGCACATCCACTCCTCGTCGCAGCTGCACTTGATCCGCAACAGCCCCTCCTTCATCAGCTTCTAGTGCAAAGGTTGTAGCCTTTAAGTCTGGATAACTCTAGAAGGTAATGAACATTCTGATTAAACTGTAAGAGGAAAATGTCAATATTTTCTTTTTCAAAACAAAAGTAACCAAATAGAATATCAAAGCACTAAGAAGCTATACAATCAAAGCACCATGTATACATGCACATAAAAGAAAACATCAATATTAGTTAAAATTAAGTTAGGCATACTGAATGAAGGAAATATGCACAGCCGCCGGCACCTTGTTCACCACCAGCACCGGTATTCTTATTTCATAAGAAAACAAACCCTTGTCTTGCCGCCTTTGCAGATGAGAAGAAGATGAAAACCAGAGATATATTATAATAGATCCAAACACTAACAAAATTAAGAAAAAATAAATCAAATTATAAAATAGATTTACCAAATCATGAGAGTGAATCATGAACTGAAGGAAATAATCTTGAGAGCGAATATGTGAACTCAAAGAATTACCAAAATCACAATTGGGTTATAAATTGTGATGAACGTTTTGGAAAGCTTTTCAATATCTACTCGTGATTAAAATTATTTGAAATCAGTCAAAACAAATCTAATTTGATTGCCTCCCAAACAATATCATTTAAAAAAAATTGTATCATCGAAATACATATTACAAACCATATATATCATTTGAACGTTTCTATTTAAACCCACACATATTATATCTCAAAAAACCACCACAAATTCATTTTATATCACCTTAATTATTAAAAAGAATCAAGACATGGCCAAATTTTATTGCCTCAGCCTCCTCTCATTGTTCGTCGTCTAGTGCCTCGTCTCACCCTCGTTATGCGATCCCTAAATGCGTGACCCATAGCATGACGCCCAAACATATTTGATGGTCCTAAAACAAATAGAGAGTACCGTGTACAAATCGGTTGCTCTCCAAAATATACCCTTCTTGTGATTCAAAAAAGTAACATGCGAAAGGGGAAACTGCAACTTACTCAAGCATACCCAACTAATTCGGGCATACCAAACAAAGTTAAAAACTTACTTAATCTATTCAATTCAGGCATACCCAACTAATTCAAGATTCCATACAAGAAAACTTACTAAAACAAATTGTAACTATTAAAACTATTATACTAGCGACTTCTCATTTTCTAAATGAAATAACTTGATTTAATCATTCTAAAACAAAATCTTAGAAAAGCATATTTTTCATTAGTATCTATTCATTTCCCCTTCAAATGATTGCTTAATTAGATTCATCATCAAAAAGGATTTTGATTGATCATCAAAGAAGCATGACTGAAACCACAAAGATTGATCAAAGAAAAATAGTATTAATACTTTATCCAACCAATAAGATCGAACCAATAAGCCATGATCCAATAGCATCAACTCAAGAACTCAAGGGAGAAAAATTGATATCTAAACAATAAAGTTAATGATTTAAAAAACCTAAAAATCTGCATTTGTGTGCCCTTGACTCCTTGCAGTAAATCAAACAAAATCGATCGAGAGTGAAATTTAGGGTTTTCCAAACTTTTTAATTTTCGGGTAGCAAATAATCCAAGCTTCAAGAACCAAGAGACGGCGAGGATGGTTCGATTAAGCCCTTATTAGCCAATGCCTTGAGTAGGGTCTGGCCCGACAGACCAATCACTTGCTGTCGATGCCCCATCCGGAAAATGATGCGTCGAGAGCGGAGCAACGGGCGATTATGGCGCGGGAGGAGAGAGAGAGTGAGGGGTTCTTGTAATTTCCAGATGAGTGGGCGGCGAGAGGGAGAGAGCCAAAAAAAAAACCTATATTTTGAAAGACAGAAGGAAAATGAAAAAAAGTTCTATTTTATACCTAGGCCAAAAATCCTAAAAAGGTAGTATATTAATCCGAACCACCATAAGCTGACAACTCAGCATACACCATAAGCTGACAACTCAGCATACGGATCTACCAAGTGATGACACATGTCATCCGTACGAATGGCTAGCTGACACATAGGTTAGGGTGTCAACAACATTAACAAATATGGTGGATTAGAGATTTTTGAGATAAGTAAGAAGATATTAATTAATGAATTCAATTTTTTCTCAAAAAACAATTAGATTAATAATTAATAATTTCAAGTAAATAAGAACTATTAAGTTCTATATGTATGAAATATCTATAAGGAATGTAATTATTTTACTTATGTTTTAATTTGTCTAAATTGTTATTTTGACTTTCTTGCCAACTTTTAATTATTTAAAAAATATTTTATATTTATCATCTTTGGTAATTATGTATAATATTAGAATTATATTGGGTTGAAATTTTTTTTTTTATTATTGATATTATATATGGCAAGGTAATATTAGTCGGAAATCTAAGATTTTATCTTGTTTCCTTACTAATAATATTTGCTTGCAATATATTATGTATATCTCTAGTCCTTATTTTGTAAGTCTCTTTTACAAGTAAGGTGTACATATATGTATTTGAGGGCATGATCTCAAAAAACTCATGTATTTATAATATAAAGATCAAGCTTTGAGATTTGAGAGTTTTTATACGAACTATAGATTTTCTGTTCTGTGTCGGATGTGACTACGAATGATTTTGGCATCTGCAATAACATCCTGCAGATTGAATTATTTCTCTTCCATATTTTTTTGGGTTTTAATTATGATCCAATATTATGATTGTGAATTTTGATTTTTGAAAGATTCATACATATTTCGAATATATATACTCTTTAGGAGTTTTTAGTTTATCTTTACTTAGTAGATTACGACTCTTTATAATCATTGAAACACAAGTTTTAATTAATAAGATTTTTAACCTGTTAGCTCAACTATAAGAAAAATTATTCTTATAGTTAAAATATTAATATGTTGTTTTTTTTATTTTCCATTGTTTATTTTTTACACTCTATACAACACACATGTGTTTTATTGTTTTACTATGAATTCTATACCTACAATTCTTTCAAGTGACATTAGAGCCAACACTTAACTTTACTAAGTGTTGATCCTTTGTGTTGTAAGTTAGAATGGATTCACTAATTGTATATTCTTATCCCTCTCTTGTTTTTCTTAAAAACACGAAAAAGTCCTTGTCTTGGTTTTCTCAAAACTCCACATCTTTGAAAACTCAAGTTCCTCGATGGAAAAATCTGATTTTAAAAATCTTGAGTCTATTAGATGTCGTGCATGTTTTGTATTTTTTACATTGCCGATGAGTGTGCTAACACTTTAGTCGAAAATGGCCTTAGCGACATGCTATGTGACTATGAATTTGAGGAAGATGAGATTGAACATAATATTGAGGAAAACTTCTTTTTCACAA
This sequence comes from Phtheirospermum japonicum, assembly GCA_014905375.1. Classification (NCBI taxonomy): domain Eukaryota; kingdom Viridiplantae; phylum Streptophyta; class Magnoliopsida; order Lamiales; family Orobanchaceae; genus Phtheirospermum; species Phtheirospermum japonicum. The sequence continues at coordinate 420,614 of BMAC01000400.1, read as the reverse complement.
CTATAGAGGGAAAAATCGTCATTTCTTTTGATGTTGGTCAGAATTTGATTGGGAATGTCTTCACATTCTAGTCCCATCTAGTCTAGAACTTTCTTACTACACTAAGATGTTTCATTATTGTTCTTGCTTTAGACACATGGGGCCTCATTAATAGAAACTGAAATATGATCTTGCTCAAAAAAATTTGGAAAATTCATCGGAGATTGTACCCACTTCCAGTCTTATCTCCCGTAACATTCGAACCATATGGTTTATAAAAACAGAAAATAGTTGTAGTATTATTTGTACCTCTCTCGATTATAATTGTTATTATCTTGGATAGTTGACAGTGGTTTTCCTGACATATGATGAGTGTTTTAGAATATTTGTCTGATTATGAGTTGTTGATCAAAAGTCAGGTATATTTTGGTAATGGTTTTTGTCGTACGATTATTGGTAAAGTTACTCTTAATGTTTATGGGTTACCCAAATTCCTTAATGTTCATTATGTTGAAGAGCTTGTGGTTCATCTCCTTAGTATAAGCCAAATTTGTGATTATGGGTTGTATGTGAAGTTTGGAAAGAACTCTTGTGAAGTCTTTAATTATTCTAACACTTGTATTCTTGTAGGTTTAAGAACAACTAATAATTATTACCGATTTGATGGACTTATTGTGATGATGGCACCAAAAGCTTGGCCATGTTAATTTGAATTTGAATGAGAAGTGGGTTGAGTATGAAGATGTTAATGGTTTTCCCAAACTAAGAACTTATTTGTTATGGTTGTGTTGTTTATCATAAAGGTAAACTAATATGTGAGCCTCATCTTGAGAAGAATGATGTTTTTTCTTACATTGTTTTGTTTTAGTGCATATGAATTTTTACAGTCCTATTGAACGTGGAAGTCTAAGTGGTATGAAGTACCTTCTTGTTTTTGTGGATGAATTTACACGATTCACATGGATTGTGTTTGTTCATGAAAATCAGACACTCTCGAATGGTTTGACTTTTGGCATAAAAATTTTATTAAAGTATTTGTGAGAGTCACCACAATCCAATTGGGTCATCATATGAATGCTAAGAAATATTCATTTTTAAATTGTTTTGATATAAATACAGATTTTCATGAGTTTTTTTTACCTTGTGGGAGGTTGGTGAAACAAGGTATCGAACATTATAAAATTTTGCTAAAGTTTTGTTAAATTCACAAATTTTGACAAAATATTTATATGTCGAGGAACTTAAAACCCCTTGTTACACACTTGATTGTGTATATTTAAGAGTTGGGTGTACTAAAACTCATTGCGAGTTACTTAGGAAGGAGAAACCTAATCTAAAGAATTTCATATGTTTCGATGAATTTTTTTAAAAGAATTTGAATGGTCAAATTGTTTCAAAATGTGTTTATTTCAAATATGATAAGTGGTTTTTCTTGCGATACGCTTATAATAACACCTTTCGTGTTTCAATTTTCAGACAAAAATAATCATTGAATCTAGTTGTATTGTGGTTGATGAACTTTTTGAATGATGCAGGGAGTTTAATTCTTATTTGGTCATTTTGTACGAGCCTTATGCTAATTTTGATGTTCAGGATGTTACTCTGCATATGTGCAAAATTCACAAGATTGCCATAAAAACTTTCAAAAGTGTAAGAGCGGATGTAATGCTGAATTCGACAACATTGTATTGACATCCATCTTGGCTGATTTTGAATCCGATTCTGCAAATGTTTTTAGTTCAAAGTAGAAGAATAATGTTCAGAAAAACTGAATCATTACAGTCTTACCTGAGTCACATGTTACCGCAAATGCCTTAACATTTGTAGTAATATCCTATTATGCTGAAAATGAATTTGATATTGATGAGAATTTTGTTAACACGAACAGTGTGGTTGCTATTCTTTCCAACTTATTTAGGAAGTGTAGGTTAAATGACACTTCAGATTTGATGAAGGTACCACCTGCTCTTTTGATCGCTCCAAATGTCGTTCAGGATGTTACTGACATAGCATATGAGTTTGCCTCAGAAGGCACCATAGATGTACTAACATCTGCAGTAACATTCGAGCCTGTAGAAGCTGAGTTTGATTTTGATGACCATTTTGCCCCCCATCTCGAAGATGGGGCTGTGATGAATAAAACCAAGGATATTCTGAGCAGATTTTAGAAGAACCACCTCATATCTCAAGTCATTGATGGCATTAGAGGTGGTATTGGTACTCGAAAGAAGAAAACCGATAAGGTTGGCATATATGTCCATAAAGTTCTCCATAGTAAAAATATACCGATGTGTGTCTTTTTATGAACCTAAGAGAGTTAGTGAAGCTTTGAAAAATGATTGTTGGCTCAATACAATGCAAGAAAATCTTGAAGAGTTCACTAAAATTATTTTTGGTACCTTCTACCTGATCTCAATTATGTGAATATCATTTTTAAAAAGATAGAAGCTGTCAAAACATTTTTTCAAAGAAATGAATTTTTTTACTCAAATCTACGTGGATGATTTTATTTTTGGGTCTTCGTCAGAAAAAATTTCAAATGTGCATGATAATATTATCATTTCACAAAGAAAGTATGCACTTTTCTTGTTTAAATGCCATAACATAGAGCATGCATGTAACGCCTAAGTTTTTATATTTTATTATGTTACATACAATATTTTTTTTATTTTATATTCTATTGTTTCAAGTCTAATAAGCATATTAGACAAATCCAATTATATTATTTTTATTTTTAATTTTTTTCCAAAACCCAACGACTTAGCCTAGTTTCACCAAGGCTACAACCCTAACTTTACAAAAATATGTCCACCTTTGGTTTTTAAAGAAAACCCTAGCCACCTCCCCCGAGGCCATACCACCACTGATTATATTTTGCCACCCCTAAAAAAATTACTTTCTAACTTCTATATGCCTTTCATAATGTTATATATACATGATAAGTTTTCTGAAAAGATATTCAATTGAATCTTTTGTAATCAAGTTAGTATTATTTCGTAAAGTTTCATAGTAAATGAAATCTTCTTTTACAAGAATCCTAAAACTAAAAGTATAATAAGTAAGATATAAAATACGGTAAAAAATATATTTTTTTTCAAATTATTTCATTAATAAATACTTTTTTCTATTATTTTCAAGTTGATATTTAGTAAGTCCAAAAAAGAAATTCTATAAACTTCCCTAGTTCGCCACCCCTCCCTAAAAATCATGCGTCCGTCCCTGACCATGCTGACACCGGAGAGGATTTGGGCCGCCGATTTAGAATTCGAGGGATAGGTTTTAGACCGCTGCCGATTTCTTCCAAAGCAGAAACCCGCAGCCCAATTCAAAAAGGCTCGGATCACCACCGATCGGCCGCCTCCATTTTCAGTTCCCATCGCAGCCGCCATCGCCACCACTAAGGCACGACAGCCCGATTCAAAACCCATCACCACCGTTTCCCCAAATCTTGCGGCTCGGAGACAAGGACGAGACCCTTCATGAAACAAGCTTGTGGCGGTGTGTTGCCACCGGAG
>BMAC01000400.1:391181-416330 GCA_014905375.1 Phtheirospermum japonicum | reverse complement strand
CCGGCATACGGACCCAAAGTCAGGGTCTCGCTTCCGAGCATCATGAATGCAAACCCGTCCTATCTAGACAGCCACTGCGTGTTGCCTTGCCCACGTCGCCGCTGCCGTAGCCGCTGGAGCCTACCGAACACCGCTGACCGATTTCCAATCGCCAAATTTCCATCCGCAGCCGCCATTGATTTTTCAGAGAACGAGGAGTAAACACGGCCAAATTTGGAAGAAGAAAGATGAAGAAAGAGACGGGGCTAATTAATTTAGGGCTGGGTTTTGCTTTTTATACCCATCAACTCTTCAGAATTTACCAATTGAACCCAAAGCTTTTAATCGTTCTCGATTGAGCCCCCAATTTATCCAAACCCCAAATTTAGCCATCAAACTTATAAAAAATCCATTCCAGCCCATAAACCATTCAAATTATTTCCTTACCACCCCTCCAACTTCATGAACTTTACAAAAATGGCCCCATTGACCTTATTTATTTAATTCTTTGACTAGATGTTCCATTCATAACTATAGTCTTGTTATCTATTTCAAAAAGCCAAGTTCTAAGTTCATTTATTATTTTCAAAGTAGGAAATGAGGGTTCTCAACACTAGTATTTTCAAGCACGAGCATCTACATTCGCATCTTTACGAAACTACATTCAAAGGTGGATGCGAAGATTCTATTTTTGATGTTATTTTATTTTCCTTTCTATGGATTGGTATCTTAATTTTATGTCAAATTCAAAATAAAATTTGAGACTTGTGTTTTCGCTTAAAAGTCCGTGAACAATCGAGTTACTGCTATTTTGATTCATTAAGTGAATCTCTTTTTTCTTTTTTAAATAAATGTTTAACTTTAATTCACGCTTCCGCTCAATTTTATTTTTTTTTGTGATTGTGATTTATTGAAAACTCATGCCCTTGTTTTTGGAGGTCTTGTTTATGAAGAATCAAATTTTATATTTTTCAAAAATTGGGGCGTGACAATGCATCTCTTATGAAGATTCTCATCGGTTCCATTAAAAAGTTATCTAAGGATGATGAGGCTGAGGGTATAGATTATACGTTGTATAGAAGCATGATAAGGAGTTTGATTTATTTGACAATTCTCATCTTTGTACTCGTTACCAAGCTGATCCCGAGTTCACTCACTTAAAAGTCTGCAAATGTATCTTTCGTTGAATAGATCGTACTACTGATTTAGGTTTATATTATACAAAAGACAAAAATACTATTTTTATTTTAAGTAACTCTGATTGGGCATGGGATGTTAATGATAACAAAAGTACAATGGGAGCTTGTTTTTATCTTGGAATAATCTTGTTTCATGGTCCAGTTGTAAGCAAGATTGTGAGTCTATTTCAACCGCTGAAACTGAATATGTGGTTATAAGTAGTTATTGTTCCCAATTGTTATGGATGAACCAAATGATTCAGAACTATGGTTTACATAGTGACACTCTTACTATTTGGTGTGATAACTCTAGTGCGATTGTCATTTCTAGGAATCCGGTTTAGCATTCTCGTGCAAAACACATTGGTATTTCGCACCACTGAGAAAGGCACTATTCACATGGAGTATGTCAATACCAAATATTAGCTTGCAGCTATTTTTATAGGCATTAAATTATGAGATATTTTTTTCGTTGAGAAGATCACTCAATATGTGCTTTATTTAAATGTGAGTCTACATGTCATGACATGTACCCTCTTATTTGTCGTGACCCTGTATATTACATTTTTAATTTGAAGTTTTTATAATACCTTGCATTGATTCTCAGCTGTTGTTGGTTCTCTCTCAAGATGTGTTGGAACGTGTATACGCTCAAATCATATATATGTATGAACTCTAGCATAAGCTTGCAAATTATCTCTCTCTCAGTACTTGGTGTGTATGAAAGATAAAAACAATAGTGGGTCTTTATTTAAGGTTGTAATGTAGGCTCTTTGATCAGATATAAAATGTTTGGATAAGTGACTATAATATGAACAAACATACATGAATACCACATTTATCATATCAACTAAAATCTAAAACTTTTTTATGCTTCGCCTAACCCAAGAAACCAAATATTTTGTAAAATCAAGCCTTTATAAAGTAGGCTCTAACCAAAACCCCAATTTTTTAAATTTTTTTTAGCCTTTAAGTAGGGTTTCAACCAACCCACAAACCTCTTATTTATTGTATTTATTTGAAACTTTTGAAATGCATTCTTATTCACTAACTAAAAGATAAAAAGTAGCCTTTAAGTGTAGGCTTAAAATCCTATCGTGAAAGTTCTTTTTTCTTTATTTTTAACTCGACGTTGACAAAAAAAAATATAAATCACTTCTTCCAAAAAATATTTCAATCTACTCAACCACAAAAGATTTTTCAACTCTCAACTCACATAAATAAATTTTTTCATAATCCTGAGCATATGATAAGCTCGTGGCTAAAAAAGAATGAAAAAAATTAAGGATCAACGGGGCTTAGTGAGGATAATTTTATCTAGTAGTTTTCATATATGGATATGGCCTGAAAAAGATTTTTCAGAAATTTGTCTAAATCATCTTCAAGTCTTTCATACACTCTGATAGAAACCGGAGCAAGTTCTAAAGAGAAACATACTAGATAAATAATCACACAAAGTATCTCACAAGGCATATCATTTTCTAAAACAAGAAACCAAGATTTATCAATCAAGGTGTAGCAACAACATTCGAGCATACATTTTATAGAGTATAAGTAATTTTCTAAAATCAACTCATCCTTATCACATCTTAATATATTTCAAAAAATGTCCACACAAATACACATTCCATCATATGAGTCAAATATTTTAGACCCAATTATCCACAACTCCCATTTTATTTCAAATAAAGGAATTAAACGTGCAAATAAAATAAAATATCAAGAAATACAATCCTATATTTAATGAAAAGTGATAATACATGACCAATGTAAATCATACTTCCTTCCCCGGGAAAATTTCATTTTTGGTACACTATGTTGGCCACATTTCAAAAAAGGTACGCGATGTTGGCCATCATCAAACAACGTCTATTAAGTTGGCCAATTCATCAAAAAAGTGTAAAAAAAAATCCTAATCGGGCTTTTTTGCTGACGTGACGTGATTCAATACTTTCTTATCATTTTTCTTTCATTTTAAATATTAAATTGAAAAAAAATGGGAAAATCTCATTTTTGGTACACTATGTTGGCCACATTCCAGAAAAGGTACGTTAAATTGGCCATCATCAAATCATATCTACTAAGTTAACCAATTCATCAATAAAGGTTCGAAAAAAGCTTTGATCGGATTTTTTTTCTAAAGTGGTATAATTCTATATTTTCTTATCAATTTTATATAATTATACAAAATAGATTAAAGACAAAAATGTGTTTTCCTCTCCATTTTATTCTTATGTTTTTCTTTTCTCTTTCCGTTAATCTAATTAATAAAATTATAATAAATAAAAATTAATATAAATTATTTATAAATATAAAAATATAATACAAATATTAAAAAGTATATAATAAATATAGAGATTTAAAAACTCATTTATAATATATTTTCTCATATAAATTTTTATATATGTTTTATTATTTTTTTAAGATTCATTTTATATTCTTATATTTATCTCCGAGTTTATTAATTTTGTAAATATAATTTTAATAATATAAAAATTATATAAACTATTATATTAACTTTATCATTTTTGAAGATTTATTTTATGTTTATATATTTATCACTGATTTTTTTTATTTCTTATTAATTAAGATTTTATTTATTTGATTAAAAGAAAAGAAAATAAAGGCAAAACAGGTTTTTGATTACAAATTAACATTTAAATAAAAGAAAATTAATAAAATATTATATAATTATGCCACATCAGGAAAAAAATACGATCAAAACTTTTTTGGACCTTTTTTGACGTATTGGTTAACTTAGCAGATATGATTTGATGATGGCCAATTTAACGTACCTTTTGTGAATGGGCCAACATAGTGTACCAAAAATGAAAATTCTCCCTTTTATTTTTGTCATTTTAATATTTAAGATTAAAGAAAAATGATAAGAAAGTATTGAATCACGCCACGTCAGCAAAAAAGCCCGATCGGGCTTTTTTTGTACCTTTTTTGATGAATTGGCCAACTTAATAGACATTGTTTGATGATGGCCAACATCACGTACCTTTACTGGAATGTGGCCAACATAGTGTACCAAAATTGAAATTTCCCTCCTTCCCCCAAACTTAATAGCTACTATAAAGTACAAAAATAAAATAGTTTTATGTTGGTCGTGACTCACCAAGTCTACGGCGAGCCAATCGAGGAGTGACTCGGTGATCCCATTTGGAGGGATTGCCTCCTTGTTTATTTTTGGAGGGATAGCCTCCGTGTTGGTTCAAGGTGCGTCTCGACACCATTTTTCGTTATTGTTGAGCTGCCTCCCAACGAGGGCTTAATTTAACGTGTTTATCTGGACAGTTTCTTCCTTTAAGAGCTTCATTTAAAACCTAAAATCTAATAAATCCAATCTCCAATTAATAATAAAGTGTAACCAATGTTCAAATTAAAACTAATTTATTAATTCCATAAATCAAGAGACGGGTTTTGTTAACAGAACTACAAGTTCAAAATGTTCTAATTAATAAGAACAATGGATTTAAGATTAGAATCGGTGTTGTTAAAATCTATTAAACTTTTTGAAGTTGTAATTGCGATTTACAACACATCTCGCATTTAGAATTCACGGTTTAATTACTTCGAGAGAAGAGTTAAACTATATTTGTGATTTAACATATATTGAATTAGTTCGAATAATACCTGGTTGATTAAAAAGGTTTTACATATGAGTATGATCCCATTACTATTTCTGTGTTTGTAATTCATCATTTCATAAACAAATTGTCAATCGTTTGTACTTCTACTGTTATGATCGATTGATAACCTTTTATAAATACTAGCTTTGATAAATCATAATTCAAGAGATGAGGTTTATTAGTTAGGCTTTCAAGAATGAGAAACTTTTATCAACAAAACTAGGAGGTTTGAGATTATAGTGAAGTTGTATAAAAGTTTAAAACCTTTTAGAGTTGTAAAGCTGTACAAATCTTTAAAACTTTTTGGAGTTCTAAGTGTGATCTTCACAATGCATCCCACATTTAGAACCCATGGTTCAAGCACTTCGAGAGAAGGTTTAAAACAACTTTGTGATTTACTTATAGTAAAGTGAATCATAACAATGCTCGAATAATTTAAACATGATGGACATTTAAAGTTCATTGAAATCTCGAACCCTGGATTACCTCCATCTCATTTGAAAACCTCTATTTCTTATTCTTGTACTTCTATTATTGGTAAATTAGATTAATTAGTTTAATATATATTTGTCATTTATAACGGAAAAACCAAAGTCATCTTTTACATCAGTCTAAATCACTTGTTAATTTTTGAGTCTTTGTGGATCGATCGCTGGGTTGGGTGCATATTCCTCTTCCTTGTCAAATGAGAAAAGATGCGAGGACGGTGGTGATGGTGTAAGATCTCTTACTATGAGTTCTCGGGAGAGATTGCCTCCTCGTCAGTTTCTTGAGCATCATGAAGCCATGCCCTACTAAATAACTACTTCAATTTAACTTGAATCCATGTAGAATCAAAACTATTCGGTTTATTAATGTCAAAGCAAAAAACTGAACATTCATGATTCAAAATCATTCATTCTCATCAAAGATATACTCACAATGTACTTGTCAAACGCAATTAACATCCAATCATGATAAACATGCATATGTTCATATACAATTCTAATTTTACAAGCCCATATGATCACCGTATCTATACTTATCCCCCAAATTCATAAAAGATCCCCAAACAAAGTAAGTCAATATCATGGCTACAATAATAAGAAATTCACATTATTATGACTCAAAAACCATCATATCATGCTTTAATCATCATAATCCTCAATAAATTCAAGAAGCAAACATGCACTACAAGTGTTCGATACTCCTCTATGAACATTCAATTCTAAGATCAAGTTTTGAAGTAGCACAACCACAATCTCAAGCATAATCATGATTCTAATCAATAATAAGCATCAAGGAACAATAACTGATTGAAGAATTCAACCAATTATGAAAATCCCCAAAATTCAAATATAAAGAACCCTAATTGAGAATTTAGAGAATCCACACCTTATTGATGGAACTGGATGATGAAATGGAGAGAGAATGATGTTGTGTTGTGTTTAGAACATAGTTTTTATGAATTATTGAAAAAAACTGAAAGTTTTTGCAAAAGGTGGAGGGGGCTCGCGGTCGAGAAGAAAGAATTTGAAGAGAAGTATTTTTTCAGTGTTTTCTAACTTATACTTTGTGTTCTGCCACCCCTCCGCGGCCGCGACAGGGTTCACGATGACTTTCTCTAAAATAGAACACAATAATGACCTGAGTCATGGTCGATACTAGGATCGTGATTATTTTCATTGAATAAGGCACACAGTAGTGACCTGGATAGCGGTCACTACTGGCTCATGATGATTCCAAAAACGTGAATTTTAAAAAAATATTTTTTATTTTTATAAAACCTACCTATGTACTGTACAATTTTAAGTAGCCTCCCAACTAGAAACTTTCTTTTTCATCTTCAGCTAGATGTTCTCTTTCGTCAAGAGATTGGTTTCCCAAATGGTAATGCATTGACCGTCTTATTATTTTCATTCCACATGCTTCCTTTATTCATCCATATTTCCTGCGACATAATCACAATCTTCACCAACCTCAAAACAAAATTCAAAGGTGTAATCAAGACATTTTCAAGACAAGTTTTGAAGTTGTCTATCCTTTTACATTCTTTGATTCGTTGCAAATCATCACATAATTTCATAGCATTGTAAATTTTAAAGACTTTATGATCATCATTGATAAGCAATATGAGTTCCTCCGCTTCTATGTCAATGAGGTCTCGACTGGTTGCTACAAACTAGTGGCCTAATATCAACGGCATATTCTTAACCTCTTCCATATTTAAAACTACAAAATCTACAGCGAAGAAGAAGTTATCGACTTTCACTAGCACATCTCCGAATATACCCTTTGGGTATGTCACGAACTACTACATGTATGATAATGATCTCTTTATATGGATCGAATGGGTAACCAACATCAACAATACTGTTTGGTGTTTTCAATAGAAAGTAAACTAAACACTTTATTTAGAGGTTACAAAACCATCTCCAGTCCCAATTATATTTATGATTGGAAAAATAAACCCACTTCAATGGTTTATTTTAAGTATCAAACTACATTTTGATTCTATTCAAGTGACACTGCACTTTCTTGAGTTAAATCAAGATAACAAGTCATTGAGAAAGTAATATTTTGGTCAAGAATATTATTAATGGTACAATAATGTGCATATTGTAGACCATCTCATTTCCCTAACGAAATTGGTCTTTTCTTATATCCTCACTTTAACCAATCATAGGAGTTCCAACATATTTCACTTATCCATATTTAACTGCCTGATCATCTGATGGATACGCAATGATATAGATTATATTTTTCCAATAAATTATTCACTTAGACGGTTATCCAAATCCACATTATTTCAATCCATAAAGTGAGCATTTAAATTTAATTATAAATGCACTCCGTAACTTAGAGTCACTTGCCTTGACAATAAAAGGCTAGCAAACACTTTCGTATATATCTCTAGATCATAGTCCCCATATAGATATGATGTAACCACAAGTATAAGCTACATTCTCAGTTCTTTGGAGTTATACCATCTATTAAGAGAGAGTACATATCCCCATATTCAATTCCAGGGTGATGTGAGAAACTTTGTGCTCCAGTCTAGCTTTGCATCTCATGGCTTTATTTTTCTCATTACGCTTTTTGACAAAAACTTCGTTTATATCCTATAGGCTTTACACTTGGTGAGACTAGCACTACCAGACTAAATATCTGTCTTGCTGTCAGTGAATTTAGTTCTACATGGAATGATTCTTTACATTTAGGCCAATTTTCTCTTTGTTGAATTTTCAATAGAGCGTGGTTCGATATCATCGTGCTCTATAATTCCTTGAACAATAGTGTATACATAATCAATGTGTGGGGAAAATCTTTTCATCAAATCATATAAACTCTCATAGTAATTTAGGTTTCTTTATTCTCTAAAACCATATTAAACATAGCATCCTCCAGTAATAATTCATAGACATAAGTATAACCAGAGATTAATCTCATGAGAGAAATTATTTTCATTAATGATCAATTAAAGTTGTGGCATACCTACCATCTTATTAATTTAGCGGGTACCGATCGAACCAAGTGACCTCCCCCTATTCCTTTTAGGAGTCACGATCTCAACCACACCTCTACTAAGTTTGGTTGCAATGCCTTAATCTACGGGATTGTGCCCCTTACGGGGACTTCTAACCTTACAGAAAGATTCAAAACTAGTATATATGATCTCATCACTTTAGAATTAAATTTCATATGCTTTGAAGATCAATTGTTCATTTTACTTTACTTTCACTTTACATTGTGAAATACGGGGACCAGAATGAGACAGAGTGTGAAATAATTCCTGTCGTTCTATTTAGAAAATACTTTTTTCTTATCTCCCCCTAACAATGGGGAGACTATCTCATTAAAGTGACAAATCCATGAATTTAGCGGTAAAGTGATTGTCTGTCAAAGGTCACCTATTATCAATTATAAGAATGGTCTATTATACTTTATATCTTTAGTATATGCATGTCTCAATCATACAATTTCTCTAAGTAACAAGTTTTGAAAAAATGAGCGACGTATCTTTGAGAGATGAGTGTATGTAATGCTCTTATTACTTTAGAATGAATTGGTTGTAATTGAACAGCACTAGGTCGACACTATATTGTGCATCAAATTTCTATCACATTTTGTGTGTCGCTCAAGATCAAAGATAATTTCTTATAATATAGACCATCATATCATAACTAAAGGATTCATGCCAATCGTGTCAAAACTAGAATGAGTTAGTGTCCAAGAGTTTATTTTCGGTAATATCTTATGATTCAATAATCAGAATAGTAGTAAAGTAAAAGTGACTCACTAATTTTTCTAAAACGTGCTTCCCTCCACATAAATAAAAGATGTAGATCCATTCTCATAATGTGTTTCTCAATGATAATCATCAATATGAATACTATTAAACTTAACAAGGTGCATTTGGATCTTGGTCCGTACTGAGCTTTTATGACTTTAATCAATGTGCCACTAGGTATCAAATATTTGGCAGTTACTCGCTCTTTAGTTTAGGATGATACAATCATTATAGTCACATATGAGTTATCAATTCTGAGAATAATTTATCTATTCCTTGATAAATTCTCACATTCTTCATAGATTTTTGAACGACATACTTTTCATTCTAATATTTTGCTTTATTTGCTATATATGTTAAATTATATTTTAATAGTATTACTCTTGAACCTTATATGTAAATGTGTGGTAAATAAACTCGTTTACATTCAATGATTTAAAATGAAATCCAAAATTTACCAATAAGCTAAAAAATAACTAAATTAAATCTTGTCACATCACATAAATTTAACTCAAAATAAACTTTAATACCAAATACAATAGTTTAATAAGAATGATTCATTATACTTTTATGAGTTCTTTGTAAAGTAAGACCAAATAAATTTCATCAATCAAAATAGATGATATCTATTGACTAAGCAATGACATTGGAGAACCTCCATGACTTCTATCGTGACCAATAAATATCATGAACTCTTACATACCTGACCTTGTGGTTCATTCTTCTAACAGGTAGGGATCAACATGTCTCACCCCCTTTGTTTTAGGTTATTTTCACTATTCATAATTAATATTAGTGCATCTGTATGTTCGCCGCCACCTGCCTCCCGCTCTTACGGTCTCCGCTCCGCCGCTAAACCTAAAGCTGGGGGATCGACTTCTGGTGAATGGAGACGCGACATCGATGGCGGCGAAGGTGGTGGAATTAGGACTTTGGCGGATCTGAATAGAAACCCTAAGCACGAGGAGGATTCTGGTAGCGATCCTGATTTTGATCCTCAGGAGTACTACATCGGCGGGGAGAAGGGGTATAATTTTGTACTTTCTTGGATGCAATTGATTGGTTATGTATGTAGGACTAATTCTAATTTCATTATATTTCTTCTCAGAGTATGTTAATGCCAGTACCACCTAGATGCTTTTTTTATACCAAACCAAGACTGAATAACCCCTTTTTCATTTGTTTATTATCTGCCTGGATTTATTGAATTGTTTGCAGTGTAATTTTAAATCAATTTTCTTCTTTTGTAACACTGAAATGATAAAAAAAATCCCTTTAAATCAGAGTGTAGACAACTCATCACCAACCTTTTCGATGCAAAATTATTGCAGAGTTATGGGATTTTGATTGCCATGAATTTGCAAATCTTTTCCTTCTAATTAATGTTCATCTTTAGACACGGGACCAATTTTTCCAGACACAATTATGGTCCCAGCCCTCCAATAGGGTACTTTAACACACTTATTATGTGTGCAGTATTATCGGATGAACAATCCAGTAAGCAACCATTACAAGGGCTCTGCCATCAGTAACACCGCCACCAACAGTGGGGAAAGACCGTCGGGCGGTGGCTGAACTTGTTACGGAAGAAAATCTCGAACGGGGGTAGTAAAGGAAGTTCGAACGGTAGTTTTAGCGGCGAACTTGTTCCGGAAGAAAATTTCCTTGGAACTTGTAGCCGGGAATTGCTCATCAGAGGTTTCGAACTCCTTAAGAAAACTCGCAAAGGTAAAAATAAAAAACCTCAACAACTACTTTCAGTGCAATTTACATGTATTTGTTTGCTGATAATTATACCCCCGGTGGTAAAATGCAGGTGATCTTCATTGGAAAGTATGGCAATTTATCAGGTGCACCCTGTTTTACGTGATGATATATGATAGTTATACGTGATGATATATGACAGTTATATGTGATAATATATGGTAGTTATACGTGATGATATGTGTCAAAAATTTAGAGTATAGGGTTTATTTTTCCATTTTAGGGTTTAGTTTTACATTTAGGGTTTATTTTTCTATTTTTAGGGTTTAATATTTCATTTTAAGGTTTAGTTTTTTTATTTTTTTTATTTAATTTTCCATTTTAGGGTCCCGACAAAAATCGATCATTCTGCCAGTTATATGTGATGATATGTGTCAGTTATATGTGATGATATATGATAAGAATTTACGATTTTGAGTTTAATATTCAATTTCAGGGTTTAACTTTTCATTTTAAGGATTACTTTTCCATTTTTAGGGTTTAATTTTTTATTTTAGGTTTATTTTTTTAATTTTAGGATTTTAAATTTTAAATTTAGAATTTCAATTACTTGTGATGATATGTACCAGTTATATGTGATGATATGTACCAGTTATATGTGATGGTATATATCAGTTATATACGATGATAAATTCAATTATAGGGTGCATCTTACAAGGTGCACCTTGGTCCATGGTATACCATGGTTCTGAAAATCGGACCGGACTGGCCGGTTCGACCGGTTCAACAGGGAACCGGTCACCACACTAGTCCGGTTTTTATGTGCAAACCGGCAGACTCAAAAACCGGTCAAACCGGTCATGAACCGGTTAGACCGGTGAACCTGTGACAAGTTCAACCGGTTTTTTTGATTTTTTTGGTTTTTTTTCTTTTTAATTTTTATATTAAACAAAAATTGATGGGGTCTTATTTTTTTTATTTGGAGTACAAATAAATACAAATTATGATGGTTAATTTTATTTCATTTTGAAGTTGTTGGACTTGGAGTGATGAATATTAGAATTGAACTATTTTATTTGATTTTTCTTCCTTATATTTAATTCAATTACATTTTTCTATGTTGTATTGTGGTTGATGAATTCCTATTTATTCATATGGACTCTTTGAATTAAGTTTTAAAATATTTTATAATCATATATTTTATTAATCTAATTTATTCTATTTATTTATAACATATTTAATAGTGGTATACATATATATATATATATCGGTCCGACCACGGTTGGACCTGTGAACCACTGAACATGTAGCTTTACCGGTTCGATGACCGGTTCGGTTTTTAGAACAATGTGGTATACACACTCGGAAAGTAGTATCTATTTACATTAACAGAATGAGCCAGGTAAAGCCTTGTTTGTTTGTTTGTTTATTTTTTTCATTTCTATTCCAAGTATTATTATCCTACCAATTACAAATTTAAATCTCATCCAAACTCATAATTAATTGTGTGACACCAAAAGAACCTGAATGTCACACGCATACGACCGGACCCATAAAATCGAGCAAACATGCTAACATATATAAAAGATACATCCACCAAACCAAATAATAGAAAATTTATCCTTTCCTTTGAATGTCTACAGGCCCATTTACCTCATTAAATCAACATAGAGGTTTCCCAATTATATTCCGTAGCTATAAACCTTGTACCTCTCTGTTTAGGGGGCAAACTGGACAACGATCCGGTTCCCTTATCGCCTTGAGTTTTGAGCAACAAAATAAATCAACCTTAGACCCGCAACCTCACCGATAGTTATCATTTAAACATCGCAACCTTTATTCGCGTCCACAATTATAAAATTAACCTGTTAAAAAAGAACTCACCAAAGAAATCAAACTCATCAAGCTTCTCCGATCTTATAAAACCAATGAGTACCACACATCAATTCGTTAGAATTCGCATACTTACATCCTCGTGCAAAATCAACTAAATAATAGAAGAGCCCATTTCCAAATACTAGAATCAATTTGTCAAATAATTGGTGGATTTCAAATAAACATGATAATAATGACCGTAGCATGTAAATACACAATTTTTATGTAGACTATCCACATAATTAATTGTTATCAATCACATAACTATATCAGAGCTTCAACAATCCTGAATAGAAATTTAAATTAAAAACCTGACTAATAAACAAGTCCCAACCATTTCGAATACTTCCAGTGAATCAAACAAAGTTCCCACAATAAGTATATACATTCAAGCGACAATTACTACAATATTCACACACTTATATTCATGTAACCAGGTATGTACGAAATAATTATCATGAAATAAAATGCATGGGTCGACAATGACTAATTTGCCCTCGAATTTATACATCAAACCTCAGCATCTTCTTCAAAACTCGGAGAGTACAAAATTAAAAACCTCAATCTAATAATCCCAGATTTTGTAATATTCGATCACATTAACCACTACTAAAACAAATAAATTTCACATGTAAATACAACATGTGATTACGTCAACCAGGCATAAATAATATATTTGATATTTTTATGCATAATGATTACCAATCATCACACCATACTCAATAATTAAATCATAAGTCTACCCCCATATAAACCAAGTCAATAAGCAAGTATTCCATATGACAACCATATAAATCAACCAAACCATACCATCATCCTTTTAAACACATCTAAAAGAAAATAAATACTTATCTTGATTTTTGACGATTTTGTTGCGTTTGATTGATACACGACCTTATCGCCTTAGACTTCGAGCAACAAAATACATCGACCTTGAATACTTGAACACGCGACCTCATCGCGTTTGTTTGCATTGACCATTCCTGGGTCAAGGTCCAGGCAATACATAGAGTAACCCTCAAAAACCAATATTAATACAAACTCAACAAATAGGCCTCACTCAGTCCGTTAGTATATGATCATAAGAATAATCAATAAATAAAGCGCAAGCATCACAACCCTAACTCGCGCTCACAAATCTTCAAAACCAAATCTCCACCATTATTCATATTTAACCACTATATATCGTAAATAATATACCCAAAATTCGACTTCATCCCACAATTAAATTGTGCATAACTTTAATTTTCAAAAGAAGTTAGACAAACAGTTTTTGGAAACAGGATCAGCTCCGTTTAAAATTCATTATAAGAATTTTCTGTACTCATATTCAAATATCCCCCGTTCAGATTGAACTTCAATATATTTAGAATAATATTTCAAATTTTTGGCTTGATCCAACGGTTTTATTGTGCACAATTATTTTTTGAAAAATACTGCGCAGAATTTTCCGAAAATAAAATCTGCTTCACTCGAATGTTTGTATATATTCCCTCACACCTCAAAATTCGATCTCCACCGTTCAAAACGTAACTCAAAAGGTTCTTGAGGTTTTGTAAAAATTTCAACACGATCCGACGGTTGAAAAGTCAGAAAACTATTTTTCAAAATTATAGCGCAGTCCGATTTTAGACTTACGAGAATTGTGTATCTCACGTCTTTCGGTCAAGGACTCGATGTCCCTCTTTCCCACAGACGGCGCCACTTGATAAATCCAAATCAGTTGGTTACCAAGAATAGGGAGTACTAACTTCTGAATAGATCAGCGACCTGAAATATGCTCCAAATACGTCACAGCGATCTGCTAAGCCTTTGAATGATACTCCTAGCGACCTCACTGGTCCTGCAAAACAGCGCCTCGGACGGGTCGGATTTCGAGCCCGTCTAGGCCCTCCGATGCTTAAGTTAAAAGCAAGTCACAACTCAACTCAAAACACTCACACTATGATTAAAGCGAGATAAAGCACACTCAACTTCAACTTCAACTTTACTTATAAAATAAACAAGGTAAACTTAGAAAATAAAGAGAGGTATGCACCCCTTTTATAAATACAAGAGAAGTCCTCTCCAAGCAAAGGTTACGTTCTCCTACCATAATTCCAAAAAATATCACAACTGACTTAGAATTAGTATTCCTTCCGTATGTAAGTTCTCATAAACAATAAATCTCGCATTAAATTAATAGAATAGGCCTCGGTCTGTTATTCTTTCCATACAGTCCACCAAGACCCCATAAACCACTCACTTTAAGCCCGTAGGCTTGATATCCACAAGGCCCATAACCGAGCCAAAGCACACAACACGAAATAAGAGATCGCGGCCCTATATGAGAACTCATCCTCATACTTCAGGTCACTCCACAAATCAACTCCCCCACTTCTTCGAAGAAACCATCCAGCTCGCTCACTTTCCAGAAGAACACCCTTTCCAGGAAATGAAATCGCTTACCACAAATACCCTCATATATCAAATAATATTACGTAAGGACATTTTGGTCCGTATCAGATCGCAAAATTAAAAATAAAATAAAAACCTCAACAACTACTTTCAGTGCAATTTACATGTATTTATTTCCTGACAATTATACCCCCGATGGTAAAATGCAGGTGATCTTCATTGGAAAGTAGTGTCTGTTTACATTAACAGAATGGGCCAGGTAAAGCCTTGTTTTTTTTTCTTTTTTTGTTTTTTTCTTCATTTCTAGTCCATGATAAAATCTACTTTGCAGTTCAGTCAAAGTATTTCAATTCTCACAACATTTCAAAAGCTCTCTCATAGAATTGGTATTATTTTGAAATATGATTATGCCTTTATTGGGATTATCTGCGAAACCAATGTCAAATATTAGGCTTGGTTTTAGCATATATTTGAGCCTGCTGAGTTTACAGGTGGCCGTAGGGAAGATGATTGGACGTGCCCTAGCTGTGGCAATGTCAATTTCTCATTTCGGACAACTTGCAATATGCGCAACTGCACTCAACCTCGACCTGCTGATCACAACTCTGTAAGACTTTTGACATCTTTAGTCATGAATTTTTATGATTTGCAGGACGGAGAGCTTTTAAAATAAGACAAAAATAGAAATAGAAAACCCTAAAGAAACTAAACTAACTATAAAAACCCTTAAAAAATAACCATAAAAAATGATTTAAATCACTTATAAAAAAAAACGACTAAAAGATCCTATAATTCTAGTCTTAACTACAAATCGATTTAAAAAAATAAATTCCAGATATTCAAAGTAATAATTTTATTTTATTTAGAAGTCACTTTCTTTAGAAAGAATGCTAGGCGAAGAGAAGATAATTAGTCTACGCGTAACCTATATAGTAGACTGGAAAAAAACACTAATAATCCTAAAAAACATATTCACTTGTGGTTAACTCCAGCATTGCCGAATCTCCAATTTTTTGGACTTTATGCTTAAATAATTACGGAAATATGAGAACTCATCATTTTTGCTATAGTTTTTCCTGCTTCCTCGATTTTAGGAAGGAGTTTGACGTAGACAGAGCCAATCAAGAGGAAGAAGCTGCAAAAACTCGCCCCAAGTTGGTTCAAACCGCAAATACCCCATAACAAAATTGTTTTCTTCTTTTTTGTTTTCTGTGTAGTGTAGTTAAACAATGTAAATAAACAATGAGAATAAATACCTTCCTTCAAATTAAGGGTTTCTAAACGAGCTGTGATCGACTCAATTCTCATTAAAACCATTATAAAGATAATATTAAAAATCTATTTCATATATATAAATTATAATGTATAAATGTACTTATATTAATATTTCTCATATTATTATTTTGACTAAATTAGGGTCTGATATACCGAATGGCGAACCTGGGAATTCAAGACGAGCAGTGCCGATCCTCGTCCATTTTAGGCCTTGGGCTAAACGATGAATAATGCCCTATGTATGTTCCTTTTTTCACAAATTATATGATAGTATAAATAATTTGAAGGTACAAAAGATACAGATAACTATATTATATATAAATAATACCCAAAATGCGTTCATTTTTTCATTTGAAGCATTCGTTTATTTAATAAGAAACTTATCCATTGAACTTTTTAAAAATTGAGCCACTTGTTCATTACTTTTTTCCCCTTTTTGATATCACGAAGGTTGTTTTCTAAAGATCATTTTAAAATTTAGAGCAATAAAAACTCAAAAAAAAATTGTAAATAAAACCTAAATTTATATAGGCAATAAAAACTCAAAAAGAAACTTTTGTAAATAAAACCTAAATTTATATAGGCAATACGTGAATTATCTTTGCAATTCCCAAAAAGTGTCCCTATACAAGAAAAAAAATCTTGGTATCAAAATAAATAAAAAATAAAGAATTACTAGAAAAATAATACTAATCCATCGACTGCTTCTAAAGGTGCCCTAGTGTCCACGATGTCCATTGTCCGAAAAAATAATAATAATACTAAGTAAAAAAGTGATACAATTAGTTTTCACAAATGTTTATACTTTTCATTTTTCTATATGAAAAAATCATCCAAAAGCAAATTACATAGTAAAAAGGCATGAAAGCTTGGAATTGAAAATCAAAGAGATTCCCCAATTCAGATCCTAAATTAGTCGCTCGCAATTAAAATCCCAAATCCCAATTTAATCTGATTAAAACGCTAACAAGCCAAATTAAACCATACCAGAACATACACTCAACATGCTCAAAAATCAACTTCCTAAAGTAGATAATCTCAACGACTCGTCCAGTTAAATGGTTTCGTCAAAATAAAATTGGATTCTCAAATTCAGATACAAGCACTAAGTAAACAGTTTGAAATGGAAAAATAATTAGAAGAGTCAGAATATATTTTAATTTAATGAAATAGGGAAAGGGATTTTATAAATAATCAAAAAAATAAAAGCATTCAATAATTCAAAAGTTACCTCATTTGAAATTGGAAGAGTGAAGATTGGGTGAGGAGTCGCGGTCACCATATCATTCGGTGCTGCCTGCCTTGACCTTCATCAAATTAAATGATATTGTATATATATAATGGGTTGGGATGGTGCCCCTTTAGATTTTTGGGCCTTGGGCTTGAGCCCAGGTTGCCCTGCGCCAGGGCCGGGTCTGAAGACGAGCTGAGGATCGATAACAGCAGAGGAAAAGTGGTTTTGCTTGCTTGCAAAAAGGTCGGCTATGGAAGTGACAGAGCGTGAAAAAATAATCTTTCAAACATACGTAAAACCGCGCGTTCAAGTCACACTCTACAGGTAACTGGTTTCAGCTGTAAATAACTTATGTGTACGTCGATCAATAGATTCATAAAAATAACTTAAAAAAGTTTCGAAATCATTTTCTTTATTAGGTATGACACAACGGGTATACCACCGGAATTTCTGAGAGACACGATGCCGCTTAGGCAAGTCCAGAGAAAGATTCAAGACTACTTATGCAATGGGGAGCCGATTTGGCAGATCCGTTCTAGAGGTGGAAAAGCTCGGATCCTTTTGGGACATGGATTAGATCATGATTTGAAATGCTTGGAATTGGAGTGTTCAGGTTAGTCCTTTAGCTGATCCAGCTCAGTCACTACAAGAATTTTTACAATTAGCTACCAATAATCAGTAGCTAATTACCTATCATTCCTTTTATTTATTTTGTATCAGTAGTTAATTTGCTGTTTATTTTATGGCACGAGTGGTAATACGTAGCTGAATGTTTTTGCTACAAAGGCTTTTGAGTCACAAAATTATTGTACTTGATAATTATTTGAGCTCTTCTGAAATAAGATTAATCTGTTTTTTCATGTCTTTAATTAAAAGAGAGAGAAGCAACAAAACAAAAACAATATCTCAAATGATCTAGTATTTTTTTTTTCTGCAGGGATATAGTAAAATATCCTCTGCTAATGAAAACAAGCAAGCTCTGCAACTCACCGAAATATCTAACAAAAGCATACCTTGGGTAAGTAGCTTTCACTCATTTTTTATTTTTATTTTTTATGTGCGTGTAAATAAAATTGTTTGTGTGGAGACTTATGTTTAAGTGGAGGAGTTATTATAAACTTCAATCTCGATTTCTATTTCACATTATTAATTTTACCCTTTTGTTATATCTGTTAGATAAAAATATTTTTAACGAAAACCATCGCTATGATCGAGAAACCATCATATTAAATTATTAAGGATCATAAGTTAGTTTACGGAAACGTACCTGAATTCATAAGCGATTGGATTTGGGGTTCGATCTTCTAGGGCAATACGTATCCAATACTTTTAGAGAATTCTTAAACTTTCTCTATATGTCTCTTCTGACGATGGGATGCAGAATAAATTGATAATATGATTATCTTGATGATACGTATGCCTTAGGGACCATAACCCTTATATACTTCAGTTCTTAGGGTTTACCTATTTTAGCCCATCATCAAAATAGATAGCCCATTGAGTATCTACACATTAAAGGCCCACACCCTACTAAAATACATTAATACATTAATACCTTAAACATTATTTGATCACTTTTAATTAGGCTTTCTTATTTGACAATTCACAATAAATAATTATTTCACATATAAGCCCAATGTTGGATTAAGAATCTAACAATCTCCCAATTGGGCTATATGTGTAACCTTATAATTATATATTGTAAGAATATAACCGTACGAGTTCAACTTTGTTGTCATAACCAAAATGTATTTATATCCAATACGATCCATCAGCCATATCAACATAGGATCAAAGCGGCCTTCATTACATTTATCGTAACTCGACCCATCAATGGTCACATATGTCAATACAACTGAATGACATGGATCATGATGTGGATGTGTAGCATGGAAATTTCATGTATTGTGATCGTAACATGCTTATTTCCAACTAGTCCACCTTAAAACCTCAGTGAGATCAACCATATACTAAAATCAAAGTGTGAATCAACAAAATACTTTAATTTCTGCAGAAAATAAACTTAAAATATCCTTAAATTGAAGTAATTGAAAAATATGTCTATAAAAGAGAACATTATAATCACAAAACTCCCACCGAAACAAAATATCCTCAATAGATTTGACACCCATACTAGCAGTATGCTCATGAAATATTTTGGGTGGCAATCCCTTTGTAAGCGGATCCGCAATCATGGAGTTTGTACCAATATGTTCAATAGACAACTGTTCACTTTGAATTCTTTCTTTAACAACTAGAAACTTGATGTCTATATGCCTAGACTTCGTCGAGCTCCTATTGTTATTGGAATACATGATTGCCGATTAATAGTCACAAAATAACTTAAGTGACTTTTCAATGTCATCCCTTATACGCAGCCCCGTGACAAATTTTCGTAGCCATACTCCGTGGTTAGATACCTCATAACATGCTACAAATTCTGCTGTCATGGTAAAGAAGGTTATAATATAATAGACTGTTTAGCACTCCTCCAGCCAGTAAGAATACATAGTCTAACTTAGATTTTATACTATCTTGGCATCCAGCATAATCGGAGTCAGTATATCCTACGATCTCAATCCGATCTGACACTAGTGCAGAAACAACTTTTAAGAATGCCTGTTTCTGCAGATCAAGAACGCCCTACTGAGGCGTTCTGTATGGAGCTGTTCTTGAAAGTCTGACAATCAAGAACGCCTCAGCAGGGCGTTCTTGATTGTCAGACTTTCAAGAACGGTTTTTCAGAGACGTTCTTAAAAAAATTTCAGTCGTTCTAGAAAGTTAGTTTTGCAGCTCTGGAAAGTACTTTCCAAAACGTCCATTATTAAGGCGTTCTCGAAAGTATACTTTCCAGAACGCCTATATTTCGAGGCGTTCTGAAAAGTATATTTTCCAGAACAGCTGAAAAAAAGGCGTTCTGGAAAATGTATTTTCGAGAACGTCTCTAAAATAGACGTTCTGGAAAGTACATTTTCCAGAACGTCGTGAGAAAAGACGTTCTTGAAAATGTATACTTTCCATAACGTCTCTAAAATAGACGTTCTGGAATATTTGTGTTCTAGAACGATTTTTTGAATAACCGTTCTAGATTTTTACATTTCTGGAAATTTATTCCAGATTTATATTTCTTATATTTCCTTTTCTAGGCCTGCTCATATATCAAAATTCTATCAAAACTTTAGTACCTAATTGAATCACAAAACACATTTCATGTATATAATCCCAAGATCACCAACACATGTCATTAATAACAATAATACTCAATCACCAAGTCAACAACACAAGAGTTCCAATACACGATCTCCAAGTATATCCAAATACACAATCACCAAGTCTTAAAATAGAAATCCACAAAAGTCGATGAGTACCTATTTTGTTATCATTCAAGTTATCCACAAATAGTATGTTTCTTACATTTCAAAATATTGCACAACCTATACATGGTGATCAATCCAAATAGGGGCTTCGTGCAAAATATCATCCTTTGAGGTTTCATGACGTACAATCCGGGCCTCTCGATCGCATCCTTGGTAATGCAATATCATCTTTGCTTTCGAGAAACCTACTCATGAAACCAAGTACAATTTGACTTTCTAACTCTTCGTTGGAGCAGTATTCGTCACGTGGTGTACGAGAGCAGTCTAATGTGATCAAGAGAGTACAACACAAAGTTCTTTGCGTTTAAATGAAAATACAATTTGAATGATGAATATATATATATATAATAGACGGCCAGGTTATCCAAAGTATTTAAGGCCTTCCAGAATTTCTTCCTTGAAAATTGGATCATAAAATGCTTAAGACAAAACAATAGTGCACATGCCCATACACATCATATGAGGACACCCACAGGAGAGGGAGAGAGAATAAAAATCTTTTTAAGATTTTAAATAAATTCATCCCTTCGTTTTCCTCTATCTCCATTAAAGATTTTAATTAAAGCGTTTTCTCTTTATCTCTCCTCCTCTGTCTCTCATTCAAGTCCTCATTACTTAATTCATAATTACTTAATCTAACAAGAACCATGCTTATTATTACATAAAAACTCAGAGGAAAAAGAATCAATAAGCAATAAACTTTACCATTTGGAGTAATAAAAAACACCATGGAGTAACATAAGGGAGGCACTAAGAAAATCAACTGCAAAAAAATCACACAAGACTTATGTCAAAAACAAAGCATGCACTAAAAGAAAAACACTTACATCTTTGACATCATAAGTGAGGCAGAAAACCCCACCCAAAACAATCAGGTTTATTCTTGGGTTCCTATATCTTCACAGCCACTGGCGATGCTTGAACTTCACTGCAAACACACACACAAAAAAAAAAAAAATGCCATTAACTAATAATTTCATCAGCTAAAAGTTAATCAAGAAATATTCTCAAACACTATCCCAGCTGACGACTTTAGAAGGGTTAGCACAAAAACCTGTAGTCACTACGGTACCTGCAGCCAATTGGGCCCGTGTTGTGTATCCAAAATGTCCTTGCCCCTCTTTCATACAAAACCTACATTTTATAATTAATTATCAGAATTCAAATTTTAAAATATAATTATCCGTAATTAGGATACTGAAACTTACTCCAATTTGTGAGATAAACTGGCTGACTACGTTGGGTATGGCTGCTTTTTGGAGCTCATGGCTCAAAGTTCGTATACCGAAAGAGACATCGTTTTGGCCAATATCCATTGTGAAAAGAGCCTTGGACAAGTCTAGATCAGGTTTTGGGAGCCTTTTACTTAAGCATTTATCATTGGCTGTAAAATTCACAATTAATGTAAGAAAAAAAATTGCAATTTTAATTATTTTTACTTTTTCTTTTTTACTTACTTTGAATGTAGAGATAAGGTGATCTGTCTTTAAGCTGAGTGTAGTGCTCAACTTCGATTTCAAGAGAAAGGGGGCTGACACCTGAAGTTATAGTTTTTGTCGGTGTTGAAATATATCAACAGGTTCATGGCTTGGTCTTGTCGGAAATCGATTCGATTGAAGGATTCAATGTGTTTCAAGCTTAGAAAATAAAAGAAAAAAATGAAAATAATGCAATTAAAACTATCAAACTAAACTAGAAATTGAAATAACAAGTTGGTCGGATGCCTCGGTCGTATGCCCAAATTAAAAATGCAAGCAATTAATAAAAACAAGCAAAAACAAGCATTATTTCATCAAGTACTACCATGCATGCATAAAGTACAACCATGCATGAAAACTCAAATAATGCAAATTGATAAAAATTAAAAGCATCAAAGTAAAGATCAATGGAAGTTGACGTAAAAGTTCAAATCTTTTGGAAAAATAACGAGAAACGAAGGGTAGATCTAGGATTCAATTTAAAACTATGCATGGAGATTTAATTCAAAATAAAGCATAAGTAAAACTCAAAGTCATGATGATCCAAGACCCGATCTACAATCTAGATGTGTCGCTCATCTATAATTCATAGCCAAATCACAAGTTTCATCATGAAATCAAGTAGCTAAGGCAAAAAGCATAATTGAAGAACATGCATGAAAATGAAAAAAAAAGCTTGAAATTAAAATGAAAGCTTACTAAAATTAAATGGAGAATCCCAAGCTTGAGTTACAAATAAAAGTGCTAATCCAAAGGAGTATTTGGATTCATCTTGAGCTTACAAACCCAAGGCAAAACTTCAAAAAATTAAACTACGAACAAGAGAGAGAAAATATTCAAAAACCCATGCTAGTTTGGGAGGAAGAGAGATACCTTCCCCAATGAAAGAAGTCTACTATTTATATTACATCTAATTGGGTTTAAATGGGCCAAATTAGACCTTAAAGCCTTTAAAATCCCGGGTTTGACTCGATTTTGAACCATGGTAAGCCCTTTTGGCACATTGGGGCTTGTTTGGCTCGACCATGGCTCGCTTTTAGCCGAAATGGCTCGGCCATGGCCGAGCCTGGGCGCCGCTGGGCACAGCGTGGTCGGCAGGCTGGGCTGGTGTAGGCGACATCCTGGGCGAGCTGCTGGGCGCTAGCAAGCGTGATGCTAGGCGAGAGCCTAGGCGGTGGGCTTGGCTTCTGCGCGCGGCGCTAGGCTGAAGATTAGGCGAGAGCCTAGGTGGGTGCCTAGGAGAGCGCTGGCGTGAGGTTGGCGCGGCATGCGGGAGTTACGCGCGCCTGCGCGCAGGCGTTGGCAGACTGGCGCAGGCGCTTGCGCGCGCTGCTCGGCAGGCTCCATTCCAGGGAGTTTGGCAATTTTGTAGCATCTCCTCACCCAATTAGGCATGTATTTAGGCAACTCTAGGCTAGAGCCTTGGTCTCCATGCCTTAGCTTGATTTCGCACCTTAATTCACCTATCAAATGAAGCTTTAAAATATCAAAGCCCAAGAATTAAACTAAACCTCCAATTAATTGAAACCATTTAACCCAAATAAACATAAAATTGACAAGAAATATGAAAAACAACAAAAGTAGAAAAACAACTTAAAAACCTAAATTAAACGACATAAAAACCGTTAAAACCACAATAAAATCCTAATTAAAAATACGATAAAAACACAACAATTACATGCAAAACAACACCAGTCACAAACCAGGACTCATTGGGCTTCAGAATGGTTGCACCTCCTGTTGCAAAGTTTGCACCTTGATGGTAATTGGATCCTAATGAATCAAGGTATCCGCTAAGGTATGGTATTCCCACATTGTCAGTTGCATGCAAAAAAAAAAATAATAATAATAATAATAAAAATAGGCATATAACCGCTGCATTCCTAACAAAGTTAGCTATTTGTGATAGTAAATGGAGAATGGAACTTTAGTTATACGCTGAGCCCAGGTAAGTTTTCATCTTGTGCGCCTTTCTGCAAATGCAATTTTAGAAAACAGACACTGTCAAATGTACTACCGTACAATATTAAGGGATAATTACAAAACTGACCCCTGAAATTTGGCATAATTACAAAAAAAAAAAAGGAAAATTTCAAAATAAAAAATTTATAAAAACTGAGTTATGATTCTATCATATATTTTTCTCATTCAAAAGGGAGAAAAAAAAAGGTATTTGAAACACCCTTATGTTTAAAGAAATATTACAGTTAAGTCCTTAGAATTAAAATGAAATCAAACTTTAGGGCTTTTTTGTTTAAACTTTTGTAAATACCCCAAATCTCATGATGAGTTTTAGTAATTATAAATAAATGAATCCAACTACATAAAATTACTTAAACATTAAACAAGCTACACAATTTCTGTAAATGTATTACTAAAACTCCATTCCAGGGAGTTTGGCAATTTGTAGCATCTCCTCACCCAATTAGGCATGTATTTAGGCAACTCTAGGCTAGAGCCTTGGTCTCCATGCCTTAGCTTGATTTCTCACCTTAATTCACCTATCAAATGAAGCTTTAAAATATCAAAGCCCAAGAATTAAACTAAACCTCCAATTAATTGAAACCATTTAACCCAAATAAACATAAAATTGACAAGAAACATGAAAAACAACAAAACTAGAAAAACAACTTAAAAACCTAAATTAAACGACATAAAAACCGTTAAAACCACAATAAAATACCTAATTAAAAATACGATAAAAACACAACAATTACATGCAAAACAACTACCCCACACTTATCGGT
>BMAC01000400.1:375009-385586 GCA_014905375.1 Phtheirospermum japonicum | reverse complement strand
CTAGGTGTGTCACTCAACTAGAATCCATAATCAATTCACAAGTTTCATCATGAAATCAAGTAGCTAAGACAAAAAGCATAATTGAAGAAAAAACATGGAAATGAAATTACTTGAAATTAAACAAATCAAGGACTTGATCTATGATCTAGATGTGTCACTCAACTAGGATTCATAGCCGATTCACAAGATCAAGCACAACTTCTAATATCTAAGGCAAAAAGCATAAAACAAATGAAGAACAAAGCATGAAATTAAAAGAAAGCTTACTAGAATTAAATGGAGAATCCAAAAGCTTGATTGAAATTGCAAGGAATTAATAAACCAAGGGAGTACTTGAATCCTTTTTGAGCTTACAAACCCAAGGCAAAGCTTGAGAATTAAATCTAGAGAGAGAAATTAAGTCCCAAACCCAAGCTTGGGTTGGGAGGTGTTTTTTTTTACAAAAATGAGAGTTGTGAGCTATTTATACTAATTTTTATTGGGTTTAAATGGGTCAATTTGGGCTTTTTAGGCTTAATTTCATGATTTTGACCATAATTGACCCGTGTTGACCAAGATGGCTCAAGGTGGCTCGGTCTTGGCTCATGGTGGCTAAGTTTAGGCGAGCCTGGGTGCTTGGGGCTGGTCGGGGCGTCCTTGGGTTGAACTGGGGTGGCTAAGCACCAGTTTAGGCTGCTGCCTAGGTGTGCTGCTGGGTGGGCGCTGGAGTAGGCTGCTGGCCTAAGTTGCTGCCTAGGGGTGCTGAAGGGTGGGCGCTGGAGTAGGCTACTGGCCTAAGTTGCTGCCTAGGGGTGCTGAAGCTCTTAGGCATGGGAATGGGCTAGCCTAGGTTCGGCTAGGCTACCATTCCAGAAACTTTGGCCATTTTGGAGCATTTTTACACCTATTTAGGCATGCAAGTAGGCAAGAATAGGCTTGAGTTTGGGCTTCCATGCCTTAGCTTGAATTCAACTCCTTAATCCACCTATTAAATGAAATTTTAAAATATCAAAACCCAAGGATTACACCAAACCTCCAATTAATTGAAACCATTTAACCCAATTAAATATAAAATTAACAAGAATCACGAAAGACAACAAAACTATAAAAATAACTTAAAAACCTAAATAATCGACATAAAAACCGCTAAAACCAAAATAAAATCCTAATTAAAAATACGAGAAAAACACAAAAATTACATGCAAAACAACTACCCCACACTTATCGGTTTGTTCGTCCTCGAACAACGAAAAGAATCGAGAATGTACATGCAATGAACATTGTGTAAAAATGAAAAATCCTTGTGCTTATCCTTAATGTGATAATAGTATCAACATAGACTCGCTATCATCAAGCATTGCTCGTATTACCCTTTCTCAAATGCGAGTCAAATCGATGACTTCCTCCCTAATGAAATTTTTGAGAGTGTTCGCTCAATTCGCTCAAGTGTTTGATATGGGACGTATTTACGCTCAAGTCGGTCAATACATGCACCTTGTCAAGATTTCACAAATCGGACGCTCAAAATTGCTCGTAGTACATGACCAAAGAAGAATCGAAAGAGGTCTTAATTATGGGTTGTAATGTTGGCTCTTTGGAAATGTATGGAATATTTGGATATAGTGGCTAACACACGATCAATCGTGATCAATAACACACAAAATCCTAATCTCTAAAACTCGAAGCTTATAATTGCTTCACCTTTCCCAATTCACCACACTTTCATTCGAAACCCTTTCGTACTTTCACGCTTTTCCGACTTTATTTCACAACACTTCGAAGCTTCTTGAATTTGCTTCTTTTTACTAAAATTAGCCTTTTTGAATTAGGCTTTTCACATGAATGCACGCGTTATCACTTTTTGTGATTTGTGTTGGAGTTTTATTCTCTTTTTTTTTTCTTTTTTTCTATTTTTTTTTTGTATAAGAAACTCAAAACCCGAAACCCACAATCGATTTCCCTCACATTTCTTGTCAACTAACAACACACCCTCTCATCTCACAATTCATGAAGATACAAGATCTAAAATCGAGCTCGGCTAACAAGAAACGGGATAAAGGCTCAAGGGGGCTCGTTTGGGATTTTTAAGTAGCTTACATATATGAATATGGCCGGAACAAGGGTGATATATGTGCCTCGAGGTCATTTTCGAATTCGTTCATGTACGAGCTAAGTCAAACCTCCTCAATGCAATTTCCGTAAAAATGCAAGCAAGCCGATAAATCACACAAGGCTACTCACTAATTTGCACCGAATTTGAGAGCAAAATTAAAAGAGCTTTTAGAGATTTGCAATCTTTTCACGAGAAAATGTTGATTATATATATAGACAGGTTTGGACGAAGCACAAAAATTGAACCCTTCACACAAGAGGTCATAAACATGCAAAAACCCGACAAGTAAACTATTCAAACTTCCAAGCACATGGAGTTGTTCAACAATGTAATACCGACTCAAAAGACACAAAAATTGACTCAACCATATAAATGCGCAAGTAGTGAGTGTCACTTCGCCAAAAATGGGTCACTTCGCCATGGCTCGAGTTAAGAACAACAAAACATGCTTTTCAACACCCGGACCCTAACCACCTACCCATCCCACACTTAAACCATGCATTACCCGTATTTTAATGAAAAACAAGTAAAAGGAGGGTGAATAGAAACTTGCTCAACCAAGCGAGTTGTGGTCGAGCTTGGTGGGGTCTACCTAAGCATCTAAGCAATCCGAGTGAACATCGAGCATGACTAGTATCTCCCGGCTTCATGAACACTACCACTTTTACCAATCGTCCCATGGTCGTCGTCGGAAAACCAAACCTAGAAAAGAAAATCACTCAAAATTAAAAACTCAATATGTACATGAATCACAACAACATATTTTTTTTTATTTTCTCAATTTTTAAATGTTTTTGGATATTTTTAATAAAAGAAAGAAAGAAGGAAAGAAATGGAAAGAACTTGGGTTGCCTCCCAAGAAGCACTTGTTTTACGTCACTAGCTTGACGTACTCCCTTTTCGATCAAGGTAGGAAGATAATGGGAGGGTCCACCAACACGATCTCCTCCTTGTCGAGAGGATACATTCCTTGGAACGTCCTTGGCGCATTGCATAGTTCAAATAAGATCCGTCAAAAAGAAGACGTTCCAAATGGGAAAATGAAGCTCGTCTCGGCTAGGTCCTCGGGTGGAATGGTAGTTTTGAAGTGCCCCGACGACTCGTCAAGAAAACAAAAGGAATATTGGCCGGTTAGCTTATCTATCTTGTAGTTGATAAACGGGGAAGGGAAACGATCTTTCTTTGTGGACTCATGAAACTTCTTAAACTCGATTGACATCCTCCAACCCGTTGAGGCCCTCATGACCAACAACGCCCCTTCTTCATCTTCAAGAACCAACGAGCCGCTCGTCTTGGGCACCATGTGAATGGGATTCACCCTCTCACTCTCGGCGAGTACGAACATCAAGCCCTCTTCTAAAAACCTCCACATCCCGGCTCTCACCATAGCTTCAAGACTCAAATTCAAAGAGCTAACTCCCCCAATCACTTCGGGTCTCCATTCAATGGCATCCTTAAGAATTCTAAACCCTTCAACCATCCTCTCTTCCTCTTCTTCTCGGTGCGAGTTTGCAAGGATAATAATCGACTTACTCTCTTCATCCTCCTCAAGATAATCGTCAATTTTTCCAAGCTCATCATCAATAACCCCCACCCCCCCTCTAAAAAGTCATCGTTACCCTCAATGACACATCGAGACTCATTTCCACACAAAATGAGGTCGAATAGAGGCACAACGGGCTCATCGAGAAGAACAAGGGGCTTATCCTCACAACATCCCTCTATATCGACAACCGACCCAACCTCCTTCGGTGAGACAACCGAATCAACTACCCCACACTTGTCAAGGAAAGTGACCAGAAGAGTAGACGAAGGAAATTGGTCCACGTGATAAGTAACAAGAGGATCGTGAGACGGCGGTTCCGGGCTAGACATTTGAGCGATTCGAGCCTTTAATGTCGCTATTTTCATCTTCAACTCAAACTCCCTCGAGGATAAAGTCATGTTCACGTCATAATTATGAGAATACGTCGGAGGAGAAGATTTTTGCTCGGGAGGGCCACTTGGAACAATGGAGCTCCCACCTCCAAATAACTCATAAGGATCGGGAGTCGGCGGTGGAGTAAAAGAAGGCGTAGTACAAGCGAGTCCCGCTTGGTGTCCACGACCTCCATACATATCAACGGAATCGAACGAGGACATGAAAGGGCAATATTCTTGAATATGAGCACTCGTTACACACCATCCACATCCCAAAAAAGTTTGGTTAAGATCCCTCATAGTACGGATGGGGGGACTCATCTCATAGAAGCTCGGACCGCCAAACGACTCATAATCCCCATAGTAAGGATTTGAAGCACCATACCATCCGTAAGAACCATTCATACCCACGACGCTACCAAACCCAACATGGTTTGCACCATGCCCTCCCATGTTGGGTTGACCATAACCATAACCACCATTGGCAACGTGGTTTGCACCATGCCCTCGCACGTTGCCATACCCATTATACAACATCTCATTCCCAACATGGTTTGCACCATGCCTTCCCATGTTGGGAATGTATCCACCATAGGTATAAGCACCTTGCATAAACTCAAAGAAAAAGCGTCAAATACCAAAGAAAGCTAAAAACACAATGAAACGACAATTAAATCGAAAGCCTTAACCAAGCCAAGTCGCAACGGTGCCATTTTGTTTGTAGAGTTTTCGTTTTAAATCCCCGGCAACGGCGCCATTTTGTTAGAAGTGTTTTCGTGGTGTTGAAATAAATCAACGGGTTCATGGCTTGGTATTATCGGAATTCGATTCGATTGAAGGTTTCAATGTGTTTCAAGCTTTGAAGATTAAAAGGAAAATGAAAATAAAATAATTAAAATAGCTAAACTAAGCTAGAAATTGAAATAACAAGTTGGTCGGATGCCTCGGTCGTATGCCTCAATACGTAAATTCAAGCAAGTAATGAAAATAAGAAAGAAAATGCAATGCTTCACCAAGTACAAGCATGCAAGCACAAGGTACAACTATGCATAAAATCCTAAATAAAGCAAATTAGCAAAAATTGAAAGCATGGATAGAAAGAGCATTGAAAGTTGACATGAAAGTTTAAAACTTTAAGGAAAATAACAAGCAACAAAGAGTAGATCTAGGATTTAAGCATGAAACAAGGCATAAAAATTTAATTCAAAATAAAGCATATGAAAAACATAAAATCATGACGATCCAAGAGCCGATCTATGATCTAGATGTGTCACTCATCTAGATTCCTTAGCCAATTCATAAGTTTCATCATGAATTCAAGGTGCTAAGACAAAAAGCATAACATGAAGAACAAAGCATGAAAATGAAGAACAAACATGGAATTAAAGCATAAAGCAATAAATTGAAAGGAAACTTACTTGAATTAAATGAAAGAGTAGCAAACTTGAATTAAATTGCATCAAAAGTAACAATCCAAAGGAGTATTTGGATTCTTCTTAGGCTTACAAACCCAAGGCCAAGCATGAAAGTAAATCTAAATCTAGAAAAGAAATTACATCAAAGCTTGAAATTGAATCTAAAACCTAAGAGAGAGAAATTAGATCTTAAAAACTAGAGAGAGGATTTTTAATCCCAAACCCATGCTTGGGTTGGGAGAAAATGAGAGGTGTTCTTACAAAATGAGAGTTGTGAGCTATTTATACTAATTTTTATTGGGTTTAAATGGGTCAATTTGAGATTTTTAGGCTTAATTTCATGATTTTGACCATAATTGACCCGTGTTGACTAAGATGGCTCAAGGTGGCTTGGTCTTGGCTCAAGGTGGCTAAGTTTGGGCGAGCCTGGGTGCTTGGGGCTGGCTAGGACGTCCTTGGGCTGAGCTGGGGTGGCTAGGCGCCAGTTTAGGCTGCTGCCTAGGTGTGCTGCTGGGTGGGCGCTGGAGTAGGCTGCTGGCCTAAGTTGCTGCCTAGGGGTGTTGAAGCTCTTAGACATGGGAATGGGCTAGCCTAGGCTCGGCTAGGTTACCATTCCAGAAACTTTGGGCATTTTGGAGCATTTTCACACCTATTTAGGCATGCAAGTAAGCAAGAATAGGCTTGAGTTTGGGCTTCCATGCCTTAGCTTGAGTTCAACTCCTTAATCCACCTATTAAATGAAATTTTAAAATATCAAAACCCAAGGATTACACCAAACCTCCAATTAATTGAAATCATTTAACCCAATTAAACATAAAATTAACAAGAATCACGAAAGACAACAAAACTATAAAAAAAACTTAAAAACCTAAATAATCGACATAAAAACCGCTAAAACCAAAATAAAATCCTAATTAAAAATACGAGAAAAACACAACAATTACATGCAAAATAACTATACCACAATACCAAGCCTAAACGGGACATAGGCTCTAGGGGGCTCATTTGGGATTTTTAAGTAGCTTAAATATACAGATATGGCCGGAACAAGGGTGATATATGTGCCTCGAGATCATTTTCAAATTCAATCATGTACGAGCAAAGTCAAACCTCCTCAATACAATTTCCATAAAAATGCAAGCAAGCCGATAAATCACACAGGGCTACTCACTAGTTTGCTCCGAATTTGGGAGCAGAATCCAAAAAGCTTTTAGAGCGTTGCAATCTTTTTACGAGAAAATGTTGATTATATATATATAAAGGCGGTGTTTGGACGAAGCACAAAAATTCAACCCTTCACACAAGAAGCCATAAACATGCCAAAACCCGACAAGTAAACTATTCAAACCTTCAAGCATGTGGAGTTGTTCAACAATGTAATAAACATACAAAAGACACAAAAAAAATGACTCAACCATATAAATGCGCAAGTAGTATGCGTCACTTCGCCAAGAACGCGTCACTTCGCCAAGGCTCGATTTAGGAACGACAAATCATGCTTTGTGAAAACCCAGACCCTAATCGCTTACCCACCCCACACTTAAACCATGCAATGCCCTCATTGCATTTTAATGAAAATCAAGTAAAAGGAGGGTGAATAGAAACTTCCTTAACCAAGCGAGTTTGAGTCGATCTCGATGTGGTCCACCTAAGAATCAAGCAATCCAAGCAAAAATCGAGCATGGCTAGTAACTCCCGGCTCCACGAATGCTACTCACTATCCATTCGTCCAAGGTTGGAGTCGACAAAAAAAACCTAGAAAAGAAAATCACACGAAAATAAAAACACAAGGAAATATGTACATGAACTCAACCAAATATATATATATATTCAATTTTTTTCAATTTTTTCGAATTTTTGAATTTTTGAATGTTTTTGGAATTTCAATAAAAGAAAGAAAGAAAGAAAGAAATGGAAAGAACTTGGGTTGCCTCCCAAGAAGCGCTTATTTTACGTCATTAGCTTGACGTACTTTCCTTTGATAATCATGAAGAAGATGAGACGGGAGGATCAACCAAAGCTACCACCTCCTCGTCGGGTGGCAAGAGGAAACCCTGACGATAGGGTTTAACTCGGTGCCCGTTCACTTGAAAATGATCTTGAGTTGCGGGGTCGACCAACGTGACCGCTCCACTTGGATTAACAAACTCGATGGTGTAAGGACCCGTCCATTTAGACTTCAATTTTTCCGGGATGGAGTGCCAAGCGGGAATTGTAAAGTAAAACGGGCATCCCAACCTCAAGCTTCTTCGGGATTATCCTCTTGTTGTGAATTCGTTTCGTTCTCTCCTTGTAGATTCGAACATTTTCATATTGATTATCCCTAAGCTCGTCTAACTCTTCTAGTTGTAACATTCTCTCGAGGCCGGCCTCCTTCAAGTCCAAATTAACGGCTTTTATCGCCCAAAATGCCCTATGCTCAATCTCCACGGGCAAGTGGCAAGATTTCCCAAATACCAAATTGTACAGGCTCGTGCCTAAAACCATTTTATACGCCGTACGGAGGGCCCACAATGCGTCGTTCAACTTTCTTGACCAATCCTTCCGGTTAGGTTGCACCGTCTTTTCTAGCACGCTCTTAACTTGTTTGTTGCTTGTCTTCGACTTGCCCCGAAGTTTGGGGGTGATAGGGCGTAGCGATCTTGTGCTTGATCCCGTAGATCCTCATAAGTTTCTCAAAAAGCTTGTTGCAAAAAGTGGCTACCACCATCACTTATTATGACTCTCGGGAAGCCAAAACGAGCACAAATGTTCTCTTTCACGAACTTGACGACAACCTCGGCATTATTCTTTCTTGTGGGGATGGCCTCGACCCATTTAGAAACGTAATCAACCCCCACAAGGATGTACTCAAAAACCATCAATCGACTTCGGAAACGGGCCCATGAAGTCTACTCCCCAAACCTCGAAGATTTCAACCACCAAATTTCCCACCAAGGGCATTTCGTTCCTCTTTGAGATGCTCCCCGTTCGTTGACATTTATCGCAAGTTTGAATGTGAACTTGAGCATCATAATGGAGAGACGGCCAATAGAAACCCGAACTCAATGTTTTAAGTGACGTTTTCCTTCCCCCAAAGTGCCCTCCGGCTTGATGATCGTGATAAAAAGTTAATAGCTCTTGTATCTCCTCCTCGGGCACACATCTCCTTATCATACCATCTTTCCCCACTTTGTACATGAATGGATCGTACCAATAAAAACTTTGGCACTTAGCTAGGAAGCGTTTCTTTTCTTGTCAATCCATATCCGGCCGAAGCTCACCATTTGCCAAGTAATTTGCATAGTCGGCGTACCAAGGTGCTTGGCTCACTTTCATCAAGTTCTCGTGCGGCAAATTCTCTCCAATGGAAATCCTTTCTCCTTCATCCGTGACCAACCTCGAAAGATGATCGGCTACCGCATTCTCACACCCTTTCCGATCCTTGATTTCAATATCAAATTTTTGAAGCAATAGGATCCATCGAATAAGGCGGGGTTTTGCTTGAGGTTTAGAGAACAAATATCGCAATGTGGCATGATCGCTATGCACCACAACTCGTGATCCAACAATGTAAGCTCGAAACTTCTCTAAAGCAAAGATCACGGCCAATAGCTCTCTCTCGGTCGTCGTATAGTTCTTTTGTGCATCGTTGAGCATCAAGCTTGCATAATACACCACTCTTAATAGCTTGTCAACTCGTTGGCTAAGTACGGCCCCCACCGCTTCACTCGATGCATCGCACATAATCTCGAAAGGCAAGTTCCAATCGGGAGCTACGACAATGGGGGCGGACATGAGGCTCTTCTTAATTGCCAAAAGCATCCTCACAAGCCTCATTAAATTCAAATGGGATTTCACTACTCAATAATCGACACAAGGGACGGGCAATTTTCGAGAAATCTTTAATAAACCTCCGATAGAAACCGGCATGCCCAAGAAAACTCCTTACATCTTTCACATTAAGGGGAGGGGGTAATTTTTCGATAACTTCCACTTTGGCTTTGTCCACTTCAATCCCCTTTTCCGAAATCAAATGCCCGAGGACTATCCCACTTCGAACCATGAAGTGGCTCTTCTCCCAACTTAAAGTTAAGCTCGTCTCTTCACACCGAGTTAGCACTTCTTCAAGGTTCCTCAAGCATTCTTCAAGCGAGTCCCCATATATGGAAAAGTCATCCATGAAGACTTCAAGATACTTGTCAATCATGTCGGAGAATATGGATAGCATGCATCGTTGGAAAATCCCCGGGGCATTACATAGTCCAAATGGCATCCGACGAAAAGCGAAAGTCCCGAATGGACAAGTGAACGTCATTTTAGCTTGGTCCTCGGGTGCAATAGCAATTTGATAATAGCCCGATAATCCGTCCAAGAAACAATAAGAGTGGTGGCCGGCTATTAAATGATCTTTCTTTGTGGCCGCATGCAACTTCCGAAAATCGATGCACATCCTCCACCCCGTCGTCGCCCGTGTATCCAATAACTCGCCCTTATCGTTCTCAATCACGGTAATGCCACTCTTTTTAGGGACCATGTGCACGGGACTTACCCACTCGCTCTCGGCAATCGCGAATATCAAACCCTCCCTCAACAACTTGAGTATTTCTTCTTTCACAATCTCTTTAAGGTTTGGGTTCAATCGCCTTTGGAATTCACGAGAGGGCTTGGCGTCATCCTCTAAGATAATGCGATGCATGCACGTCGAAGGGCTAATTCCCTTTATATCACCGAGGCTCCACCCAATAGCACCTTTGTGAGACTTAAGCACCTTGATCAACTTCTTTTCCTCTTCTTCATTTAGATGGGCAAAGATAATTACCGGCTTACTCTCCTCCTCCTCTAAAAAGACATATTTGAGGTGAGATGGGAGAGGCTTTAGCTCGGTCTTGTGCCTCCTCTCACCCTCATCGGTGGATAGCTCGAACAAATCAATCATTCCCTCAAGGTATTTGTCCAAGGTTTGACTCGGCTCGACGGCTTGTTTCACATCAACAATCTCCACCTCCCCCTTCAAAAACGTGTCGTTGTCCTCAATGACACTTATACAAGCACTCTCAAATAGGCTCGGCGGAATACACGATTCGATGTCACGCTCATAAGCTCCATTAAACTCAAAATCACCACTATCATCATCCGTCGGCTCAATTATCTCATCATACGCATCCACC
>BMAC01000400.1:337903-353765 GCA_014905375.1 Phtheirospermum japonicum | reverse complement strand
TGGGTATACATAAGTTTTCGGCAATTACTCTTCTCCTCAGTGTGCAGATTAGAAACAACAAATAAATCTCAACAAGGTATTTCCAATCTTGGAAAATTAACTGAGGTGGGCTTTTCTGTAATTATGCTAAACAGTTGAGGTGGTTTCGATAATTAAGAGAACTTTCAGTTTCACTGCGGGGGCGAAGCTGATTTGATAGTTAATGCCATTTTGTTTGGAATAGATGTTGAGAAACTGATATAATCTTCTAGAGTTACACATAAATTATATATAAATATTTGATTTACATTTTTAGTTAAATAATTCTTTTGCGATTTGTATACAAATATTATTATTATTATACATACATACATACATACATAAATATATGTATATATACACACACACACACACAGTGTTTAATCAATTTAAACTTATAACATAAACTGCTTTTGCTTTCTATTCTGTATAATAGATGTCATATTGGGATTGTGATTAATGATGGGACAGCGTCAGTTAATGCCATGTGTTTGGGTTGGATGCTGAGAAATTGATACCATATTCTGGAGTTAAACTTAGCGAAGCTGAACAACTTGTAATCCTTATTCTCTTTATGCTACAGTGAGTTTATTTTCTTTTTTCTGATATGAGTTTTTTTAAAATTTATACTACATTGCATACAAAATTCAGGGTTTAGATRTCTCGACTGAACTAGCCTCTTCGATTAATGACCGCTAGCTTCTCTGCTTTGTACGCCATTTCGACTCAGAATATCAGGGGCAGAGAGATGATAAGTACAGCATCGTTAAACTGTATACTGATGAAGAGTTAGCACAAACCTCCTCTCCAATCACAGGTGAAACTACACGCGCATAATACCCCTTATTAACATATATATATATATATAAATGTTATGCTATATTTGTTTATTTGTTTTTCTCCTTTTAAAAACAATAGATAATAGATTCTTTAACGAGAAAAATAGGAGTTCAAAGATTTTAACCGCCCGAGTTGCCCCCTCTTTTTWAAAAAAAAATCTTTCGGGGGCTTTAATTTTTATAATACATTATGAAAAATAACTATTAAAAAAAGTGGTTGTGTAGAATTTTTAAGATATTCAATTTTTACATATGCTTTTATTATTTT
Source organism: Phtheirospermum japonicum (assembly GCA_014905375.1). NCBI lineage: Eukaryota > Viridiplantae > Streptophyta > Magnoliopsida > Lamiales > Orobanchaceae > Phtheirospermum > Phtheirospermum japonicum. Next base: position 352,640 of record BMAC01000400.1, on the reverse strand, counting down.
ATTTTCTCACAGCTGTCAAATTTCATGATATTTATGAAAAATATAAACTTGATTTGCTTTGTTAGACTTATCCATATAATAWTCAATGTGTTCTTCCGATGTTTGGTTATGTTCCTGAAAACACAAGAAAAAAATTGTGTTTGGCCAAAATATGGATTTAGAAAATTTATATATGAGGTAAGGATTTCAATCTAAAAATATATTTGTTGTACGCTTTTAAAAAAATTTATTGCTGTTTGATAATATCCATCTATTGAAACTATAATTTGAAAGTGTTTGGTCAAAAATGCCCTTGTCTTCAGAAAAGCCAAATCTTCTATCCAAATCAAGCAACATGTTGTTATCATCATCATACGGTTTTCTATGTCTAATTTACCGGTGCAACATAAGCAAAGGAATTACAAATGCAATCTTAGTCAAAAGTAAAAAATCTAAACACTCGAAATAATAATAAATAAACAAATGGAATACACGCACACGCCGGCACATGTCCATCACCATGTCAGCTCATTGGCTACCATTAATTAACACCTATGTCCAGATGAGGTACAAAGACACGAGATGAAAAATACCAATACAATTCACTGAACATCCTCTAGAAACGGATAAACCGTATAACAATTGATCAGATCAGATGTGTGACGTCGCATGCCCGTTGAAAATTCTTAGGGTTTTTCCTACTATTAATAGTTCTGTGCTTGTGCATCTTTTCAGAATTCTACRGTTCTGGAGTACCTGATATTAAAAAGACATTGTTATTTTTGTTTATCATGTCTTTATATTTAATAATTAATGTTTATGACTTGAAATTGTACACCAATCACAGGTGAAACTGCTGATTTTCTTGTTTCGAAGAATGCTACAAGTATGTCAACCTCAGATGACCGAACAATTGGTGCTTCGAAAATTRGACCAACCCCTGGATCCTCACAACACACTCCTTTCGATAAACTATTCTTCTGCCTACCGACGAAGGAGGTTCTTCAGTCAACTGACCATACGTCCAGCACAACAAAAAGGCGCTTAACTTTTGATCTACCAGATTCTAATTCTAGCGCCGTTGCTACAGAAAAATTGGCCAGTGCACTGCGATCTAAAGACGTTGATAAAAACACTGCTAAAGGCACAGAACTCAACTCTCCTAGGACAACTAGAATGAACCTGCTCAAGAAACAGAGACAGCRTGGTGATGTTTAAATTTTCTTCTTCGCTGCCTGTCCTCTTTTGTTTGTTGTATATAAACTGCTGATTGCTTGGCCATTATCTTTTGCCATCATATTAGCACCCATTAAGGTTGCAACGAACACTTGATCTTAATGGATACTAATATATGATATTATGTGACTAAGCAACTTTCATGATAGGCAGTTAGCATGGTTATCGAATCACTACTTAAGACAAGATTCGCTTGATAATGTGTACTTTGTAGGAGTCAGGGTAAGCTTCATGGATATGTCATTTTTCTATGTAGCTTCTTGGTCAGATGGAACTGGAGGAACTGGATGAACTGGTTTAAACTGTTATGAATCTTATTTTGATGAATCGTCTTTTTTTTTTTTAAATTTCTCGTTTGTGGTTGATGAAATATTTATTTCACTTCATGTGTATTATTTATATCATCTTGGATGTTATTGCACATAATGTTTCACTGAATATTGGTATTGGTAGGAGCCTATATTTTTGCGGCTTTTGTTTGTTAACATTCAGTTGAAGCATGGGCCAGCAATGAACATGATGCTGCATTGTGTAGCTGGAGGAAGGAAATAAGCTTAACATTCAATTCTTTCATGGCTCAAAGAAACTACGTTTGAGGATTAAATCATATGAGTGAATGTCTAAAATTATATATTCTTGTTGAAGCTATTTTGCTACAATCAGTTACGAACTCTCTCCCCATTGCCGGGAGATTTGTTTTCTCCTTCGTTGATATAACGAAAAATTTCTTAGGCTGTGTAGAAAGCATCTTCCTATCATTTAACAAATACGAACTTTATTTATTTACTATTTTGACCAATACAAATTGAAGTAATTTATTAACGAATTAATCCTTTTTTAGAAGATTTCAAATTCTCGGTGGGCCCCGGCCGTGCGTTGCACGGCCCTTGTTTCCTAGTATGTATTTATAAGTTGGTTTAATTATTTACGTGTAGTTGCTTCAAAACTATAGATATATCATATATTTGATTGGTTAATTTAAACAAAGGTGACTTCAAACGTATGGCTTGCTAGTTTTTTCCCTTCAAAACGTACTGTTTACTTTATTTGTTTGCCCATGTGCCCTGTTCTTACGGGAATGTAGTGTCGATCGGAGGGATTGGAGCCAGAGCGTGTGGCTAAAGTGATGGCGAGCGAGTTATTGAAAGCGGAAGAGAATGTTAAGGAGCTGAGGCGGGGCGTGATGAGGGAGTCGAATGTCGAGAATCTCAAGAGTAAGTTGGCTGGGCCAACTGGTAACAATAATAATAATAATTATTATTATTGTTAGTGTGATTAATTAACTAATTAGGTCTAATCGGTTGATGTAATTATAGTTGAAATTCTAGAATTGTAGTCTTGAACATTGTATTTCTTTTATGTTGTTAAATTATTGGAATTGCCTAATTATTAAGTAATTTTTATATGTAAGTGTGGTTTATGTTTGATATTAAAATGATTGTGAAAAAAAAAAAATTTATTTATTAGGTGGGATGGTTAAATAAATAGGGCTGCTTTTAAAAAAAAACTCATGTAACCACGTCAATTTTCACAAATTGATGTGAAAAGATGTGACTTTTCACATCGGTTATTTTTAAAACCGATGTGAAAAGCCACATTTTTCACGGCGGTCCATGAACTTCCGTGAACAACAACGACGACGTATTCTACGGCGGTTTCAAAATCACCGTAAATGACAAAAGAAAAACAGCTTAAAAGGTGGTTTCTGCGGTAGTTTCGAATATCTTAAATTTGAAATGAAAGGAAATGTTGAACACCTAAGTAATTCAAGTTGGACATTCGAGTTTGGGCCCTTTTAAGGCACCCAAGTTTATAGAGGGTGAGGACCTATGTGTTAGTGGGCTCAACCCGCACACGCACCGTCTTCCGTCTGATTGGTTCAGCCCAGTTAGTGTATGTGTTTTGGGCTTTGTGTTCAGCCCAACTAGTCTGTCTGGTTTGCCAAACGTTTTCAACTTGTCATTGTTCAAACATAACAGTTCTGTCTATTCATAGATAAAAAAAATAGTGCTCGTTCAGTTCAAAGGATGCTTCCGCACCTTTTCACTAAGCCTTTCCAGAAGTGTTATGCCTATTCAAACATAGCTTTTCAACAACTATATTAACCATCCTACATCAGAATCGAAATTCACTCAATTGATTCATTCAATTGCCATATAACATCTTGTTGTTTTTTGTTCCTGTTCTTTCAAAACTTATTTGTTACGAATATAATTATATTGTCGAAAATCTTGAATATTGAAATGATACTTCATTAGGATCGTAAATCGTTTCATTTTAGAAACAATTGCTATCAACATTGAGTATCGTAATAGTGCAATATTTATCTTAAAAAATAATATCCAACACTCTATTTGATTTGAAATTTGTATCATTATTTTCCAATTTTTTTTTTTACTTTGCCTAACTTCTAAAAAAAAAATAAACTTTATAGACCGGTGGGAGACAATGCAAGGCTGCTAAGGCAGACAGTGTCCTCTATTTTCATCAAAAGTTAAAATAATTTCCTCAATAATTACAGTAAAAAGGGAAATTTGAAGGTACACTTCCTTGTTTATGTGTAATAATTGCTTCCTGTTTTGCTTTATAAGTACATAATTACAATTAAATATATAATTAGCATGGATTGTAATTCAGAATAACATGTGATTACATCAAATTATTCGAACTATGGAACGCATAATACATTGACACTGGACATTTGAATGTTCGATAATTCAGTAGAGTAACGAAGACACATGAGTATGCGAAAACCGTAAGATAACCTAAGCGTAATTAGGATTCTATTAGTTTCGTCTAAATGGGTAAATATTTCATATCATAAGGAGTCAATTAAACAATTTGATAGAATTTGAAACACAATTTTAAAATAAAGAGTCTTGTGCGCTAAATCTAAACAATACCAAAAAAGAAAAAATTACAAAATATATATACCAATCCTTATCCAACTTGAATATTTGTAAGCGAGTGGATATTTGCACCCCAAAATTTGATGAGTTGACCCCATAGATGATATCACCACAATTATATTTTAAATATATTAGAATTTTACTAAATCAACCCCATAAACTTCCTATTTTACCCCAATTCAATATATAATATAAACAAAAAAGATTATAAGTTAAAACAAATGAAAAAAGAAATGAAGAAAACGCAGAAAAGCAAGAAGACAAGAAAGGGAAAAAATGAAGAAGAATGATAAGAAAAAAATGAAGATATTGTAAAAGGAAAAGCATAATAGAAGAAGACACAAATGAGAGACGATGGAGAGGGTAGAAATTAGGGTTCTCTTATTCATCGAAAACTCCCTTTATATAATAAGGTATCAAAGTACATGTTTCCACAATACATAAAGATAACAAATACCTAAACTATCCTTCATCAGTTACTTATTGACGAAGGTACACTAATTGTGTTTTTCCTTCAACACTCCCCCTTGTGCCAAGTCAAAGGGTGAAATGGTGTTTCATTGTTGCCTCGTTAAAACCTTGCCAAGTAACAAAATCCAATGGAAAAAATAAAACTTGGTCTAAGGAAAAAGAATACAACACACCTATGTTGAGACTCCCCCTAAAATGTACACCTCTCTCTGATATGTACATCTATCAAGAAAACTTTGAAAGTATCAACTTCCTCAATTTACTTGATTCTTGAGAAAGTGCATAATTGTTGGTTGTAGAATAGTTGTGTTTATATTACTCATATTATCACATTTTCTTCAGTGAAAGAGTTCAAGCCACTATCATCAGATATATGAATGATCATAATATTTATCGTAGATACTCACAAACTACTACATGTTTGATAATGATCTCTTTACATGGATCGAATGAGTAACCAATATTAACGATACTATTTGGTGTATCACAGTACGAAGTAAACTCAACACTTTTTATAGGGATTACAAGACCATCTGCAGTCCCAATTATATTTATGAATGGGAAAAATAAACTTACGTCAATGGTTTCTTTTAGGTATCAAATTACATTTTGATTCCATTCCATTAACATTGAGCTTTCTTGAGTTAAATCAAGATAACATTTTTGAGAAAGTAATATTTTGTCAAGTGTAAGTAATGGTACAATAATGCGCATATTGTACGTAGGTAGAGAATTTTGGCTCCCACCAGTTCTTCGTCATTCCATTGACGAAATTGATATTTCCTTATATTTTCACTTAGACCAATCATATGAGTGCTAACATATTGCACTTATCCATATTTAATTATCTGATCATCTTTTGGATATATGCAAAATGTAGAATTTAGTATTTCACAAACTCGGTTTTAGTTTAAAGCCTTAACATGACCGAGTTTTCCCATGATGCATTATCTCAAATTAAGAATTTCAAATAACTAGCGATATCTCTTATTTCATTAAGAGTGGATGTTATGTTCCTTTCATCGACATATACAATTATAATCGCAAATTTGAAACTTATAAATACGCAAGGGCATAGATTATCTTTTCCCAAACAAGTAGTCACTTAGACAGTTATACCACATCCGTCTGGATTATTTCAATCCATAAAGTGAGCGTTTGAATTTAATTGCAAATGCACTCCGTGGCTTAGAGTCACTTGCCTTGGCAATGAAAGGCCAGGGAGCACTTTCGTGTGTGTGTGTATATATATATATATATAAATCACGATCCCCATAGAGATATGATGTAACCACAAGTATAAGCTGCATTCTCAATTCTTTGGGATTATAATATCTATTATGGGAGAGTACATATCCCCATAGTCAATTCCAGGGTGTTTTGAGAAACTTTGTGCTTCAAGTTTAGATTTTCATCTCATGGCTTTATTTTTCTCATTACGCTTTCTAACAAAACTTTGTTTATGTCCTACAGGCTTTACACTTGGCGAGGTTAGCACTACCAAACCAAATACCTAACTTGTTTTCAGTGAATTTAGTTCTACCTGAATTGATTCTTTACATTTAGGTCAATTTGCTCTACATTGATATTTCAATAGAGCGTGGTTCGATACTATTGTGCTCTATGATTCTTTGAGTAATAATGTATATATCATCAATGTGTATGAAAAGTCTTTCCATCAACTTATATAAACTCTCATTGTACATTGAGATCTCTTTATTCTCTGGAATCATATTAAACTTCGGAGCGTCCTCCAGTAATGATTCATGGACATAAGTATAATCAGAGATAGTCTCATGAGAGTCATTATCTTCATTGATAATCAATTAAAGTTGTGTCATACATGCCCTCCTATTCCTTGAGCGAGTATTGATCGAACCAAGTGACCTCCCCCTGTTCCTTTTTGGAATCACGACCTCAACCATACCGCCACTAAGTATGGTTGCAATGTCTTAATCTTTGACATTGTGCCCTTCACTGGGACTTTTAACCTTGCGGACACATTTCCAGCTTGTATATATATGATCTCGTCACTTTAGAAATTGAGTTTTCTATACTTTGAAGATCAATTGTTCACTTTACTTTTCTTTCACGTTACATTGTGAAATGCGGGGATCATAATGAGACATAGTATGAAACTATTCCTGTCGTTCCATTAAAAAAAACTTTTTTTTATCTCCCCCTAACGACGGGAAGACCGTCTCATTAGAGTGACAAATTCGCTAATTTAGTGATAAAGAGGTCGTCTGTCAAAGGTTTCAAATAGCGGTGATTGTTGGAGATTCATATCCAACATAAATACTTAATCGTCTTCAGAAACCTATATAATGCGCTGTGGGGGCGCAATAGGCACATATATTGCTTAATCAAATATGCGTAGATATGAATTATCAGGCTTATATCCAGTTACCAACTGGTACGCAAAATATTTGGTTAGCAGGGATTCATAAACGAATAAGTAAGAGTTGCATGCAATATTGCATAACCCTGTGCGAAGACAAATGAGTGCGCATAAATATTGTCTTAGTTACCATATATATTCCTTTTGATGGTGTCTTCTTTGAGACCTTATTATATATGCACATTAAGGTACAAGATCCAGTACATCGATCTTTATTAAAATGTAATAGACATCAAGTACTTTTGATGTAAACTCTCTAACATTATGAGATTGGGTGCTTTATAAGGGTGGTGAGTCTTCAATCATATTATATGTGCTAGAAGTTTTGCAAATGCAACATTTGTATGGACAATACTATAATGATGCGCATTTTGAATGGTCATGTCCACATGTATCACCAATTATCAATTATAAGAATGAAATATTATACTTTGTATCTTTAGCAAATGAAGGTCTCAATCATACAATTTTGCTAATGAACAAGTTTTGAAAAAATGAGTGATGTATCTTTGAGATATGAGTGTATGTAGTGCTCCTAGTACTTTAGAATGCACTAGCTGTAATTGAACAGCATTAGTTTGATACTATACTTTGCATCAAATTTCTATCTCATTTTGTGTTCCACTCAAAATGAAAGATGTCTATGTTAATTTCTTATACTATGGACCATCATATCACGACGACCAAAGATCCATGCCAGTCGTGTCAAAACTTGAATGAGTTAGTGTCCAAAAGTTCTTTGTTGGTCATATCTTATGATTCAATAATCAAAAGTAGTAAAGTAAAATTACTAGATTGACTCTAAAACGTGCTTTCTTCCACATAAATTAAAAGTATAATTACATCCTCATAATGTACTTCTTAATGATAATCATCAACATAAATATCATCAAACTTAACAAGGTTCGTTTCGCTCTTGGTCCATATTGAGCTTTTATGACTTTAATCAATGTGCCACAAGGCATAAAGACTTTGTCACATATAAATTACAATTCAGTGAATAATTATCTATTCCTCGACCAATTCTCACATTCTTTAGAGATATTTGAACGAAATACTTTTCATTCTAACATTATTTACTAGATATGTTACATTATATCTAATAGTTTGCTCATGAACCTTGTATGTGAATGTGTGATAAATAAACTCAATTACATTCAATACTTTAGAATGAAATGTATAATTTATCAATAGGCCCAATAAAATAATAATTAATTTAAATCAGGTCACATCACATAAATCTAAATCAAAATAAATTTTAAGACCAAATACAATAGTCTAATATGAATGATTGATTATACTTTCATCAATCAAAATAAAGGATATCCATTGACTAAGCAAGGTTATTGGAGGGACCTCCATGACTCTACCATGACCAATAAATATCACGAACTTTTACATATCTTACCTCGTGGCTCATTCTTCCCACATAGGTAGGGATCATCATGTCTCTTCCCCTTTACTTTGAGGTTATTTCCACTATTCATATCGATCCTAGTTAGCCTCAAGAGATTTCTTTATCCAGAGGTCTAACATTGGTAATGTGAAGAATAATGTCACATCTCTCAATGACTTATTATTATAATTAATATTATACAAGTGCATCCGTATGTTTGCTCAAGTGGTAAAAAAATAGAATGAGATCGTATCTCTCATTTTATTATTGTCATTTAAAGTGACTTTCTTTTTCACATATGGTAAGACATGTTTTTAGTCGCAACATATCAAAGTCATTGACCCTTTTTAGCAAGCAAGTAAATTTCTTTTCACTAAATTATTAGGCTTGGAAATAGTGTTTCATAAAATTCTCAAAATATTCTTTAGAGTACATCCCAAAGTCTATTGAGATTTTGAAACTAAATATACTTTCAATATAAGATTTGGGATCAATATGAAATCTCAAGTTCATTAGAGAATTGACTTTGACTAAGTTTGACGATTATTTGTCAATTGGGGGTTGATGGATGATATTATTGTGGAAGTGTAGTTCTTCTAGTTTCCACATCAAACCAATGATGGTAATACTCAATTTCTCTTGAGTATATTATATTGTATTTGGATTGAATTAGTTCAATCAATTTCTTTATACAATGAATTTGAAGAATAACTCTTTCTTTGATATCATGTGAATATACCTTATCACAAGACTTATTTACACAATTCTTTGTCGTTCATGAACTTTCATTATCATGAAAATATGCAAATATACAATCAATGATACATATTGAAAGTTGCTTACAAATTAGCTTGAATAGAATTACAACATACATGAATCTATCAATTCATCAAAATGATCAACAAACATGAATCTATCGATTCATCGAAATGATCAACAAACATGAATCTATCAATTCATCGAAATTCATGATCAACATATATTGAAATCAATCAATTCATCGAAATTCATTATGAACTAAAAATATTGGCAAAATCATGATCAATCTCTCATCTAATCATGTAAATAACTTTATTTATGATTTTTAAATTAGAAATCATATAATAGCATGAATACTAATATATTATGTACTCTATGAATATTATTAAAGTATTGCAAAATTTTATGTTTGTCAATATTGCATATAACATCACATGCATATAATAATACGTGGTATATATACATATACATGCTTTGCACAATAATACATACTATGACATATATTCATATTGCCAAATATTTATTACCTGCATTTAATAAATAATAAATAATAGGGTAATTCGAATTAACTTGAAGGAAAGTCACGATTCTTTCCTAAATTTGTATTTCAATAGGCTTGTCTGATTTCTGATGACAAGGACCTTCAATCCCGATCTCCACCGCTCCAATTCAGCCTATACGTGTTTTGAATAACATATCTAAAATTCAACTTCATCCAACGGTTAGATTGTGCGTAAAATAAGCTGGGTAGACAGTTTCGAGAAACAGGATCAGCTCTATTCGAAATTCATTATAGGATTCTTTAGACTTCATATTCAAATCTCCACTGTTCATATTGAACCTGTAGATGTTTGGAATAATATATCCAAAACTTGGCTAGATCCAACGGTCCGATTGTGATAAATCATGTTTTGAAAAATCCTGCACAATTTCGAAAGCAAAATCTGCTTTGTTCGAAAATTTATAAATATTTTCTCATATCTCCAAATCCAATCTCCCCTAATCAGAATGTAATTCAAAAGGTCTTTGAGGTGCTGTAAAAAATTGAGCGCGATCCAACGGTTGAAATGTGAGAAACTAAATTTTTAAATTTACAGCGCATTTAGATTTTTGACCTACGAAAATTATGTTCATTTGGTTATGGAGGCTATTCTCGGTTACTCTCAATAGGTTAGAGTTTCGTGCTGATAACGTGTAAAAGGAAAAGCATAATAGAAGAAGACACAAATGAGAGAAGATGGAGACGGTTGAAATTAGGGTTCTCTTATTCATCAAATACTCCCTTTATATAGGGTATCAAAGTACATGTTTACACAATACATAAAGATAACAAATATCTAAACTATCCTTCATCAGTTACTTATTGACGAAAGCACAATAATTGTATTTTTTCTTCAACAGATATTCTTTTTTTCGAAATATTATGAAAAAACAACAATAAGAAGACGGATCATAATAAGCAATCAAACATTTAGGGTAAGCCTCTTATATAGAAATTGGTCTTCCTCCAAAAAAAGATTTGAAAAAAAGAAATCTGAACTACGTATGGTTCGACTCTGGTTTCTAGAACAATGAAGCAGTGTTCGAATTTTTGTTTTGAACAAATGTGTAATGTTCGAATTTTTTTTTAGAACAAATGTGTAATGTTTGAAAATTTTCATAGAACAAATGTCTAATGTTCGAATTTTTTTAGAACACTCTGTTTTTAGGCAAAAAATAGACTGTTCGAAGTAAATTCTCGAACTTGAAATTCATGTTCGAAAATTTGGTCCGAACAGTCTGTTTTTTGACAAAAATTATGATATGTTCGAAAAATATTTTCGAACAACCTGTTTATATTCATTATTACCAGTTCGAACACAATCCCGACAATGAACCTTAATAAACCAATTTATGACGAAAAAGTGATGAAAAAACGCACAAAAATAGCAATGTGATTATTGTAACACTGAAAAATTGTGGAGAAAACTTGTATCATTCATTTTATTTATACTAGCATCCTTCATTACTGGGTTTTGTTTTGAGGTGGCTTTTGAAAGTTTTGAGAAGAAGAAGAAAATGTATTTTCTTTTAATTTTTAAATCAATTTTATAAGAGGGTTATTTTTATCTTTTCAAATATGTCTATTTTTGTCCAAAAAATAATGGGGTCAACTTATAAAATTTGGGGTGCCAATATCCCGGTTCTTCTATAGAACCAGATAGGGCTCCATTATGGAGCCCTTTAAATGACATGACATTCATTTGAGCCCTTTATCATTTTTTTTCTTTTTATTTTTCCTTTCTTTTTTTATAAATATACAGTAGATTGAATACCACGTAATTATACAGGGCTCCGTAATGGAGCCCTTATCTAATTCTATAGAAAAATTCGCCGATATCCAGCCCTATTTGTAAATAGGATTGACATGACTAATGCAATTAATATGTCAAACATGATTCATGTAACAATCCTCGTAAGACGGAAAAAAACAAGAGAAAAAACAAGTTTACAAGAAAGTTTGAAGCAATGACCAAAAGAAAAAAAAAAAAAAAAAGAGGCAACAGAAAATATTTTGCACGAAGAAGAAAGAAAGTAATAATTGAAGAAATAGTGGGAATGACTCCTCTTTCACCTTTTTCTCATATTTCAAAATAAATGGACTGTTTCAATGAGAGACATGGCATGTCAACTTTTTTGCTATTTCTCATCAAACATTGAAAAGCATTCAGACGTGCATCAAATTTGTATCTTTCCTTATTGTTTGGACAAAAGCTACCTAATTTCTGAATCTTGTGTTAAAGTAAAATCTAATTACTGTATATACCATTTTTAGGAAAACCATTTGTTCCGAGATTAATGTGCATAAATTAACAGTCAATGACAAAAACATTTCTAATTGATTATTTTATATATAATAATGACACGTTTCATCAACCTTGATAAATCTAAAATGAAAACAAAAACTCAAAGCCACCATTATCATCAACACCTTTGCAAAAGGTGACTTATATCAATTGAGTTACAAGACTCGTGGTTTAAGCAATAACGCATTATGAAATCGAGTCTATAATATAGAATTTGAGCTGGACCGGATTAAATGCACGCAGTTGATATTTTTGGAAACCAATTAAGTAAACACTAGAGTGGATAAATTCTATTTGTGATAATATTTGAGCTAAAGATATAAATTGGGGAGAGAGAGGGGGAAAAAAAGGAAAGCGCACAGACGCACAAGGGAGTGGGGATGAGCTCATAAATGTGTGGTGCAACCGAGTATGTGAAGTGGTTATGTGGTAGCAATATTGTTGTAAGAATTAAATGCATTAATAACCAACTAACGCTCATAAGGTCCAGTCCAGCTCAATAACATGTTAAATTTGCAAATGTGAGGAGCTCTTGGCCTACTGTATGTTAGTATAGCATGTTATACCATTTTAATTGGGAAGACAGGGGAGGGTGGATACGTACGCGTATCACTAAAGTTCCAACATAAACATCTATTTTGTGAATATGTATAAAACAAGTATTAAGATGCGAGGAAAAATAGAAAAAAAATGTCCATTTTTTCAAATCAAAATACCACCTTACATTCAAATATTCAAAAATGTCACTTTCGAGCCTATAAAGAAAAAACCAAAATACCTCAAATTATTTTTAATTAGAGGTCACAGAATCGGGACATGGTCGGAGAAAGGTCAAGAGAAGGGTCGGCGTGCTTTTCTTCGCCATTTACACCTCCATTTCATTCTATCATCTTTACACATAGCTTCTAAAACATTGTGTAATTTACAAATTATGCAAAAGATGAACAATTGGTTATACATACATTAAGACATACGCAGAATGCTACTTGTATTTGGCAACGTTCCAAGCCATCAAATCCAAAAGTGGAGTGAAAAAGGCTAGGACCAATGTTACCCGGCCGGTTGAAGAAAAGTTACGTGGGCATTCTTGCTGGATTTTCATTTTAAAAACTTGTTAGAACTATTACAAAATATTACGAGCACAAACAGGAAAGTAACAAGAAATATTACAAAATTGGAAATAACAAACAAATCAGAATATGTATAAATAAGTCGAGTCGAGCCGAGCTCTGTCCGCAAGACGAAATAGCCCCGATAGTGCCCTTCGGTTTTGGCTATTCGTCCCCAAAAATAAAACGACTACGTCCCTAATATCACAGCACCGTAAGTATCAGGGCTCCGGCGAATTGGAAAAATCTGGAATGAACTATGTAAAACAAGAGTGCATAAATCGAAATATGATAAAATAGTATGCTAGGAGTTCTTGGAATTCAGGTGTTATGCATATGGAAAATCTGAAACAAATGCAGGAGTCTCACCCTTTTATAGGGTTTCAAATTAGGGTTGGTTACAGCTTGAATTAATGTCATTAAGATATTCAAAAACGTCTGGCATCTGACAGCATGAACCTGGACAGGTTAAGCGTGCAGATACGTTGCTGTTTGAATTCAAATGTTTGGAAACGTATGACTGGTCAGGTGCCAGACGTTACGAAACGGTGAGGAGTTACTTGGGGTCAAAAAACCACACGTGGCTAAAAGGTTAGCTAGGGTTGAACTAGAACTCGGACCCCACACGGAGCATCACAATCGGACCAGCCAATTCGGACCAATTGCCCAGGACCCAAGTCCCAAGTCCCAGGCCCAGGCCCAGGACCGAGGTCCGAGGTCCGGGTCCGGGACCGGGCTCGGGCTCGGATCCGCTCGGCTCCGCTATCGACTTCGCCGAAGGCGGACTGGCGAACCCAAGTCCAAGAGCCCGCGTGAGCTTCGTTTATACAAAGCCCACAATACCCGTTGGCCCACTTGATGTCCAATCATTAAAAGTTAAACACTTTTAAACTCCCTTCCACATTAAATAACTATCAATGTGGGATAAACGAAAAGGCATAAAAGCACCTATTCAACTTCCAAACACCATTTCTCACTCACCAATAAATGGATTTGAGAAATTCAAAAAGTTATAATTATCTACACGACACGTAAATTAAGCTTATACAATTCGTTAACACGAATTTACGCTGTACCATTAAATTAGAATTAATCCAATTTACAACAATCCCCCACATGAGTGAGAAACTCCAAAACGTCATGCATGAATGCAATTACATAGCTCAGTCCTTAAGAGACAATAGAGAATAGGGATAGGTGGCTTGTGGCCTTGAACCCTCCTTAGTTAATACTACCGAGCATACCGGCGGATTAGTGAACATAATTCTTGAACTATCCCCTTTGTGTATACTAAACAATAGTACCAACCCACTAAGGTCTCAAAATTCTTCCGTTCTCACGTTTGTGTCCGTTTCTGGCCATGGACAACTTCTTTGGTTTCATAAGCTTCAGTAGAAGCGGCCCTCACTTCTCGCTTACATAGGTGATTCTTCAAATTAGCATTCTGTCATACTCAAGTCAAAGACCTGCACAAGAATCATTAAAAATCAGAGATTTAACCTCACCACGTGACAGATTATAAACTCTACTTTTGCGTTAAGGAATAGGTTCGTAGAGTTTTACTTACCCAGACTCTTGCAGTTTAGTTTTCCCATTGAACCAAGTTTTGGGATCTCCACTCATCATGGTTG
>BMAC01000400.1:273399-337878 GCA_014905375.1 Phtheirospermum japonicum | reverse complement strand
AGTTCCATAGGTGTCTTTGCTGGAAGACTATCGTGTGCATTGAATTTCTTGATCACTTTCTAAATGTAATGAGATTGTTATAAGATAATTCCATCTGGAGTTCTTATGATTCTTATGCCAAGAATAGTGTCCGCAACTCCCAGATCCTTCATGTCAAAATTTTTTTTTAGCATGAGTTTCGTCTCATTAATCACTTGTAGGTTACTACCCATGATTAACATATCATCTACATAAAGACATACTATAACAAATCTGTCATTAGTATTCTTAATGTATACACATTTGTCGCACTCGTTTATCTTGAACCCATTTGACATCATCACTTCATCAAATTTCAAGTGCCATTGTAAAGGTGCTTGTTTCAAGCCATATAATGACTTAACCAATTTGCATACCTTTCTTTCTTGTCCAGGTTTAACAAAACCTTCGGGTTGTTTCATGTAAATTTCCTCTTCTAAATTGCCATTTAGAAAAGCTGTTTTCACATCCATTTGGTGAATCTCATGATTGTGCAAGGCAGCAATCGCTAGAAGCACCCGGATAGAGGTAATTCTCGTCACAGGAGAGTATGTATCAAAGAAATCATAACCCTCCTTTTGGAGAAATCATTTCACGACCAAACGAGCTTTATACTTATCGATTGATCCATCGGCTCTGAACTTTCGTTTCAGAATCCATTTACTTCCTAAAGGTTTACAACCTTTAGGTAAGTCAGTCAGAATCCAAGTATGGTTCTGCATGATCGAATCGATCTCGCTCTGTACAGCTTCCTTCCAAAATGAACTATCAGTCCATGAGAAAGCTTCTTTCAAAGAATTTGGTTCTTCATCCAACATGAAAACCACATAATCAGGACCGAAGTCCTTCGCAACTTTAGCTCGAGTACTCCTCCTTGGAGTAGGAGCTTCAAGTTCTGAACCAGGTCGTTTACGAGACTTAGGTTCAACCCCCACAAGTTCTTAACTTATAGTTCCTTCAGCATTACCAGTATTAGAACTGGACGCAGCTTTATCCTTACTAGGATAGATATCTTCAAAGAATATTGCATTCCTTGACTCAATAGTGGTTCCGACATTCATGTCCGGAACATCCGACCTATGGATTATAAACCGATAGGCGCTGCTATTCAGTTCATAACCAATAAAGAAACAATCAACCGTTTTGGGTCCGATTGTCACTTGTTTCGGTAGAGGCACTTCTACCTTCGCTAAACACCCCCACACTTTAAGGTATTTGTAAGAAAGTTTCCTTCCTTTCCACAACTCATAGGGAGTTTCGTCCCTTCCTTTAAGTGGAATATTATTGAGGATATAGTTAGCTGTTAAAACAGCTTCCTCCCACAAGTTCTGAGGTAACCCAGAACTAATCAACAACGCATTCATCATCTCTTTCAAAGTACGATTCTTGCATTCTGCAACTCCGTTCGATTGAGGTGAGTACGGAGCTATAGTTTGATGAATTATGCCACTTTCGTTGCACAACTCCTCAAATGGAGCTACGTATTCCCCTCCTCTATCACTTCGGATAGATTTAATTTTGCAGTTAAGTTGATTTTCGGCTTCATTTTTGAAATTCTTGAAAGCTTCAATAGTCTCATCTTTACCACTCAAAAGATAATCTTGTGCAATCGTCAATAAAAGTAATAAAAAACTTTTTACCACCTCTAGTTTGCATAAACTTTAAATCACATACATCCGTGTGAATTAATTCTAAAGGTGTCGTGCTCCTTTCTACCGATTTGAACGGTAATTTAATCATCTTTGCTTCTACACAAATTTCACACTTACTTTTATTAACAAATTCATTTACCTTAAGTAATCTGAGATTTGATAAACGTTTTATTGCATGTAGATTAACGTGGCCTAATCTACAATGCCATAAACTAGAGCACTCAGTCAAGTAAGAGGAATCAGAAGAAATTTTATTAATGACTTGTTTTGGGCGTATAGCCATTACACTTAGTTTGAACAAACCATCCGTAAGGTAACCCTTACCCAGAGGTGTTCCAAACTTCGACAGTACAAACTTATTAGCCTCAAATACAAGTCTAAAGCCACGACTAACTAGTATTGAACTAGAGACTAAGTTCTTCCGGATGTCCGGAACGTACAGCACCTCATTCAGAGTGATCTCCTTGCCGGAAGTCATTTTGAGGACAACCGTACCAGTACCAGCAACTTCCGAAGAAGCTTGATTTCCCATGTTCAACTTCCTTCCCTCACAAGGAAGGTATTTGTAGAACAAGCTCCGATCAGCACACACATGGGCGGTTGCAGCAGTGTCGATAAACCATTGACCACGGTTCTCGATCATGTTAGCTTCTTCAGTGATAATCGCAACAAGGTCATCATTAGTCATCTCTCTCTCGGCAATGTGTGCACTTGCCCTAGCCTTCTTTTGCTTTGGCTTGTGGCAATCCTTTGACATGTGTCCAGTATAATTGCAATTGTAGCATTTTCCTTCGGACTTCTTAGAAGAAGGAGCTTTAGGCTTCGAGTTCTCTCCTCGTTCAAGCAAATTCACCCGAGGTTCATCCGAACTTTTCGGATTCTTGTATTGAACACGAACTTTGGATTCAATTCGTACCTTCCGGATAACGTCTTCAAGAGACATCGCCTTTCGTTTATGTTTGAGGTACGTCTTGAATTCTTTCCAGCTTGGTGGAAGCTTGTCAATCATGGCAGCGGCCGTGAAAGCATCCGGGAGAATCATCCCCTCGGCGTGGACATCATTAACCAGCATTTGGAACTTTTGAACTTGTTCCATAACCGGGCGAGAGTCCACCATCTTGTAGTCCATGAAGTTTGTGACTACAAATTTCCTAGTTCCAGCCTCGTCGAAACTATATTTTTTCTCAAGTGCCTCCCAAATTTTCTTGGAGATCTTTACATCCGAGTGCACATTACTCAGACTATCTTCTAGGCTACTTAAAAGAAAACCTTTACACAGATAGTCTCCATTGTGCCAATTATCATAGGCAGCGTGAACATGGAAACTGGTCTCGTCCTTGTCCGGAGTAGGTGGTTCATCTTCCTTCATGAAGTTGGCGAAACCAAGCATCGTGAGGTAGAACAACATCTTTTGTTGCCACCTCTTGAAGCCTTCCCCATTGAATTTTGGAGGCTTCTCCGCCGCGGGCATGATCCGAGAGGAGTGCACCGGCACATTCATCGTTGGTACAAAAGTCCCCACCGAATGGGTATTCAAAACAGTTGAATCTGTTTTGGGAGCAGTTGCAAACAAACTCGGAACCAAAGTTTCCGTCATCCCAATGGGATGGGTCACAGCCGGAGCTGGCATCGTTTGGACCGAAGTCCCTATCCCAAAAGGGATCATTCCAACAGCCGAAACTGTGGATGAGTTCGACTGAGCCATGCGCTTCGTCAACGTTTCGAGTAAGAAATCGAGTGTTCCTGGGTTGAGAATGATCTCATCCTGAGTGGTGTTCAAGATTGGCGTAGACATGCCAATCGTCGTGGTGTTCGTGACAGCGGGGGCAGTGTTAGTCGCCGAAAGGGTGGAGGTGATGGCCGGGATAGTGTCGCTCGTCGGAGTGCTTGAGGTTGACATCCTTTTCGAATCAGGGATATTACAGAAAATTAAAAAATTACAGAATATTTTATCTTGCGATTGTTAGAACTATTACAAAATGTTACGAGCACAAACAGGAAAGTAACAAGAAATATCACAAAACTAGAAATAACAAACAATACAGAATATATATAAATAAGTCGAGTTGAGCCGAGCTCTGTCCGCAAGACGAAATAGCCCCGGTAGTGCCCTTCGGTTTTGGCTATTCGTCCCCAAAGATAAAACGACTACGTCCCTGATATCACAGCACTGTAAGTATCAGGGCTCCGGCGAACTGGAAAAATATGGAATGAGCTATGTAAAACAAGAGTGCAGAAATCGAAATATGATAAAACAGTATGCTGGGAGTTCTTGGAATTCAGGTGTTATGCATATGGAAAATCTGAAACAAATGCAGGAGTCTCACCCTTTTATAGGGTTTCAAATTAGGGTTGGTTACAACCTGAATTAATGTCATTAAGATATTCAAAAACGTCTGGCATCTGACAGCATGAACCTGGACAGGTTAAGCGTGCAGATACGTTGCTGTTTGAATTCAAATGTTTGGAAACGTCTGACTGGTCAGGTGTCAGACGTTACGAAACGGTCAGGAGTTACTTGGGGTCAAAAAAACCATATGTGGCTAAAAGGTTAGCCAGGGTTGAACCAGAACCCGGACCCCACACGGACCATCACAATCGGACCAGCCAATTCGGACCAATTGCCCAAGACCCAAGACCCAAGTCCCAGGCCCAGGCCCAGGCCCAGGACCAAGGTCCGAGGTCTGGGTCCGGGCTCGGGCTTGGGCTCGGGCTCGGCTCCGCCATCGGCTTCGCCGAAGGCGGACTGGCGAACCCAAGTCCAAGAGCCCGCGTGAGTTTCGTTTATACAAAGCCCACAATACCCGTTGGCCCACTTGATGTCCAATCATTAAAAGTTAAACACTTTTAAACTCTCTTCCACATTGAATAAATATCAATGTGGGATAAACGAAAAGGCATAAAAAACACCTATTCAACTTCCAAACACCATTTCTCACTCACCAATAAATGGATTTGAGAAATTCAAAAAGTTATAATTATCTACACGACACGTAGATTAAGCTTGTACAATTCGTTAAAACGAATTTACGCTGTACCATTAAATTAGAATTAATCCAATTTACAACAAAACTCGGGAATACTTTTTGACTATTTTACCGCCATTAGACGTCACACCTTTAACACAAACCTTCCCATCTCTTTCGAAATTTCCTGGTAAAAACATTATCAGTACTTTTAGATAACCAGAAAAAAAAATCTCTCTTTAAAAAACAAAAACTCACAAGATCATATTGATAATAAATAAAGGTGGGCTCGTCCTCATTATACAAGTTGTTCTGGTAAAGATGGCCGAAGTGTTCAAAAACAACTCTTTGACTTTTGGATGGGTAGCAGGGGTAATACAAACGGCTAGGCCGAGGAGTTGCTGGCTTGAATAATGCAGACAATTGCAGAGTATCGCAACAACACTTTTTCCCACCACCTTTTTGTATGTATTGGGATTTTTGATATCATTGGTACTTCCCGATGTTGCCAAAACCAAAGACGATGAGAATGAAATGGAGAAGGTGGAAACACAGGAAAAAGAAATCATGTCCACCCTTATCCATTCCCGTCTCTGACCTTTTCTCTGACACTGTCTCCCGAACTTTGGTTGGAAATAATTTTGGATTATTTTGGTCTATTTACACGGCTTAAAGTGATATTTTTTTTTAATATATAAATATGTAAATTCGTAGGTCTATGAATGTTTTAAATAAGTATCAGTAAACAGGATGTCAAGTCTGGTGTTAATACACCCAAACTAACATCAAACAGTTTATATGAATAAAAGCAGCGGAATAATCAAAATAATTTGAACACAACAATTTAAATTTCGTTCGTAAGCAAACATGCTTACGAATTTGGTATACAAACCCGAAAACTATATTAATTTAACTTGTTCAAGATCGAATACTAAACTATAAAGTAATATATGAAAAACACTAGCATCAACACTTGATACTAAAATACTTATGGCGACGCTTGTGATAATCTTTTCCGTTGGTTACGCAACTTCGAAGATGTATGTGTTTTGAATCGTTGCCTCAAGTCTTCTACGTGCTCGTGTTCTTCTTGCTCTTGCGTTCTTGTTGCGTCTTCGTTCTTGTTCTTGTCCAAGTCCTAAACATAATTTAGAAAAATAAATAAAATCCTACACACAATATAGGAAATAAATTTAGAGTCCTAATATATTCTGAGCCCAAGAAAGGCAAATAACTAAAAAGGAAAATAAGGAAAAATTTGCCAAGAATAAATTCTCAACAATCTTCCCCTTTTGCCTTCTTATTGTTGTTGTTCTTGGTTATTTATTGTTGTTGTGTGTGGGTAGTTAATTTGTAGTTCTTGTTGTGTTCCTCTTAGCATTTTCAAGTTCTCTTCCAATTTCTAAATTATTTTTCTTCTTGCTTAAAACTCCATTGAAGCTTGCATGTTGAAGCTTTTTACCCTTTTTGTTCAAACAAACATTGGAGCCTTGAAAGTTATTAGTAGCTTTCCCTTTTAAAACATTTGACTTTTACCTATTAAATGCATTTGATTTCTTTTGAATTTAAGTTTGACTTTCCCTCCTTTTTAGCATTTAAATTTACAAGCTTTCTTAGTTAATAGTTTTAATTTAATTAAGGTTATTAATTAGGTTAAATTTGAGTCATTAAGTCTAGTTATTCTCAAGCAAGTTTTAAATTCCTTTCTCCTTGCCTTAATATTTTTCAAGCTCCCTTTTCAGTTCAAGTTTAGTGATTACAACTCAAAACCAAACCAATGATTAATGCTTTCTTAGATTAGATTAGTTTGATTAAGAATAACAAGAGATTAATTAAAAACACTTAATGCCAATTATATCTATTCTCGAGAGACACGACTCGGGAAAACTTACCTCTCTACAACCGACTCCGTACTATTGCGGAGAAGATTTCTTAGAGTGCTAAGAGTTCTTCGATCAGGAGGCTGCCGTGTCAGAGACCAGGTCTTGAGGATTTATCAGAGGAGGTTTGGCAGCAGTAGTTTCAGTTGGTGACGGGTTTGGTGTTACAACACCACCAATCTTTCTGTGGATATCCAAGGCAGTGAATCTTGGCAGAGTCAGCGGAACCTATTGACCTGGGTGGCGCACACCGGTTGGTAGCTCTGGAATTCTACTCGGAGATGAGGGGTTCAACTATCTACAAGAATTTTGAAGCAAATAGAGAGACAAGTAAAATCGAGAGATAGAAAATAGTATGGCGTTGGAGGGTTTTGTACCGTTGGCAATAAAATCGAGAGTGAGAAGAAGGTGAAAATCCCTAACCTTTTATTTGGGTAAAAAAATGACCGTTGTAGAGACGGGAGAGAATAAAAAAATAAAATGAATAGAATAACCCCTCTACTATCACAGCTCCTGATTTTATACCCCAAATAAACTTCTTTCCTTACATAAAAACCCACTCCTACTTAAAATAGGACACACGATCTTAACCCAACTAAACCACTATCTCAATTTTGGAAAATAAAAATCACAAATCTGACCTACAAACTAATCCGAGATAGAGCTAGATTTTTATAAACCATCACCATAGTTGAACAAATTCTTTGCAAAGCGATATTTCACTCGTCAAATTAACCACTTATTACATGTCCAATACTCCGATTATAACTCCACTTAAATACTTGGTTAGCCAAACTCATAACACGATCAAGAGAATTAAGGGAAAAATCACAATCACAAGTAACAGAACACAGAGCAAAATGGCATCCTCACAAAGTATGACTGTCCTAATTGATGCCTAAAATTCATGACCTAAAAAAAATAAAAATACAACAATTGACTTAGGTGACATGGTCAATGTTGCTTTTTATTTGATGACATTATAACTAACATTGCTCTAGGTGAAGTCAATGAAAACAGACCCCTTAACCCAAGTTAATGACTACGTCAAAATCACTCAAGAAGGTGAAAATCAAAGATTGGACTTTATCCAGTTATTTATTATCTTTTCTGTAACTTGAGAAAGAGACTTACTCATCTTTAGCAATTGCTATAAAACTAACACCCTTTGTTTTTGGACCTGGGAGAAAACCAGTTTTTGCGGGAATGTTTCACAATCACCAAAACAAAGAGGCTAGTCATTTTGCCATCACTTTTTATTATAACACATGAACTTTCTGCACTTCAATTAGTCTCAATGCATTCAGTATATGTATGAAAAATTAAATATAAAAATGCATGAAAAATTTACAGATGTCACGACTGATGACAGTTTAGGTGTCAAGCATCAAAATTAACATCGACTTAAACAATGCACATTCCGAGATCTCTTCTCATACGAGAGAAGGTCTCTATATCTAATGCCTTTGTGAAGATGTCAGCAAGCTAATTGTTTGTTCCTATGTGCTCAAGATTAACTATCTTTCTCTCAACCAAGTCACGAATAAATTGGTACCTTATGTCAATGTGTATGATTCTTGAGTGTTGGACCAGATTTTTTGAGATATCAATGGCACTGGAATTATCACAAAGCACAGTTAAAATCTGCTATGTAGACCGTAGTCCACTATCATTTGATTCATCCACAGCAACTGTGTGCAAGCACTTCCAGCTCTAATATATTTAGCTTCAGCTGTAGAAAGAGAAATGCAATTTTGCTTTTTACTATACCATGAGATAAGGTTATTACCCAAGGAAAAACAACCCCCAGTGGTACTCTTTTTATCCACAACATCCCCATCCCAATCCGAGTCCATATATCCCATAAGTTCATTACTCGTATCCTTAGTATACCAAACACCCAAATCAGTTGTACCAGGTACATACCTAATGATTCGTTTAACAACTTTCAAATGTGATTCTTTAGGATTTGACTGGTACCTAGCACATAGAAACATGCTATACATAATATCAGGCCTGCTAGCCATCAAGTATAATAGACTCTCTATCATGCTCCTATACAAGGTGTTATCAGCGCTAATACCAACATCATCTCTAGACAGTTTCATGGTTTTACCTAACGATGTTTTCTTATATGTCTCATTTTCCAACTCAAATGTCTTAACAAGATTCTTAGCATATTTGGACTGAGAGAAAAAAATACCGTCATCCAACTTTTTAATTTGCAAACCAAGAAAGTAAGAGAGATCACCTTCCATGCTCATTCCGAATGTATCAGACATTCTCGTAATAAACTCACTCACCATCTCCTCATTAGTTGATTCAATAATTATATCATCTACATAAATTTGGACAATTAAAATGTGCTTATTTGATCTGAGGAGAAATAAGATTTTATCAACTTCCCCACGTCTAAAATTTAAGAATAGCAAGTGTTGAGTCAACCTTTCATACCAAGCTCTGTGAGCTTTTTTTAAACCATACAAATCCTTTTCAATTTTAAAACATAACAAGGTTTGTGAGGGTCAACAAACCCTTTAGGTTGATCAACAAATACTTCTTCACTTAAAACCCCATTAAGAAAAGCATTTCTTATGTCCATTTGATGTAGATACATTTTCATGTGACATGCAACAGCAAGTATGAGTCTTACCGATTCAATGCGGGCAACTGGAGCAAAAGTCTCATCAAAATCAATACCTTCAATTTGCGTGTATCCTTGTGCAACAAATCATTCATTGTTTCTCATAATATTTCCAGCCTCATCCATTTTGTTCTTGAAGATCCACTTCGTATCTGTTACATGTGAGTTTTCTGGACGAGCAACTAAGTCCCAAACATCATTCTTAGTAAATTGACCCAACTTTTCTTGCATGTCCTTTATCCAGAATTCATCCTTAAGAGCATCCTCTACACGTTTTGGCTCTGTTTTAGAAAGAAACAAGGATTATTGAATCTTAGAACAGTTAGTTGATAAGCAAACAAACCTCACCATCTCCTTGAAGTTTATTTGTCGCTTTCTTGTACTTCTTTCATCGAGATCCCCAATGATTTAATCTGTTGGGTAATTCCTCTGAATTCTTGAGGGAATATCCCTCTGATGTAAGTCAATCTGATCGACTGGATCATCCTCATCTGAATTTGAATCTAATTCTGGAGCAGCTTGAGTTGGTGTTGAGTCTGGTGTCATGTCATAAGTACTGTCACCACCTGTATCTTCAGTTTCATTACCTGCAGCTTCATCTATACCAACCGTGACATTTTCTTGAGGATTCTATTCATAAACCAGGTCATTATCCTCAACAGGTTTAACACCACTAATCAGATCATCAAACTTGACATTAACTCAATAGTCATGCCTCAACCGTGACATTTTCTTGAGGATATTATCCTCAACCAGGTCATTATCCTCAACAGGTTTAACACCACTAATCTAATCATATACCAACCGTGACATTTTCTTGAGGATTCTAATCATAAACCAGGTCATTATCCTCAACAGGTTTAACACCAATAAATCATGCAACGTGTCCTAAGATTATACACTCTATAGGCATGACTATTTCAAGAATATCCCATAAAAATGCATTTATCACTCTTAGAGTCAAGTTTTGCAAAATGGTTCCTATCATCAAGAACATAACAAATTCACCCAAAAACATGAAAATAACTCAAGTTTGGCTATTTGCCAATCAATAATTCACAGGGAGTAACGCACGACCCAGGTCTAAAATACACCCTATTAATTATATGGCATGTATTATTCATTGCTTCCCCCCAAAATTTTTTTGCAATCCCATTTGAAATAAGCATAGTCCTAGTCATCTCTGCAAGAGATCTATTTTTACGTTCGACTATCCCATTTTGTTGGGGGGTGATAAGTGAAGAAAACTCATGAGTTAAACTAACCTTGGAACAATAATTAGAAAAAGATGCATTCTCAAACTCTTTTACATGATCAGACCTTATTCTCAAAATGAACACTATATTCACACCAAAACGAACACTTAATTTTTTCGCAAGTTTTTTAAATGCATCGGATACCTTAGACTTTTCTTTTAAAAATTCTACCCATGTAAAGCAAGAAAAGTCATCTACAATCACAAGTACATACCTCTTACCACCAAAGGTTTTCTACTTCAAGTGGTCCCATAAGGTCCATATGAAGAAGCTCGAAACAATTTGATGTAGTGAGACTTTGCACATTTAGATGTGACACCCTAACCTACTTCTCTTTTTGGCATGCCTCGCACACTGGGATGATTTTAGTGTTGAGCTTAGGTAGTCCATTCATAGCTTCCTTCCTAGTCAACCTTTCCAGCATCTTGTAATTGACACGATCGAGCTTTTGGTGCCATACCTCGGCATCAATAAGTTGAGACAATTTGAAGAACACATCACCGTTAATTTGGTAGCAGCTGTTTGAAGTCCTCTGACCAGTGAGGACACAAGCATCGTCCTCGTCATAAACTTCGCACTATTCACGGGTGAACTTGACACTGAACCCACCATCACATAGTTGTCTAATACTTATCAAGTTCATCGTTAAACCTTCAACCAGCAACACATTCTCAAGCTTTGCAATACTAAGAACATGAAGCATTCCTTGGCCAATGATTTGGCCATTTGAACCTCCACCATACTTTACCTTTCCTCCATGAAACTTGACAATGTTTGAGAGAAGATCTTCTGAGCCGGTCATGTGTTTAGATCATCCACTATCGAAATACCAAGCTCCAGGAATATGAGATTTTAGAGATGAGTAGATCATGTTGCATTTGATATCGTTCTTTTTGACCCAGACCTGTTTGATTCTGGTGTCAGCTTTGGTGTTAACAACACGAAAATCATCATAGAACTCGGTAGACAACTTCGACCTTTTAAACTGATTTTTTTTACCAATAATCTTATAACAGAAAGGTTGTATATGGCCTCGTTCACCACAGTGATGACACACATATTTCCTTCTTCTCCTCTTGTGGCGTTTGGTCGTCTCCACTTTTTGACTTGATTTTGATTTTTGCTGAACATCCCGTGCTTCGAAGAATCTAGGATATTCAATTCCAGAATTTCCTCAAGCTTAGCCTTGCCCTTGTTGAGGTTTATGAGAGTTTCTTGGACCTTCTTCAAATCGGTATTATGCGTTCTAGGTCAACATCTTTTCTAGTGAGTGACGACTCAAGTCTGATAATTATATTGAGTTGATCATCCTTCTCGTGAGTCAATTTGTCCACCTTGATCATAAGAGATTTGATTTTAAGTACTTGATTACCACAGTTGTCAAATAAACTGTCATACTCAATTCTCAGCTTCTCATAACTGTCAAGTGTTTCTTCAACTTCTGCATTCAGGCACCAGGTGTTGGTTTTGGTGTTACCAACACGGATGTCTTCATCCCATACAACAATAGAAAACAAGGCTGGAACAGGTTTAGATGAGTCAGAATCACTGTCTTTTTCATTGAGCTCTTTTGCAATCAAGTTCTTCTTTCTCAGAGTGTTTGCACACTCATTCTTGTAACGTCCCCAAACTTTACACTCATGACATTGAACTTCATTAAGGGGTTTTGGGGAACTCGAAGTTTTGGATTCTGAAGATGAAGACTGGAATCTGGAAAGAGTACGCCTTGATGATTTTGGTGTTGACGTCTCTGGCTTGTTTTTATAATAAGATCCTCCAATATTTTTTTTCCTCTTCAAGTATTTGTTAAACCGTTAAAATATAAGAGACACTTCTTCTTCTACAAGTGTGGTAGCATCAACCTTCTCCAGTAGCTCTCTCCAATCTATATCTTCATCATAAGAGTTAACATCAGAATTTAGAGCAACATTTTTCTCTTTTGAGTTGGAACCAAGGTGTTCCATTTCAAATGTCTTGAGGGAGCCTACTAAAGCATCGAAGTGTAGATCGTCTGTGTCTTTAGCTTCTTCAATGGCTACCACTTTGATGCTGAATTTCTTCGAGATGGGTATTAGCAACTTTCCCACAAGACGTGAGTTAGTCATAGATTTACCCAGCTCTCCGCACTCGTTTGCAATATCAGAGAGTCTCATGATATAGTCCATGATGGATTCTTTCTCGTCCATCCTCATTTACTCAAAAGTAGTAGTCAGCATCCTCAGTCTTGATTTCTTGACACTTTGAGTTCCTTCACACACTCTCTGCAAAGCTTCCCATGCATCTTTTGTTGACTCGCACTTTTTGATCACCTTATAGTAGCTTGCATCGACATAGCCACAGAGAGTGTTGATGGTCTTGGAGTTCCAATTTGACAAGGCCAGTTCATCAGCCGTCCACTCTTCTTCTTTCTTGATGAAGATATCACCATCAACATCAGTAATGCGTGATTCTTCTCATCCAACTAGTATGGTTCTCTACGCTCATTCATCAATATTCTTGATGTGCCACCTCGTCCTTTGTTTCCAGAGAGAATAGTTCTCGACAGTAAGGATCGAAGGTCGCGGATTTTCTTGAGCATCCATAGCGTCCTACAAAAATAAAGATCAGTATACTTAGTACGTCAAGTAACCTGCTCTAGATGCCAATTGTAAACTCGTAGGTCTATGGATGTTTTAAATAAGTATCAGTAAACAGGATGTCAAGTCTGGTGTTAATACACCCAAACTAACATCAAACAATTTATATGAATAAAGTAGCGGAATAATCAAATAATTTGAATATAGTAATTTAAATTTCGTTCGTAAGCAAACGTGCTTAAGAATTGGGTATACAAACCAGAAAACTATATTAGTTTAACTTTTCCAAGATCGAATACAAAATTATAAAGTAATATATGAAAAACACTATCATCAACACTTGATACTAAAATACTTGTGGCGACACTTGTGATAATCTTCTCCGTTGGTTACGCAACTTCGAAGATGTATGTGTTTTGAATAGTTGCCTCAAGTCTTCTACGTACTCGTGTTCATCTTGCTCTTGCGTCCTTGCTGCGTCTTCGTTCTTGTTCTTGTCCAAGTCCTTAACATAATCTAGGAAACTAAATAAAATCCTACACACAATCTAGGAAACAAATCTAGAGTTTTAATATATTTTGAGCCCAAGAAAGGAAAATAACTAAAAAGGAAAATAAAGAGAAAATCGTCAAGAATAAAATTCTCAATAAAATATATGGTGACATTTTGGTAACCAAAAAACTGATAATTTAATATTTTTGTAGTTTTCTCTAAGATGCGTACTAAGCCACATTTTTGTAATCTTATCACTCCCTAATTATAACATTATATTCAATGAATTTCATTTTTGAGATGAAAGTGTAGATATACTATTCTTGATCACCGATCACTGTATGATGATGGATAAGGGCTGAAATAGAAGTTAAATTCGTATGATTATGTACTTGCTAAAATGACAAAATGTAAACTTTTATATTTGCGTAAAAATGTGTCCTTAACTTACCAAAACTCTGAACATTTCCTGTACAAAAATCATTTAACATGTGAAGAATTCTTTGGGTGTTATGTCTTAAGTTTTAGGGTATTTTGTTTTATTTTGAAATGATTTTTCTTTTTAATTAAAAGTGAGATTTGAGAGTTGAAATGAGTAATTTCTTAACACCTTTCTCATTCTATTTAAATCATTATTTACTCAGTTTGCATAATTAGTTTAATAATAATAATTTAGTATTGTCGGTAAGGTGGTTACCTTTGCCGCCGCCGCTAAGCTGGACGAAATATTTTCAGGCGGACCAAAAAATTTATTACTATATTTCCCAAAATTTCTTATTTGATTGAAAATGTTTCTTACTTAATTTGTAAATATTGTTATGTAATCTTTACTTATTAAACATAATTTCTTTTGTCTTTTTTGAAAAAGAAAATCTATTTGATAGCAAAATATTGTTATGTATTTTACTTGTTATAACAATAAATAATTTCTTACTTGATGATAACAAAATATTCTTACTAAATAATTAAAATTTCTTACTTTATGTGAAGAAATGTAAGGAATTCTTATTTTATGTCACAAAAATCAAGAATATTTACGTCCCAAAAATTAAGAAAACTTCTTACTTTATTTTCGAGAAAATTTGGCCAAAAAAAATTTTTTTGGGGGCAAAAATAAACGCATTAGGCGGCTACCCACCCGCCCAAAAAGTCACTCTCGGCAGGGTGTGGTGGTAGTATGTATTTTCTTTTATTATATATAGTATACGTATTAGTATTAGTATATTATTTTCTTTAGGTCTATTATCTCAAAATGAAATCATTTGAAAGTAAGATGTATAAAGAATTACACAAGTCAACATTTTAGGCTCAAACTGAAAACATATTGAAATGAAAGCTTAGAAGATACACTAAAAGTTTTGTGAAATAGTCCTCCAAACAGGGTTGCATTTGTCAATTAATTCCAAATCCAGTTTTAAGTCAATAATCCCTCATTTTTATCAAGTAGTCCAAAACTACAGCATAAAAATAGCATAGCACCGTTACTATGAAAACAAAGCAATAAAAATAAATCAAATAATAATAATAATAATAATAATAATAATAATAATAATAATAATAATAATATATTTGGGCAGCCACCCTGTTGGATTGTAGTACTGCTGCTGCCGACCTGCTGAAAATTTTCTCGGGCTTCATTTTTGACCAGAATTTTTCTTAATATATGTTCAAAAGTATCTTACTTAATGTCTAAAAAACTTTCTAGTTATTAGAAGAAACTTCATACTATATGCCCGAATTTTTTACTATATGTCCGAATCTTTTTTACTTAATATTAAAAAAAAGTTTCGATCACCGGAAAAAGTCTCTTACTATATGCCTCAAACTTATTACTATATGTTTGAGAATTTCTTACTTCATACCCAAAAACTTATATTTTATGACAAAAATTATTTACTTGATAGAAGAAATTCTTGTTGGATGTGCAAATGTTGTTATGTATTCCTTATATTTAAACAATATTTTCCCCCATTTTCTTTACCAAAAAGAGAAAAAAATTTACTTAATAACAATTTTTTGTTATGTATTTCTTACTTAATAGAGATAATAGACAATTTCTTACTTTATGTTTGAAAAGGTAATAAATTTTCTTACTTTATTTTCGTAAAAGTAAGAAAACCTCTTATTTAATGACCGAGAATTTCTTGTTTTATAGTGAAAGTTCTTATTTTATGTCTAAAAAGAGAATAAACTCTTACTGTCATAAAAATCGAGAGAATTTCTTACTTTATAGTGAAGATTCTTAATTTATGTTCGAAAAGGTAAAAAAGTTTTTTACTTTATGTTCAGAAAAGTAAGAAAACTTCTTACTTAAATTTTGAGATTTCTTCCTTTATATTTTTTGAGTCTGGAAAAACATGAACAAAAAAAAAAAAAAAAATCACCGAAAAAGTCATCGATGATAGTCGGACAGTGGCTGGCGAAGGTGGGGTGGGATAGTAGTGGCTATTGATATATTATTATATTATTTAAAACCATGTAATTATATATTTAGTATTGGAATATTTGATAATTTGTATAATTACTTAAAGTGTTATTAAAAAAAAATCTTATAATGTATTTGGCAATCACCCCTTAGTTGTTCAAACAACTTACCTACATCATGTTGCATAAGATATTGATCCTATATATTGTTTGATATACTTCTTTCATGATGTAAACTACACCAAAAATAGTAGAATAAGTAAAACACTAAATAACAAATAAACAAACAAAAAAATTATAATAATAGACCACAAATGAATAAAGAAAGATTAATAGCAACTAACATATATAAGGTGGGGGTGTAGGGGCCCCCTCAAAGGTTGAGTCATTATACCATGGATCTTAATACGTGCACCCAATAATTTAATTTATTATCACATATAACTTTAATATATCATCACATTTAATTGATATATATATCATCACATATATCTGATACATATTATCAAAAATAACTTAAAATCCTTATTCTAAAATCTAAAACTCTAAATTGGAAAACTAGATCCTAAACCCTAGATTTCTATCATATATCATCAGATATAACTAGTACGATGACAGATTCCTGTCGGGATCCTAAAATGGTACAAAACCCTAGAAATGGAAAATTAAACCCTAAAATGGAAAAATAAACCTAAAATGGAAAACTAAACCCAAAAATGGAAAATTAGACATAAACTCTAAACTTTTGTCATATATCATCATATATAACTGATATATATCATCACGTAACTGACATATATCATCACATATAACTGAACGATAGCAAGTTTATGGAGGGTGCACCCAATAAGACACCCGTATCCATGTAATAAATTGCCCTCAAAGGTTAAGTTGCTCCACCCACATGGACCATTTATTATATGTTTAATGTTTCAACTAGTTAAGACATTATTTGGTTTAAGACTCATAATATTGGATTTGTGATTTAGATTAATCTCTATTTATTTTAAAATTTAAAATTTTAATATTCAACCAATAATTTTTTACACTTAATAATATCATATACTATTCTAATCATCCGCTCATCATTTTTATCATATTAACATTATATTTAAATAACTAAATACTATTAAATATAATATAATAATATAATCTCAACCGCTTTTTAGATATAATTTGACATCAAATAGAATATATTAATACATCATCATCCACTTGTCAAATATGATTTGATATTTATAGTAACAAGTAAAGGATTATGAATCTTACATGACCTGTTTGCTCGAGGGTTCGGAATACCAGATTGGTATTCCGAATTCCGTATACTCGTTTGTCTAAGACTCAAATATCAAATACTCATCCAAAACTTATTGCACCTAATCTCTATCATTTACTATCCAATTAACATATATGACTAAATACTAATAAATATGATATTATAATAAAACATCATTCACTTTTCAGATATAATTTAATATTTTAAATAAAATGTAATAATACATTACCATGCATTTTTCAACCATGATTTGACATTTACATTAAAAAATAAAGGATTCTAATTCCAATAACAAACAAGAATTTTGACTGTTTATAAAATCTTGAGTAACCCAAGATTTTGAATACCAAGATTCAAAATTCAAATGAATGTGAGTTCAAAGTTCTAATGAATCATAGTCCAAATAAAGGCATGCTTGGACTAGGACTCGCTGAAATTCTGAATCCAAGTATGTTAATTGGGCAATTGAGAATTTTGTGAATATTAAGAATCTTTATTTGTTGTAAGATTAAAAATCATTTAATTTTTACTTTATTTGTCAAATCACGTCTGGAAAGTAGATGATATTGTATTATTACATTGTATTTATTTGAATTTAAAATGAGAAGAGTGAGATATGATGTGAATAAAAAGAGAGAAAAATAAGGGAAAATATGGTACATATGATTATATGACATGTATTATGTTTCATAAATTGTTGGTTGAGTATTTGAATTTCGAGTTTTAAATAAAACTTGCATTCAGTATCAGGAATCCAAATCTTGTATTTGAGCATCTAATTCAACCATAGCCTAAGGGAGTCTCCCGAGTAGAACAAACTCTCAATATTTTTAACTTCTTTTATGCTTATATCATCATGAAGATTTTGAACGATTATGAAACTTTTATCATCGTGAAACTCACGTGTTTAAACTTTGGCGCCTTTTTTTTGGACGGAATCAGCAGTAAGAGACACTCTAAGAAAAGTTGTGTAATTTATTAGATATTGCTTATTTGGATTTTCATTTCCTATTCGTTAAGTCATGTTAGTTGAGAGACTTTCCCCTCCCTCCCCATATAACAACAAATATATTCTTGTCCTAATTCGTACATATATTTGTGTATTTATTTTTTATGTTTTCGTGTCTCACTTTTTGTTGTTTAGTCGGGTTTAAATCGTATTTTGCTCGTGTTTCCTTATTTTGCATTTTTGTAGTTTTTGTCGTCTTTTTAGTGTTTTTCATATTTTTGTACATTTTTTATGTTATTTTGTTTAGATACTCAAGAGAGCCTAAGAGCGTTACCGAGAATCATAACCGACTCGACTTGACAAAAATACGACTCGAACCTACAAAGCACGGTCGTTGGTCGACGGACAATCGACGACAAATCGACGAGTCGATCGACAAGGCATTGACGCGCCATAGACACTAACATATTTCTCCACCATCAACAACTTTCGTCAATCGACATGTTATCGACGGAAGAGACACCGTTAATTGACGGTCAATCGACGGAGGCGGTTTTTGGTCAATTTTGACAAAATTAATATTTTGTCCTAGTTTCACCTATATAAACCCACCTATACAAGATTAGAAATAATTCTTTTAAACCCCTTAGGGTTTGGATGACCAAGCTTGTACCTTATCCTCTTCATCCTTTTCACCTTCAAGTACAAATGATTCTTAGTTAGCTAATCCTTGGTTGAATTAACTTAGCTTGTAGAATTATAACTTAGCACTTAGTTAGTTTAGTTTATAGTTTTGAAGGAGCTTCATGTACTTGGTGTAGCTTTCACTCTTTTGGATTTAATGGTTTGAAACACTTTTCTATTTGGGTAATTTATAATTGTTGTTCTCTTGCATTTTCTTATTAATTATTATGAATGTTTGAAGTATGCTTCACTTGTGTTTGGATTATAGTTTAGATGTTTTACCTTTACTTGTATTGTTAATGAACCTTGCATTTTGCACCACTGTTGTCTTCTTGTTTTCTTTCATACTTTTTAACCTCTTTTGGCATGCTTTAGGTAGTTGGTAGTGAAAGGTAGATGAGTTTTTCCAAGTTAGTCATTTTCATGCATTTGGTTGTTATTGTAGTATAAGTTCTTGTTAGGATTTATGCTCAAACTTTGTTGTATTTTCTTTGACTTTTTAGAGACGTTTAAATATACTTCCCTCCATGCTTTGTGTTAATTTATTTTACTTTAAATTATGAGATAATGATTTTACTAGTTTTGATTATGTATTTCTTTATTGGATTAATTATGTTTATACTTGCTCTTAAATGATGTTATTACATTTCTTGATGACTTTAGGTTAGAATCTATGGGTCTAGGTACTATATGAGTTTAGAACTATCAATTGATAATTATCGAGCATTTAATTGTGAGTCGGGATTGACAACCCCGGTTTATGGATTAAGTGCTTGATAAACTGCCAATTGATCGTGCAGACGAGTTTAAAATCCTAGACCCCCATTTTATTAATCTTTTTAAAGTCTTCAATTTGGTATCTCGTCATTTAAATCATCATCTTAAAATTTCAAGAACTCAAAACCGAAATTTGATCGTGTGTTTAGGATAACCTTTCCTTTATTTTCTCATTCATGAATCAAATAAAAGAACCATCTTTGATTAGTCTTTTTTGTGAGATTCGACTTGAGTCATGTCAGGATTATAAGTATTATGATGAAAAAGAGAAGCGATAAAGAACAACACAAGAAATTCTTTACCCAGTTCGTCAGAGAGAGACTCTGACTGCGTCTGGGGGGGCGCTGCCAAGTCAGAAGCTTCCACTATAATAATTTTTGAGATAGGGTTACAATTACGCAACATGAATATTTATAACAAGAAAATCCTAGTTATAATTTTACGTGAACTCTCTAAAATACCCCCAATGAGGGTTTGGATGTACAGTACTTCAGGCTCCAGAACCCAACAATCTCCCACGTGAAGATTTGTTGAGAATATTATTTTCAACAATAATTTTTCTTGTTTGTAGTTTTCTTTTCTTAGGACACAAAGTATTTTACGACTCTAGATTCCTTTCTTAGTTAGAGTCTAGTACTTTATTTAGTTTCTTAAATACTTATTTAACTTGTTTAACAAGACTAGGAGTCTTGTTTAATTATATAAGGACCAAGATGCAAGGAGACGTGACACACGACGCGAAGATCCTTTGAAGAAAAATACGAAAAGAACTACTCGAAGATTTATGGCTAGATTAGAAGGATTTCTACGTTGCGTAACCGACGGAGGAATTCATCTAAAGAACAAGCGACGAGTATTTTGTGTATCAAGAGTTTGATACAATTTGATTTTCATATATTACTTTTGTAATTTTTAATTGGGTTTGAACAATTAAAAAGTAATATAGTTTTCGAGTTTGTACACCTAAGTTCCTAAGCACGATTGCTTACGAACTGAAATTAATTTACTGCGTTTATGTTTTCCGCAGCTGTTCCTGAGATTTAGTTGATGTAAGGCTGGTGACGTCTGTCACGAAACCTAACATCATTTTCTAAGTCATAATTCTACAAAACAACAATTGGCACCAGAGCACAGTACTTATCTCTAAGTATTTCGATCCTTGTTTTGTAGATTTGACATGGTGGACGCTCAAGGGAACCCAAGACCTTCAATCCTAAATGGAGATAACTACTTTGTATGGAAACAGAGGATGGGGTGGCACATCAAAACTTCGTGTCACTGATGCTTGGAGATCCATCCTTGTTGGATGGCAGAAACCTCGTGTCACTGATGCTGATGGTGACACCATAGTCAAGAGAGAAGAAGACTGGACGGAGAATGAAATAGCCTTGTCAAACTGGAACTCTAAAACTATTAATACCTTGTGCGGTTATGTCGATACAAATTACTACAAAGTGATCAAGAATTACGAGTCCGCGAAAGACGCATGGGACGCTCTTCAAAGGGTGTGCGAAGGGACTCCAAGTGTGAGGAAATCTTGCTTGAGGATGCTCACTACAACGTTTAAGTCCATGAGAATGGATGAAAAAGAGTCTATTGTGAACTATGCTATGAGTCTCGGACATCGCTAATGAAGTTGGAAACCTTGGCGATCCCATTTCCAATGCACGCCTTGTTGGAAAACTTCTCAGATCCATCTCAAAGAAGTTCAGCGTGAAGGTGGTTGCCATTGAGGAATCCAAGAATACTGAAAACTTGGACTATGATGAGCTGGTTGGATCGCTCAAGACTTTCGAGATGGAGCATCTAAATTACTACTCGAAGGAGAAGAATGTCGCTCTTACCTCCGATATTAACTCAAATGATGAAGACGAAGATACTAATTGGAGAGGGCTTTTTGATAAATTTGAAAATACTACACTTGGAGAGGAAGAAGTGTCTCTCATTACTCAGAAATTCAACCGTTACTTAAGGAGAAAGAACAATATTGGAGGAAAATCATCAAGTTTCATGATGGGGACACCACCTCCAAAGTCTTCTGGAAGAAAGTTGTCCAATTTTCTGCCCTCACCTTCAAAGTCAAAGACTGGTAATTCCCCCAAGCCGCTTAGTGAAGTTCAATGCCATGAGTGCAAGGGCTCGGGACACTACAAAAACAAGTGTGCAAACACGTTGAGAAAGAAAAATCTCTTCGCAAAGGAATTTGACGAAGATGGAAGAGATTCTGAGTCAGAGCCTGCACTTTTTGCTCATGTTGCCTGGGATGACGACATTCGGGTTCACAACATTAATTCCAACACCCTGTGCCTAAATGCTGAGGTTGAAGATACTCTCGGCAAATATAAAAAGTTGTGCATGGAGTATGATGCACTGTTTGCCAACTGGGGCAATCAGGTTTTGAAGGTGAAGACACTTGTGATCAAGGTGGAAAAGCTAAAACGTGAAAAGGATGATCAAGTAAAGATCATTACCCGGTTGGAAACATCTCTTACGAGAAAAGATTCAGAATTGGAACGAGTAAGGGGCGAGCTAAAAAAGGTTCAAGATACAATTTCAAACCTACACAAGGGAAAGGCGAAGCTAGATGAAATTCTGGAGATGTCGTATCCAGAAACTTCAGGGCATGGAATTGGTTACAAACCAGAGCAACAATCGCATCAAGTCAGCCACAACCAAGAGTCTGTCAAGCGCCATAAGAAGAGAAGAAGGCAGTACGTTTGCCATCACTATGGCGATCATGTCCACATTCTCCCCTTTTGCTGGAAGAGAACAGGGAAGAAAAGTCATTTTCAGAGGGTCAAACAAGATGTTGGGACTCGTGATGAAACTCAAGTTGTCAACACCAAGTTCAAATGAGTCTGGGTAAGAAAGGGGGAGGTCAAGTGTAACATGATTTATACTTCCCTAAAATCTCATGTTCCTGGAGCATGGTACTTTGATAGTGGATGCTCCAAACATATGACCGGATCAGAAGAGCTTTTGTCGAACAATGTAAAATTTAAAGGAGGAAAGGTCAAATATGGTGGAGGCACCAATGGACAGATTATTGAGCAAGGAACACTCCATGTTCCAGGTATTGCCAAGCTGGAAAATGTGTTACTGGTTGAAGGACTGACTGCTAATTTGATAAGCACTAGTCAGTTGTGTGATGGTGGTTTTAGCGTCAAATTCACACGAGAGAAATGAGAGGTCTATGAAGAAAATACGTGTATTCTAACAGGCCAAAGAACGTCCAACAACTGCTATCAAATAAATGGAGATGTGTTCTGCAAGTTGTCTCAGTGGAGTGATGCCGAGGTGTGGCATCAAAAAGGCTGGTGAAGAAAGAAGTTGTGAATGGCTTACCAAAGCTCAACATGAAAATCACCCCTATTTGTGAAGCGTGCCAAAAAGGGAAGCAAGTTAGGGTACCACATCCATATGTCCAGAGCCTTACCACATCTAACTGCTTTGAACTCATGCATATGGACCTCATGGGACCACTTGAAGTGGAAAGTCTCGGAGGCAAAAGGTATGTTTTAGTAGTTGTCGATGATTTTTCTAGATTTATATGGATCGAATTTTTAAAATAAAAATAAGAAACCTTTGTGTCCTTTAAAAAACTTGCTAAAAAACTGTGTGTGCGTTTTGGCGTGAGTATAGGTAGAATCAGAACCGATCATGGAAATGAATTTGAGAATGGGTCCTTTTCAAACTTTTTCTCAAAAGAAGGAATTACTCATGAATTTTCTTCCCCCATTACCCCACATCAAAATGGTATAGTTGAACAAAAGAATAGATCTCTTGCGGAAATAACTAAAACCATGCTGATTTCAAATGGTATTGCAAAATGCTTTTGGGCAGAAGCAATGAACACAGCGTGTCACACTATTAATAGGGTATACTTCAGACCGGGTTCACATGTCACCCCCTATGAATTCTTGTTTAGCAAGAAACCTAACTTAAGCTATTTTCATATTTTTGGATGTGTTTGTTATGTTTTAAATGATAGGTCACATCTCTCAAAGCTTGATTCTAAAATCGATAAATGTGTTTTTATGGGTTACTCTCAAAATAGTCATGCATATCGAGTATCTAATCTTAGGACAAGCTGCATGATGGAGTCGGTCAATGTGAAATTTGATGATACAATTAGTGGAGTAAAACCTGCTCAGGACAATGATCTAGTGTATGATCAGAGTTCTCAATATGTTGTGGATGGTTTATATGTTAATGCAGGTACAGAAGCTGCTGTTGCAGGTGGTGACAGGTCTGGTGACATATCACCGACCCCAACACCGAATCAGGAAGAGACTGGCAACAACAAAACTGGAGATCTGACTCCAGTTTTAACTCTTTCCCTGGCGGCTCTTGAGTCTGATTCACAATCAGAGGATGAGGATCCTGAAAATCAAATTGATCTTTACCAAAGAGACATTCCCTCAAAAATTCAAAAGAATCATCCAACAAGTCAAATTATTGGTGATCTTGATGAGAGGAGTACGAGGAAGAGACAGATAAACTTCAATAAAAAGGTAAGATTTGTCTGTTTATCCACTAATTGTTCTCAAATTTGAAACACCTTGTTTCTTGCTGAGACAGAGCCGAAACGAGTAGAGGATGCATTGAAGAATGAATTCTTGATTAAGGCGATGCAAGAGGAGCTGGACCAGTTTGGAAAGAATGATGTTTGGGACCTGGTTCCCCATCCTGAAAATACACATGTCACTGGAAGGATGAAGTTGGGAACATCGTTCGAAACAAATCAAGGTTGGTGGCACAAGGATACACTCAAATCGAGGGTATCGACTTTGACGAGACATTTGCACCGATTGCATGTATAGAACCGGTTAGATTATTTCTTGCAGTTTCATGTCATTTAAAAACTTCCCTACATCAAATGGACATCAAGAGTGCATTTTTTAATGGTGTTTTGAGTGAGAAAGTGTATATTGAGCAACCCAAAGGGTATGTGGATCCTCACAAGCCTAATTTTGTTTTGAAATTAAAGAAAGCTTTATATGGTTTAAAACAGGCTCCGAGAGCTTGGTATGAAAGGTTGACTCAATATCTATTATCTTTAAATTTTAGACGAGGAGAAGTTAACAAGACCTTGTTCCTGCTCAAATCCCATAAACACATTCTTATTGTCCAAATTTATGTAGATGATATTATTTTTGGATCAACTAATGAACAGATGGTAAAGGATTTCGTTGCTCGAATGTCTGACACGTTCGAGATGAGTATGCAAGGTGACCTTTCGTATTTTTTTGGTTTACAAATCAAACAGCTTGATGATGGAATTTTTCTCTCACAAACCAAATATGCAAAGAATATGGTTAAAAGATTTGGGTTAGAGTGTGATAAGCCTAAGAAACACCTCTGGGTAAAGACAAAATGTCGAGGGATGAATGTTGGGTCTGGTGTTGACAACACCCTTTATAGAAGTATGATTGGGAGTCTCCTATATTTAACTACTAGCAGGCCCAACATCATGTATAGTGTGTGTCTTTGTGCAAGATATCAGGCAAAGCCTAGGGAGTCACATCTAAAAGCCGTTAAAAGAATAATTAGATATGTGGCTGGATCTAGAGATTTAGGGTTATGGTACACTAAAGAAACATGCACTGAATTGGTAGTTTATACTGACTCGGATTGGGATGAGGATGTAGTTGATAGGAAGAGTACTACAGAGGGTTGTTTCTTTTTGGGGAATAATCTAATCTCTTGGTATAGCAAGAAACGAAATTGTATTTCCATT
The DNA here is from genome assembly GCA_014905375.1 of Phtheirospermum japonicum. Classification (NCBI taxonomy): domain Eukaryota; kingdom Viridiplantae; phylum Streptophyta; class Magnoliopsida; order Lamiales; family Orobanchaceae; genus Phtheirospermum; species Phtheirospermum japonicum. Next base: position 312,544 of record BMAC01000400.1, on the reverse strand, counting down.
CCTACAGCCGAAGCCAAATATATTGTTGGAAGTACGTATACGAAAATTCTTTAGATGAACCAGATGATTAAGAACTACGGTCTCCATAGCAGTATTTTGACCGTACTCTATGATAATACGAGCGCAATTGACATCTCAAAAAATCCAGTTCAGCACTCTCGTATAAAATAAATTGACATCAGGTATCACTTCATCCGAGACTTGGTTGAGAGAAAGATAATAAGTCTTGAACATGTAGGGACGGACAGTCAGCTAGCTGACATATTCACAAAAGCATTAGATCTAGAGACCTTCTCTCGTTTGAGAAGATATCTCGGAATGTGCATCGTATAGTACATGTTGAGTTTGATGTTATGACGACCAAAGATGTCATCAGTCATAACATCTGTATAGTTTGCATGCATTTTTATTTCCTTTTTCATACATAACACAAATGCATTGAGTCTGATTTAAAGAGAAATAAGATCATGTGTTGTAATAAAAGTGATGACAAAAATACTAACCTCTTCGTTTAGGTGATTGTGGAACTCTCCCGCAGAAACAAGTTTTCTCCCAGGTCCAAAAATAAAAGGTGTTAACAACAATTGCTGGCCGAAAGACTAAACCGAACACTCATGAAAAAGGCGAGGTGCATGCTGAGTTGGGCAGGGTTAGAACCTGAACTATGGGCAAAAGCAGTTGCCACAGCTTTTCACCTGAAGAACAGGTCACCAACCACATCAGTGAAGAACCGTACACCATACGAGGTAGTGTTTGGAAAGAAGCCAAACCTGTCATACGTTCGCGTGTTCGGGTGTGATGCATACACTCATGTACCTAAGGAGAAGAGGGGGAAACTTGACAACAAGTCTGAAAATAACATATTCGTTGGATACAAGGAAGGGGTCAAAGGCTATAAGTTGTGGAATCCTGAATCAAGATCTATTGTCTACAGCAGGGATGTTATCTTTCGTGAAACTCAATCCCAGGCTGGTACACAGAAACAGGATGAGCAAAACAAAGTAGCAGTGCTTGAAGAAAACATGAGAGATGAATCTGAGGAATCAGTGACACAAAGCACATCAGTTGAGAACCATTCTGATTCTGGTTCTGATTCTGATTCTGATCAAGTTAACTTGGTTGATGATGTTGATGAATCTCCTGATACAAGTAATACACCGGCTCTCAGGAGATCAACAAGGGACAGACGGGCGCCTATACGCTACTCACTCAGTGCTTTGGGTACAGGTGATGACCCTACTTCTGTAAAAGATGCGAGATCAATGGATGATGCAAATCAGTGGGAGCTCGCAATGATAGATGATATACAGTCGCTTGATAAAAATGAGACATGGAACTTGTGCAAATTGCCTAAGGATAGAAAGGCCATTGGGTGTAAATGGGTATTCAAGCGAAAACTAAAACCAGATGGAACTGTGGAGAAATATAAGGCGAGACTGGTTGCGAAGGGGTATTCTCAGATCGAGGGAGTAGACTGTGATGAAATTTTCTCTCCTGTGGCAAAAGTGACCTCAACACGGTTTATTCTATCCATAGCAGTGGCGTACGATCTTGAAGTGGAACAGATGGATGTAAAAATGGCATTCCTCCATGGGGATTTGGAGGAGGAGGAGATTTACATGAGGCAAACAGAAGGGTTTGAAACAAAAGGGAAGGAGAATCTGGTGTTAAGGATTTTATCGATGCAGAATATGAATTTGATAGAAGAAATCAATAAGCAATTAGACAAAAAAAAGGAATAGACACGATTTACCCAAGTTCACCTCAATTCAAGGTTACGTCCTGCAAAAGGAATTCACTATATTATTATGTCTTATTTTTCACACACACAACTCGTTACAATGATATCACTATAAATAGGCTACCATACGAGTACATAATATTGGGCCTAAACATAGCCCATTCCAAGAATCCCTTTTAACCCACACCAGATGGGCCAACATAGATAAAGCCCAGACGGGGTCGCCGTCCGCTCATCGGTGAGCAGAACCCCCGCCCGCTGACCGGGCAGTGGGACCCCCGACTCGGGGGCGCTGCCCCCAAACCGGTTCATACCTCGATACCCCTAAGCTCACGTGGGCATCCCCAATATGAGAAACAAGGTTCCTCGAGATATTTACCAACTCCAACAGCTGAAGATATAATAATTCTCTTCAAACCTTAAGAAGATGAAGAAAATCAAGACTAAAGGTCTGATCTTTAAATTTCACCTTATTGAGCGATTTTGATGTTGTCATTAACCTGGGTTAAGGGGTTTGTTTTCATTGACTTCACCTTATACAATGTTGGGTCTACTGTCACCAGTCATGAAAAACAACACTGGTCAAAATCTCTAAAAAAAATTTTGTGTGAAAATTTTTAACTTTTCTAGGTCATATTTTTAGGCATAATTTAAGACATTCATATTTTGTGAATTTGCATGTTTTGCTGAGTGTTCTGTTTCTCATGCTTGCGTCTTATTCTGACGTCTCCTGATTTCGTTTGAGGATGTAGTTAGTTGATTGTTTCAGTGGTGTTGTGATCGGGTGTGCTGGACAGGTAATATGAGATTGATATGAATTTTGGATTTGTCACTTTGTATGCTTTTTATACGGATTTGGTGATGGTTCAAATTGAAATCTAAAATTTAGTTTTTCTATGTTTTTACGTGGTTTGGATAGTGGAAATCATGTGCGGTTTGGTCGAGATACTTAATCCTAGATTAAGGGGGAGTGGGTAATTTGTTTGGAAAGTGTTTTTATTTGGCTGGGATTTATTTTTATTTCTTTTTTAAAAAATAGGGTAGAATTTGTAAAGATTTTCTTTTCTATTTACCTGCAGCCCTCTCTCTCTCTCTCCTCTGCCAACGATAATATTTCTTTTTGCATTTATAGGGTAGATTCTTACCGTTTTGGCACACACTGATTCTCTCTCTCTCTTGCAAATTGAAAACCCTTTTTCACTCAAACTCCTCTCAATTTTCCCCCGAAATGTTTGCTCTCTTTCGTGTGTATTGTCGAGATTTGCAGGATGTCAAATTCACCCTCTACGTCTAGGGTTCCTGAACTACCGGCAGAGGTTGCACGCTCCGGCGAACAGGTGGCTCCGGTTTTGCCGAGAGCTGGCGGGCTGGACATTCGCGAGGAATTAGGTGTTGCCTTCGCTCAGAACCCATCACCAATCGTCTAAGAACCTGGGAGTTCTGCTCTGGCGAGTTGTCAGACCATAACTCTGGCTCCAGCCCCAATCAACGGTGTCCTTTCGGTCCAGGTGTTTCTCGGCCAGCCGGGAAACGAGATTGATGTCGACAATCCTCCTGACTTGCCATTTATTACTGAGGATTTTGGGCGCGCTGGTGACCCCACCTTGAAGCGGTCACGGCTTCTGCGAAATATTCGTCCGGGAGTTGTCCCACCGGCAGTCCCTAAAACCCAAGATGGGCCACATCGCAATGTGCCGATTGAGCACATGAATCTCACCGAAGATGTTGCCATTGCAACTGATTCTGATGACAAGGAGTTTGTGCCTCCGACAACCGTTACTGCTCCGGTGACCTCCAGTGCTCCCCACGTGGTCAAAAAGACTCCTCACCGTCGAAAGCAGACTGTGAAAATTTCAGACAAGAAGAACCCTCCGGCATCTATCAATGTATCTTCTGGATCAACGGAGACAGAGTATTCAAGTCCACCTTATGAGATAGTGGATTTTTTCACCGGAGAAGTTTCAAGTTCATCCAAACCTACTATTCACAATACCCCAGTCACATCTACTCCTCCGACCTCTCCTGAACCTGTCGTTGCTCTTGAACGATCTCCAGATGATTCGGATGAGATCCCTCTTGTGCACCTGCTGAGTTCTATGAAGGCTGCCAAGAAGAAGAAATGAAAATCCAAGGTTTCAATGACTGAAGATGCCCATCAAGTTGATGATGGTACTGGTGACATGTCACCAAAGCCAACATCACCCATACCGGCTGCTGCATCTCCCTCCAGCTCAAGCTCTAGTGTTGGGAGTGCTTCTCCTTCTAGCTCTACACCTACTGAGGATGATGATCTTGACACTGTTCCAATCCCCGTTGAGGTCGAGATAGAGGATATGGTTCCTTTCTCTGACAATTTTCTATCCTCGCAGGCTGAAGCACTTTTCTCCGACTACAAGACCCGCGACATGATTGAGGAGAGGCGAGTCCCTGTCGACCTGTTCAAATGCCAGAATTTGATTGCCTTCTTTGAACACAGGGGCTTGTATTCGATGGTCTCTACTGCGATGCTGTTTTTTCACGATGTTTTTGTGGAATTTTATGCCAACCTCCTCCCCTCTGTTGCTGTGCCTACTTCCACAAATTTGGGGAAGGTTTATATGCGTGGAAATATTTATTCCTTCACTACTTATTTGATCAATGAGGCTTATGGGACTGAGGCTTATCACGGGGACTCCACTGTCGACGATATGGACGAGGTTATCAAGTTCTTGTCTGGAGGGTTGCTGATCACGTGGCGTGAGTAGCTGCCCAACACAAGGATGACCTCGCTTTACTCAGTTCTGCATAAAGTGGAAATCTTCAAATGGGTGCCATCGAAGAACTCGACTGTGTTGACTAGACCACAGGCCCAGTTTCTTTTTAAAGTTGGAAATGGATCAAGCTCAACTTCGGTTAGCTAGTGTTTGATATGATAACAAGTTTTGCCTCCTCTAAGTCTTCCTCATCTCTTTGTTTTCCGTCTTTGATCTACAGACTTTGGGAGAACCAAGGCTTTACGCCTTATGAGGATGACTCCCTTACTTGTGAGGCGGAGTGGTTTACATTGAGGAGCCAACACCTCTCTGGGACCCGTGTTGTTATTTTGCCCTGGACTGCGCCTGTTCAAGAAGATGATGCCCATGGTGACACCTCTGCGGTTCCTGTCACCGGTGTCAACTTGGTGAAATTGTCGGCTCCGATTATCCACGCTCATGTTTCCATGCTTAACAACCAGATTGCTCATCTTGATAGCCAACGTGCTTAGCTCCATGCATTTCGGGGTTCTTTGTTGGAAGCCCTTTTGGTTTCTGAACAAAACGGGGGATATAGGCATGATGATGACGATTCTAAGAGTGTGGAGAGTGTGAATGAGGATGCTGCGGACGTTGCTACTGTTACTATTGGGGTTGGTGGTTCGGGTGATCTGGCGACTGCCACTGATGGTGAGGCTGCCACCGTGTTAGCAAGCTTGGCGGCCAGTGCGAAAAGAAAGAAGAAGATACGGTCCAGAACCAAGTTCTTGAAGGAAATGAAAAAGATGCTACGGAAAAGGAAAGCTGATGGTGAAGGAACATCTTCTTCCTCTCGACGGGCGAAGAAGGCTCGTGGTGTTTAAGTTTCTTTTGCACTTTCCTTAGTTTCTTTTGGGTTTGGATGCTTGTGGAACATTTTGTCTATTTCTTCTTATTTATTGCTTATTTAGGGGGAGTTAGTTTGTTTTTTTGTATTGAACATTTTTGTTGCGTCATGGTGGGTTTTGTCCAGAAAGGCAAAGGGGGAGATTGGTTGGGAATATTATTTTCAACAATAATCTTCCTTGTTTGTAGTTTGTCTTTCTTAGGACACAAAGTATTTTACGACTCTAGATTCCTTTCTTAGTTGGAGTCTAGTACTTTATTTAGTTTCCTAAATACTTATTTAACTTGTTTAACAAGACTAGGAGTCTTGTTTAATTATATAAGGACCAAGATGCAAGGAGACGTGACACACGACGTGAAGATCCTTTGAAGCAGAACACGAAAAGAACTACTCGAAGCTTTGTGGCTAGATTAGAAGGATTTCTACGTTGCGTAACCGACAGAGGAATTCATCTAAAGAACAAGCGACGAGTATTTTGTGTATCAAGACATTGATACAATTTGATTTTCATATATTACTTTTGTAATTTGTAATTGGGTTTGAACAATTGAAAAGTAATATAGTTTTCGAGTTTGTACACCTAAGTTCATAAGCACGATTGCTTACGAACTGAAATTAATTTACTGCGTTTATATTTTTCGCAGCTGTTTCTGAGATTTAGTTGATGTTAAGTTTGGTGACGTCTATCACGAAACCTAACATCATTTTTCTAAGTCATAATTCTACAAAACAACAAGATTGATCTCAAATGTAACCACTTCAGCGATGCCAAGCCTTCCTCTTAAGTTCCAAGCCCAGTTGAAGCCATATATAGCTTCGACTTCTCCAAGGTCACAACCTTAATCAACATATCGGCAGGATTGTCAATTCTACGAATCTTCACTAGCTGCAAGATCTTCTCCTCTAAGAGATAACGTATGTAGTGATACTTTAACCCAATGTGTTTTGTTCTTGAATGAAATGCTGGATTTTTAGCCAAGAAAATAGCACTCTGACTATCACTATAGTAGATACCATTTTTCTGCTCTTTCCTCAACTCACACAAGAAATTTTGCAGCCATACCATCTCTTTACTAGACTCTGTCACTGCTACATACTCTGCTTCTGCGGTAGATAAAGCCACACCTTTTGTAACTTAGAATCCAAAGATATCGATGTACCACCGAAAGTAAATACATACCCAGTAGTACTTCTCCTTCTATCAAGGTCACTAGATGCTAAATCGGCATTAGTGTATCCTGCAAGCTCAATGCCTTTGTTCTCAAAACATAGGGCTCTCTCTTTGGTGCCTCTCAAGTACCTAAGGATCCACTTCACTGCTTCCCAATGTTGTCTACCCGGATTGCTTATAAAATGGCTAACTACTCCCACCGCATGAGCAATGTCTGGTCTCGTGCACACCATCGCGTACATGATGCTACCAATTGTTAAAGCGTAGGGAGCCCTCTGCATATGGGCACGCTCTTCATCATTGCTAGGACACTCTTTGCTAGATAGTTTGAAATGACTACCTAGCGGGATACTCACTTGCTTGACATTCTCCATGTTGAATCTTTTAAACACCTTCTCGATGTAGTCTGCCTGAGAAAGATACAATTTTCCTCCTACCAAGTCTCGAGTAATCTGCATACCCAATATCTGCTTGGCTTCTCCAAGGGCTTTAATAAAAAACCATTTTGACAATTGTTTCTTCAATCTATCCATTTCTCGAGCACAAGCACCTGCTATCAACATGTCATCAACATATAACAATAATATGATAAAACTATTATCAAACCTCTTGAAGTAGAAACAATGGCCAGCATTGCATCTAAGGAAGTCAATATCAAGCATGAACTTATCAAACTTCTTGTACCATTGTCTCAGAGCCTGTTTCAAACCATACAAGCTCTTTTTCAGTTTACACACTAGATCGCCATTACCTTCCGACAAGTATCCATATGGTTGGTTCATATATGTCTTCTTCCAAATCACCATGGATAAATGTTATTTTTACATCTATCTGCTCTAACAGTAAGTTCTCTGCAGCAACCATACTCAAAATCATTCGAATAGTGGTTAGTTTCACAACAGGAGTAAAAACATCTGTATAATCAATACAGTATTTCTACTAAAATCCCTTCACAACCACCCTTGCCTTGTTATGCTTGCTTCCATCAGCCTCATCTTTAATTCTATAGACCCACTTATTATGCAGCGCCTTCTTTCCTTCTGGGAGATCAACAAGATCCCAAGTGTCATTGGACATTAAGGTGTCCATCTCTTCATCCATCGCAAGCCTCCATTTGCTTCTGGTCTTACTATGTGCGGCCTCTGCGTAGCATTGAGGTTCACCTTCATCAGTTAACAACAAGTAGTAATTTGATGGTATGAACTTATTAGGTGATCCTCGCACTCTTGTAGACATTTGCAATGGAATTGGTGGTGTTCTCGGCTCATCCTCAACAACCTCCTCGTTATTTTGAACTGCTTTGCTCCCACCTGAGTTAGAAATATCTAACTCTACAACTTGAGTACCTGCACTTTCAGCATCTGGTGCACCCATCTTATCCTTGTACAAAACCTGTTCATTAAATATGACATCTCAACTGCGGATTATTTTTCGATTCTGTTCATCCAGAAATCTATAACCGAATTCATCACCGCCATATCCAATAAATGTACATTTAATAGATTTAGCATCTAACTTACTTCTAGCTTCAACATCTATATGAACATAAGCAACACAACCAAATATTCGCAAATAAATTAGGTTTACCTCCTTACCACTCCAAGCCTCCTTCGGTATGCCATTCTCCAAAGGAGCTGATGGTCCTCTGTTAACTAGGAATGCAGTTGTGTTAACTGCATCTGCCCAAAACATCTTTGGTAAATCTGACTTCAACCGCATATGTCTGGCACGCTCATTCAGAGTTCTGTTCATTCGCTCTGCCACTCCGTTCTGCTGAGGGGTTCCTCTCAGGGTCTATTTCATGCGAATTCCATTTGTAGCACAATACACTTTGAATTCTCTAAGCTCGTACTCTTCGCCATTGTTAGATCTTAAGCACTTTACTTTTAAATGTTTTTCATTTTCTACAAGGGCTTTCTACTTTCTAAAAGTATCAAATGCATTAGATTTATTTTTCAGAAAGTAAACCCATACATTTCTTGTAGAATCATCAATGAAAGTCATGTAGTATGATGCACTACCAAGTGATTTTACTGGCGCTGGTCCCCATAAGTCACTGTGTACCAACTCTAACTTCTGTTTCTTTAAGGTTCTACCACCCTTCGAAAAACTCACTCTTTTCTGTTTACCGAAGATACAATCCTCACACAAACCGACATCAATTGTCTTGAGTCTAGGTAGCTTACCCTTCGAACACAGCTCTTTCATCCCCTTCTCACTCATGTGGCCAAGTCGATAATGCCATAATCTGCATCATTATTTTTTCCTGCAATAGCAATGCAATCTTTGGTACTAGTTGTCATATACAACGTACCCTCCTTCTTTCCTCGAGCCATCACCATGGCTCCTTTGGTTAGCTTCCAGTTACTACAGCCAAATGTCACAACATAACCTTCGTCATCCAGCTACTACTGAAAGTAGATTTCTCCTTAAATCAGGAATGTGTCTCACATTACGCAACTCCAATAGAGAACCATTTGGAGTATTGATCCGAACACTTCCCTTTACCTTAATTTTTAGAGGCTCATCATCAGCAAAGTAAATGTCCCCCAAATTGTCAAACGTATACTGTTTCATAACCTCAGCGCTACTGCAAGAATGAAATGATGCACCTGAATCCAAAACCCACAATTCTAATGAACTGCTCACACTCAAAATAAGTGCGTCTGCAATATCTTCTGTAATTGTGTTAGCTGATTTGTTGTCCTTCTTCTTCAATGGTGCTTTGCACTGGTTCTGGTAGTGACCTAACTCGTCACAATTCCAACACTTGATCTCACTCTTATCCTTTCTTGACTTGCTTCTGCCCCTTGATTTTGATCTACCTCGATTAAATTTACCCTTTGATTGTGATCGCCCCATATTCTCTGTACTCAAAACTGACCCTGAAGTTATGTCCGATTCTCTTCTGCAAATTTCTTCACTAATAATCAGATTCTCCTTTCCTGCTGAAGCACTAACAGCGGTAACCGTTCCACTCCAGCTTTCTGGTAAAGAGGACAGCAAAATTAGGGCTTGGACCTCATCATCAAAATCAATATCAACCGAGCTCAATTGGACTTGTATCATATTGAACTCGTTGAGATGATCGGCAACCGCAGTATCCTCTGACATCTTTAGGTTGAAAAGACGTCGCATTAGATGAACCTTGTTCGCTGCCGATGGCTTCTCGTACATCTCTGATAATGTCTCTAACATCTCTTTCGTAGTTTTTGCCTTAGTTGTGTGGAGAGCGACGTTTGTGGACAGCAACAAGCGCACCACGCTCATCACCTTTTTGTCCAACAATTTCCATTCGTCCTCTTCCATGGCCCATGGTCTCGTACCCAAGGGTTGATATAGATCTTTTATCGTAAAATCCTCGATCTGCATCTTCCAGAACCCGTAATCTGTTTTGTCAAACTTCTCAATTGGCGATATTCCGTCACCCATCATATTCCCACCGAACCTGGCTTTTGATACCAGTTGTCAGGATTACAAGTAATATGATGAAAAAGAGAAGCGATAAAGAACGGCACAAGAAATTGTTTACCCAGTTCGTCAGAGAGAGATTCTGACTACGTTTGGGACGCTGCCAAATCAGGAGTTTGCACTATAATAATTTTTGAGATAGAGTTACAATTACATAACCAGACTATTTATAACAAGAAAGCCCCAATTATAATTTTACGCGAACTCCCTAAACTGCCCCCAACAAGGACTTGGATGTACAGTATTTTAGGCTCCACAATCCAACAAGTCATCTCATCACACTACGATCGACCTTATTCTATGGCAGACGATCTTTAATCGTTGTAAAAATATAGTACGTTTGAGATCACGTCACCTCCCCCACTAGTATGCCCCAGTTCGAGGGTTCGCCCAAAAGAGTACACCGTACAAGTTCATGGATAAAAAAATGCCAAGAGTTCCAACTCATTTTTTAATAATTTAATTTTCTTTTCCTTCTCTATTTGAATCGGTTAAAATGTGCATGGTCATATATCCTTATTTTCGTACCGAGTAGTACATGCTAATAGCCAGCAAAATTGAACCTACCGATTCAATGTCCAACCACTTATGTACAACCATTCGGAATTTACTCAAGTGCCTCCATAGATATATCCTTAGCCCAACTCACATCAATTGGGAACATTTAATTGTGCTGCCACCATATAGTACACATCAAAGACTAAATATTTGACTGTGTTGACAAATCTCATTCTCTGTCCCCGAATCCACAACCGTCCATCTGTTGGCACGTACTCAATGTCAATAGAAATTTGTTAAAGTGTTTTTAAAAGTGGATCATTGCAAATTTTTGAAGAGAAAATAATTAATTGACCCAGATGCTACAAAGGGTTTCATGTGATCTCTTATAATTGAATAAATCCTTATTATTATTATTATTATTAGGATTTTTGTTGTCGACTTAACATTAGAAATGATATTATATCTGAACGAACTAGACGAATTAGACACATAATTTGAAAAGGTAAAAACGATACTACTAAGGTATATATATATATAAAACAATAATTTATTTTTAGAATTATTGGAGTCTATTTACTTAAATGTGGATGGAAGTTGGTTATATATCCAAACTCAACCGATTTGCAATGTACACAAGTTAAGGGTCTTTAAATGTATTTAGTTGTTAGCATTTGTTGTCTTCATTATATCAAAAGAAAAAAAAAAGAAATTAAATGAAAAGAAAAGAAAAGAAAAGTAGGCACATTACTGTAGGAATAAATGCTTCAATTTATTCACGATAAATATCAATGTTCTAAAAGAACCTCCCAATTTTCGTATAAACTCACCTATGCTTGGAATTTATTGAAACATCTTGTTTCGTGAGGTTTAAAAATATTTTAAAACGGTGTAACATATAATTTTTTTTGTTGAGTTTTCACAATGTCTTTCTTTTATTTCTTATTTTTTTTTGTTAAACTTAACTACTTAATATATTCATTTTGAATTCTCATATGAATTTATTACCAAACTAATAATATTAAGTAATTTTTAGGTTTTAAATATTTTAAAGCTATTTTTAAATGAAATCTTAGAAAATATTATAAAAAGTATTCATACGATTGTATAATTCTTACTTATTAATGTAAAATAATTAAAATAATTAGATTTTGCCTAGAACGAATAAACTTTTAATTCTGAAAGTTCAATCTCGCGCCTTTATACGCTCCGCATTAATCTTCATAAACACAAGTCAAGATGCGACCAAAAAGTTTGGTTCACCAACAAAATAGAGGAGCTAACCTCAAATATGCGTTAGGCGACCTGATAACTCTCTAAAAAGCACCTGGTGACCCGATCAACCTGCAAAACAGAACCCAAAGCGACCTGATAGCTCTCCAAAAAGTACCTGACGACCTGATCAACTTGCAAAACAGAACCCAAGTCAGGCGGTGGGCTAACCGATGCTTAAGTCAGATGTTGTTCAAGTGAATTATGCGATAGTGCAAAACGTAGGATAAAATAAAATTAGAGAAAAGAATGAGCCATGAGTCCTATTTATAAAGATAAGAGACGTGTCTCAATTTAGGGTCCCTTCTCCTATTGAAACTATAATACCATAAATAGCGACCGATTTAGAATTAAAATTGCTCCTATATGGTAAGTTACCATATATAATAAAACTTACATTGAATTACCATAATACCCATAAGCCCATAAGCATTTTATGTCCTTAGTCTGTCGGGTCCCCATACCATAACCCATATCAGTCCACCAGGGTGCAAGACCATGTTAACCATAAAGCCTAACTCTCCATACTGAGTCGTCACTCTTATATTAGAGGTCGCCGCTCAAAAAAATAACTCGTCTGCCTCTCAGAAGAATTGCACCTTCTAGAAGAGGAGATCGCTCCCTAAATCCATATAATACTTACATTTTTTACAATATGAATATTTGATGTCGTATGAAGTAATATTGGGCAAAAAGTATTTCTTTTCCACTAGTATTTGTAGTATCTCGACTCACATACAACCAAGAACTTCCTCTTCCTCCAAATATTTCATATCTCTAATCTCTCTGCAAAAACAATCACAGCATTTTTATTTTGCCATCGAAAAGTAGACTATATATATATAAAAACAAGAGTGAAAGAGAAACCAATTTCCTGATTCTTCCTTTTCACCATGGCTGCACCCTTGTTTGCTTGTCCATGGGAATTCTTGGGTAGTTGCAAGGTATATTAGCCACACAAAGACTACATACGAAATTTCATGCAACATTTTCAGCTTTCAGTTTCTTAATATTTTATCTATTTTTTTTTGTTTGTGACAGATTGTTCTATATGGGCTTTTTCTGGCCAAGGCAATGTACTCTAGATATCAAGAAGAGTCCATGAAAGACACTTGGTGCCTTCATATCTTCATCATATGTATGCTAAGACTTTTAATGTACCAATTGTGGACTTCTTACAGCAATATGCTATTTTTCACTCGCAACCGCCTCATCGTCAAGAAAGGAGTCGATTTCAAGCAGATTGACAAAGAATGGGATTGGTAATAATTAATCTCTTGTTGATTAATTAATTTCTTCTTCTTTAATTAAACTGCTTAGATTGTTATTGTTATTTTTATTTTGTTAAATCAGGGATAATTTTATTTTACTACAAGCAATTGTGGCTGCTTTGGTGATGTACATGTTTGCATCTTTCGAAACACTGCCTCTGTGGAACAAAAGTGGAATCACAGCAGCGCTTGTCCTTCATGTTGCAATTTCAGAGCCCCTTTTTTACAGCATACATAAATGCTTCCATGGAAATTACCTTTTTACCCACTACCATTCACTCAATCATTCATCACCTGTACCACAAGCCTATACAGGTACAAGAGCATTTATGACTATATTAAAGAATTTAATTTTTCCATCTACCTTGTTGCGGTTTACTGTTTTTTTGTCATTCCTTCAATTATACTAAATAACTATTCTTCTTTTTTTCAGCTGGGCATGCTTCATTCTTGGAGCATCTTTTTCTGACGGTCGTGATTGGTTTACCGATAATTGGCTCGTTTGCGGTTGGCCGTGGATCAATAAGCTTGATCTACGGTTATGTTTTGGTGTTCGATTTACTGAGATGCTTAGGCCATTGTAATGTGGAAATCATTCCCCATCAGATATTTGATAAGATCCCATTTCTCAAATATATACTCTACACACCAACGTAAGTGGATTCATGTCATGTGATTGTTTTTTTAGCTGGGATTTGTATTTAATTTACATTAACTATCTTTTAATGAACAGGAGCACTTAATTATGATAGTACAAAGTTATCCTGTGGTGTGGAATTTTGTGATTTAACTATGGAAAGTTAATTACGTGTTAATCTTATCCCGATATAATAAAGGCCAAGTTACTTACTTTTGACTTGTTCATTATGCCATCTACTCAGCAAATCCATTAAAAGGCCTAAGATTTAAAGAACTCAACTCACTATTCTCGGTCCAATGATTTAGTAAAAAATCTGGTCGCATTGAACACTAATTATTCAGATTCTTTCTTAATCTAATAGAGTAAATAGACAGAACTTGGTCTTCTTGCATATAAAGTCTTTTACATACTGCAAGGATGTTATAAATTAACTCAAATTAAATCAAGGAGCAGAATCTTAATTTATTGTAAGAAGAAGGCAAAAAAAAAAAGGCGTGAATATTCCTCCAATGACTTTCTGTGATATTAGAGCATCGACAGTTTTTGTCTAATTAATGTCTTACAAACCAATAACTTTTCTTCTTAATTCTTAAAAAAAAAAAAGAAAAAGGAATAAATTTTCTGTTAAATTCTGACTCATTTCGTGTGGCATATATTTTCATATTAACTCTGCAGGTACCATAGCCTGCATAATGCTGAGATGGACACAAACTATTGCCTTTTCATGCCTCTCTTCGATGCACTGGGAAACACATTAAACAAAAAATCATGGGATATGCACAGGAAAAACAGTTTAGATTCAGGTAAGCTGTTAATCATATAAAAAGAAACTTCGTTAATAAGCCTTACTCCATTAGTATTGCTAAAATATTCTGAATTATAAGGTAAACACATCTAGGGTTGATCATATTGCACGGATTTGATGATTTTTCCTATTAAATTTCCACATTCATGATAAAATATACAGGAAAAAACGGGAGGGTTCCGGATTTCGTATTCCTAGCACATGTAGTCGACATGTCGTCCGCCATGCATGCCCCGTTTATAAGCAGATCAATGGCATCCTTGCCTTACTACACAAGAATTTACATGCTACCGTTTTTGCCTGTATCTTTCGTGATAATGCTAGTGATGTGGGCGAAATCAAAGACCTTTTTGATCTCGTACTACAACCTTAGGGACCGGCTGCACCAAACATGGGCTGTTCCCCGGTTTGGCTTTCAGGTCTGTAACTGTTTTATTTCTTTTGGTATATTATGATTGAACTCGCATAATTTATTTTTGTTTTGTGTGTGTGTGTTGTGCAGTATTTTTTGCCATTTGCTGCCGATGGCATCAATCAGTGCATCGAAGAGGCTATTCTTAGAGCTAACCGGATAGGAGTTAAAGTTATCAGCCTTGCTGCTCTAAATAAGGTCTTACTTATCGTCCTACTTTTCGTATGCATACACTTTTTGTAGTTTTATTTTTTTGAATCATTTTTTGAGATACCTCTCGGAATAATTTTTTTATTTCGCGGCTATTTTCCACTATTCTGCTCCTCGTTTATTTGCAAGTTTGTTCCGGTCGTATTAAATGCTTGTTAGGCCATTTTCGTAGCGTTCTGTATTTATCTTTCACGCATATACATCAAAGTGGATTCCAAAATTTAGCACTTAAAATAATAATATCGTGCATGATGCCAAATGTAGAATGAGGCTCTCAACGGAGGTGGAACGCTCTTTGTAAACAAACATCCAAACCTTAAAGTCCGCGTGGTGCATGGGAATACATTAACTGCGGCCGTTATTCTTAATGAGATCCCTCAAAATGTAACCGAAGTGTTTCTAACCGGAGCCACTTCCAAACTTGGAAGAGCTATCGCTCTTTATCTTTGCCGAAAACAAGTTCGAGTTCTGGTATGCAGACTATTTAAATATATCGTTCTCAACAATGTCTTCATTTTTTTATAAGACGTTTCATTGAAGTAATCACTGATCAAAAAATTCAAACGCACTTCATATACGTTATCATTCACGCAGATGCTAACTCTATCGACCGAAAGATTCAGAAATATTCAAAAAGAAGCGCCAGCTGATTGCCAAAAGTATCTTGTCCAAGTAACAAAATACCAAGCGGCACAAAACTGTAAGGTAAGATAATAGACGATAAAGAAAGGACTTCAACCATGATTCGATATTTCTGTTTCAACTTGAGTTTATGGGATTGTCTGATTGAAGATTGATTCGTGATTGGTTTTTTTACTGTAGACATGGATAGTAGGCAAGTGGATTACACCTAGAGAGCAAAATTTCGCCCCGTCTGGAGCTCATTTTCATCAGTTTGTGGTTCCACCTATTTTGCAATTCAGAAGGGATTGTACTTATGGTGATCTTGCTGCTATGAGGTTACCTGAAGATGTCCAAGGGCTTGGATCTTGCGAAGTAAGTACATATATTTTTCCCTTTTTTCTTGAAATATAAAACATGTAATATCACAAGTCTAAAACAGAAAAGTCTACATAATCATGATAACTTAAATTGGATTGTCAAAGTATTTTGGTGCAACATACTATATCAATGTCTTGAGATTGTGCGGGGGAATTCCACTATGCCATCTCAACATAACAATGTTTTTTGCACGTTGCCAACTAAAATATTATTTTTGTAATTATATAAATTTTGAATCTTACCATCCATAACTAATCCGGTCGGTGAAATACTCTGCCGAGACTCCCATCACATGCGCGGCACATGCTAAAAGGTATGCAAACTTTTCACAAATATACTGACAAAATACAACTTTACCACGTGTGATACATGATGGCATATCGACAGAGTATGGACAATGTGTAAAATTTCAAATTATAAAGAGCAACTTAAAAAGGTTTGTAGTAATAAGCTCGTTACAAGACCAAATATTCCAAAATTATATCCTTTTCTTTTTTGGCAGTACACAATGGAGAGAGGAGTGGTCCATGCTTGCCATGCAGGTGGAGTGGTTCATTCATTGGAAGGATGGACACACCATGAAGTCGGGGCTATAGACCTCGACCGGATCGACTTAGTGTGGGAAGCTGCTATGAAACATGGTTTGAAGCCAGCCTAGAGTGTTATCAGATAGAGAACATTTTAGATAGCCAGAAACTTATTTATCCCAAGAAAACAATATATTACATGTCTTCACATATTCAATTCATACAGTACCTTTCTAACAGTACTTAAATAACTGTGTGAGATTTGTTTGCATATTATAACTATCATTTGTGGATCAATTAAGTCCACAACTCTTTCTCAAAAGTTGCAACCAACCATATGTGATCCTTTTCAATATAGTGTTTGTACACGAGATGTCAAAACTGCAATTTTTTATGATATGAAAGTATTTATTCTTGACAGTGGAAATTAAACTTGTTTACCTGAAAGTAGCTCAACCAAATATAATAATTAAAATAAATAGATCAACAAAATAATATGGTAGAAACAAGTAGGAAAAAAAGCACGTAGCTATTTTATTCTGTTTTTGAGTTAGATCGGCCTTAACCGAATCCTAATACAAGTGTGAATTGTTAATTATAAGCTTTCTCTCTCCAAAATTTATTCTATATGCTTTCTCTCTCTAAATTTGTGGAATCTTTTTTATCTCTCTTGGAGGGGATATTTATAGGTTTCTCTTGAAAACCGAAAAGCATGTGTCACTCCACAATTGGTCTGTGTATAACTTTGTCAACAAGATACTGAAATCCTAACCCTAATGACGCATTTTCCACCGCCTTATAGTCGATCTCATTTTGTGTCCTTGTCGAGCTATGCTCGCTAACCTATGGCCACCAGGTCGGCTTGGCCATAGGACAATTGTTTCAGACGGCGGCATAGATCAATTTAGTTTCAATTTTGTATTATGCAGAGCTGTTCGGCAACTCTTGGTCATCTTGGCTTGGGTCAACTCAGCGTGATGAATATAGAACCGCATAGTTCTATTCTACCGAGTCCCTCAGTAGAATGTTGAGTTCGGTAACCCTTGGTCAGTTTAGCTGACGTGATGATGATATAACCAAATGGTTCTATTCTACCGAGCCCCTCAGTGGGATGCCGAGATGGTGGGGTGTCAAGCTATTTGGTAACCCTCGGTTGGCTCATCTCGGCGTGATGATGATAGAACCAAGCGGTTCTATCCTGCCAAGCCCCTCAGTGGGAAGCCGAGATGTTTGGTAACCCTTCATCGGCTCAGCTCCGCGTTATGATGATAGAACCTTGCAACTCTATCTTACCGAGACCTTTAGTGGGATGTCGAGTTGGAGGGGTGCCAAGCTATTCGGCTTGGCTTAGGTCGTCTCGGCATAAAGATTATAGAACAGCACAGTTTTATTCTACCGGGCCCTTTTGCAACTCTTGGTCAGCTTGGTCTGTCATGCGGCTCGGCAAGGTGATAGATCATCTGAAGTTGGCACTTTTTATAGGTGACTAGACTCGGAATGAACTTTGTGCGGAGGCAGGTCGGAATTCATGTTAGCTCCACACTATGGTTGTCTTGACAACCCTTGTGACACGTTATATGGAATGGTTCGGTAGCCAACTCATGTTCAATTCGGCCTTTTGGTGTAACATCGCGTCAAGCTCTCGGCACGTGGCATCTTGGCTCTTAACTCTAAGCGAGTAGTATCTCAATTATTCTCTTGGTTGTACACTAGCTCGACACCAATCCCTTGCATAAAAGTTGGGCATCGACTCCTACGTGTAGGAGCTTTGCACCTAGCTCATACATATAGCAGCTCAGCTCAAAATCAGCTCTCGGTTTTGTAGGAGCTTGGTTAGTTACATAAACCTTATTTTGGTGATTTGTTTTCTAGTTGTCCAAGTGGTCTTCAAAGTTAGGCGAATATCAACATACCTCTGAGTATGGAGTCAGCTTGAAGTAGTCGGGTTCAGACTCATACTTGAATCGACCTTGAAGAATACAATTAACGATGCATCGATGATCGGTCTTGTCATTCCTCGGGGAATTATAGTGAGCTCGACCATTATCCTTGGTTTGTCAAGTCCTTGTCTCGATTAGGTTTTGCTTCCTCAATATTACTCTTGTACCACTTTCTTATAAGAGGCCGACATTATGTTCTGGTCGGCTTCTAGTGGACCTAGGTGGTGAGTCACCAATTCGGCCCCTTGTGGGTGACCTTCTATGCGGCCTATGGTCGATCAACTTCTTATAGGTCACCCGTTTATAAGTTTCTTAAAGTTTCTTCGTTGATAAGTTTCTTAGAGATTGGCCCTCGTGAGTGGCATTATGCTTGTCCTTGACGTGATACTTTCTAGTAGCTCATCTATGAATTGCTTTATTTTAAGTGCTTTGTGGATGAATTAAAGATCGGCCACAAGTGGATTTCAGCTCGGCCATTTCATTATAAGAAAAACCTCTAAGTGTTTTGATCTAGTTTGATGTCTCTGAAAAACATGTGGGAGCATTGCCCTTTTCGGTGGCTCCGAGTTGGCTTTGATATGTTTTGTAAAACATGTTAGGCTCAACTTTAAGTAGCTCGACCATTTCGTAACTTATGAAATGAGAATTTAGAACTTTCTCGAAGTGCCTCGAGTTAGCTTAATATTTTTTTGGAAATATTTGTATTGGGTTCGGCTTCTCAGGGGCTGAGGTAAGCTCCCCCACGCCCTTTTTTCTTTTGGCGCTCACCTGCCCGTGAGCTGAGGTCGATGCAAGAAAGAAAATTTAGAATGTTTTCAAATTACCTTTTGTTGTCTTTTTCTTTGATTGGATTAATGCCTTGGGTCGACTAAGTGCCTTTGATTGGCTTGATGCCTTAGGTGGGCTTGACACTTTAGGTTGTCTTAATGCCTTAGGTCGGCTCAATGCCTTTGATTGGCTTAATGCCTAATGCCAGCTTGATGCCTTAGATTAACTTAATTCCTTAAGTTGGCTCGACGCCTTTGGTTAGCTTAATGCCTTAGGCCGGCTTGACGCCTTAGATTGTCTTAATGCCTTAGGTTGGCTAAATGCCTTTGGTTGGCATAATGACTTAGGCTGGCTCAATACCTGTAGTTGGCTCAATGCCTTTGGATGGTTTAATACATTAGGTTGGCTTAAGTGTCTTTGATTGGCTTGATGCATTTGATTGGCTTAATGCCTTAGGTTGTCTCAATTCTTCTTGATAGCTTAAAGTCTTAGGTTGGCTCGACGCCTTTATTTGGTTTAATGCCTCAGGTCGTTTAACACCTTAGGTTGGTTCAACGCCTTAGGTCAGCTCGATGCCTTTGTATTTCTTTATATATTAGGTCGACTATTTTTATGAGCTCGACCATGTTGACTGGTTAGTAATGTTGATAGGCTCAATCATGTTCAGTCCTTGAGGTCGAGTTTCCTGAGCTTTTATTGCTTTGCTGAGCTGGAGATGTTTTGTACAAATGTTATATGTGATACAAGTAGATCTAGGAATTCTTAAAAAAAAATTGGGTCTTGTTTGTTATTTATCCATTTGAGAAGAGAATTGTCTGAGAGCCTATTGTGCCAAGATGAGCAAGGCTTCATTGCAACACGATTGTCTCAGAGATTTGTTTATTTGCTCTGGGTCGAGCTCATTAAGTCCGGACTGAACGTTCTACTCCTAACGAATCTTTTCAAGATTCTTTCTAGAGCTCTTGATGGACTCAGGATGAAAGTGGAGTTGATGAGCCATTTTTCAACACAATCCAAAAAGTAAGAAGTTTGAAAAGTTAGTTTTTAGCTTCTTGAGCTAAACGAACTGAAAACGCATGAGCTAACAAGCTAGTTCTCAGCTCATCATAATAAAAAAAAATTGAAAAACCTTGAGAGCTAGTGCTTGGATCCTCAATATATAAAAAATTTGAAAAAAATGTTAAAGTTGGGGAGATGATATTGAGCTCCTTGAAATGAAAAGATAAAAAAACCTGTAGCTTAAGAGCTAGTGCTTGGTTCCTCATAATGGGAAAAATTGAAAATTTTTTAGAGCTCGAGAGCTGATGTTTATCTCCTCCTGATGAAAAAGAAAAAAATTGGAAGAACAAATGTTTAGCTACTCAAAATGAAAAAAATGGAAGAACTCAAGAGCTGAAGAGCTAGAGTGCAGCTCCTCAAAATAAATAAAAAAAATCAGAAGAACTCATGAGCTAAAGAGCTAGTGTTGTGATGGAGTAACTATTTCAGGTCCGTTGAGCCACTTTATAGCAGATGTTTGTTAAAAGGGTTTTCCACTAGTGCCATTTTGTTTAAACTACAAGTAGTTCAACCAAATATAACAGTTAAAAATAAACAGATCAACAAAATAATATGTTATAAACAAGTAGGAATAAGTGTATAGTCATTTTATTCCTTTTTTGAGTTCGGATCAGTCTTAATCGGATCCTAATACAAGTGTAAATTCTTAATTACAATCTTTCTCTCTCTAAAATCCTCTCTATATGCCTTTTCTCTCTAAATTTGTGGAATCCTTTTCTCTCTCTTAGATGGGTTGTTTATATGTTTCTCCTGAAAAACAAAAAGACACGTGTCACTCCAAGATTCGGTCCTTGTGTAAATTTGGAAACAAGATATTGAAACCCTAACCCTAATGTCGTATTTCCCACCACATTATAGTCGATCTCGTTTTGTGTCCTTTTCGAGCTTTGCTCACTAACCTATAGCCACTAGGTCAGCTCAGCCATGGGACAATCATTTCAGGCAGTGGCATATATTAATTTAGGTTCAATTTTCGTATGGTGACAACCTGTTCGGTGATTAACACATATTTGTCCTTATTTTTATTAGAATTCTAGTTCATTTTTCTATTTGTTTTTGGTATAAGTTGGATAGTTTAAGCTAAATTTCGTATATTTGTACTTCCATCTTATTTTACCGCTTTTTGATCTAGATTGATGCAAATAGGTGATCTTTTGTTGTTTTCCACCTTATAGCTAAGTAACCAGAAGAGTTCAGCACTTTAGAGATGAAGTATGATGATCAAGAGTCAAAAATCGAGCTTTCCAACGAAGAAGTAGCAAGAATTAATAGCTTACATTTCTATAACGGTTATTCCATCTGGAACCGTTATAGTATCATTGAAGAGCAGCAGTGCAAAATTGATGAACTAGCGGGAGCTATCTATAACGGTTACTCTGACCGCTACCTTATCATTAACACTACCGCTGAGACTCGATAGAGGCATTAACGATAGCTTTAGCGGTATCTATAACGGTTACTCTTACCGCTACCCAGAACCGTTGTCGTATTGCAGAAAAGAAGAATTTAGCGATATCTATAATGGTTACTATAACCGCTAGAGTAACCGCTGTCGTGCCCAAAAACGCATTTTAGTGATTTCTTGCTGCCCAAGTCTTCCCACAACTATAAATACCCTATTTAATTCGGATTTTTACATACATTATCATATTCCTAGGGTTTTAAGGCCTCTTAGGGGCTGACAACCCCAACGAGTGCCCTTCGATTTCTTAGTTTCTCTTCATAATTCTTAGTTTTAAATTTCTTAGTTTTAGATTAGTTTAGATTAGCTTCTAGGTAGTTTAGATTCAAGATTCTTCACCAAAACGTTGCGGTTCGTCTTAGTTTAATTAGTAAGTATTTATTTTCTACGCTCTTAAATTTAGTTGAATGCTTTTAATTAGTTTAATTAATAATTATTACTTCCATGACGAATTGTGCTTTTGATTTCTTTGAGATTGAGATGTTGATTGTGTTTATGATCGTAGGCTAGATCTAATGGGTCTAGAGCCTAGATTCGTTGTGAACCATCAATTGGGTTTTCCCAAGCGATCGTGGAGACGCATCAAATCTCTAGATCGTGGAGACGCATCAAATCTCTAGAACCTTAGTTTTCTTAAATCGTTTTAAAAGTCTATTAATTAATTAATTAATTCATAGTTAAATTAATCTTAGATCTTAGATAATCTCTAGATTTAATTAATTAGTTCAGAGTTTAAATAATTTCTAGATTTAATATATTGCTCTTAGTTTAATTAATCTCTAGTTCTTAAAACAACCAAGCAAACCCCCCCTGTCCGCATGTTTAGATTAGTTTTTTTTATCTTCTTATTCATTGAATCAAACACAAGAGGAACTTCCGAATCTAGCTTTCCTTTGAGATCGACACGAGTCAAATTACCCACCTACAAGTGATCCCGTTCTCTTGCGGGCTAACTTTTTAAAATTGACAACTTTAAATAAAAATAGGTGCGGAAAAGTTCGAATCAAAATTTTGGCGCCGTTGTCGGGGAAGGCTAAAGGTTGTGATTTTTGTGTTTACTCCTCGTGACCTTTATTTGTGTTTTAATTTGTTTCGTTTATCTTTAGTATTTTATTTGTAATTTTTCTTTTTGTTATTTTCCGCTGGTACGTTTAATTTTGTGCGATGAGTGTTGTGTATGTAAGGTACATCTCTCGAAACCTAGGTTCAACGACCCGAACAAAAAAAATTAAAAAAAATTATTAAAAAGAGAGAATGTCTGAATACGGTTTAACATCCGATTGGCGTGGCTTTCGACCGGCCATTCCATTAAGCACCGCAATGCGGAATTATTATCCTGACGAGTACGACCAAAAGTACCTCCCGATTTTTCATGGGCTTCGGAGCGAGGATCCGCTAAAATTCATCCAAAAGTACGAGGACATCACCCAAAATTCCCCTCTTCTCGGGCTTACTAGAGATCAGGTAAGGATGCGACTTTTCCCTTTCACACTAAAGGATCGGGCAAAGGAATGGTTGGGGAAATTAGAGCCTGATTCTTTGCAAACGTGGGAGGAAGTATACAATCGGTTCATGTGGGCGTTCTATTTACCCAATGAAGTATGTAACCGTTGTGGGGCACAAGGACATTTGGCGAATGCATGCACAGTGATATTTTATGAAGAACCACATGAGGAGGTTATCACCATTCAGAATTATCCAAGCTACGACCCTTATGCCTCACCCGACTCAATTTCCTACTACTCGAGCTATGGAGAATACACCCCACCTATTCCAGATAATTCAGATGAGGATTTAAAGGCATGGAAGCGAGACCTATCTAAGACTATGGAGAATTTCGAGATAATGTTTGGTCAAATAATGGCTTCTTTATCAAAAAGGTTAGAAGAGATGGACGAACTTCCAAGTCAACCAGAGTTGCTAATTATTGATGTGATTGAGCCCACCTTTAATGTTGAGAATTTGAGCCTGAACGATCGTTTGGGAGATACGTGTGAGGAGGAGGATATTGGAAAATTGGTTGAAATCGCTCCCCCTATGATAATCAATGAGACTTTAGACGATAATGTTGAGGTATTGCCATTGGAGAACCCACACGACGTTGAATATTTGAGCCTACTCGAGCTCGATGAGAATGGAGGTGTTGCAATGGCCAATTTAGAAAAGGGTGAGACTATTGAACCTCATTTCGTTCCACCCGGACCGTTGTGGAATCTTAATTTTGAAGTGGTGGAAGAGTTATTGGAGGGAGATGAGATTATTGAGTCTCATACTATGCCACCCGATGCTTTGGTCGATATTGAGATGGAGGTGGTGGACATGTTAGTTAAGAAGAATTCCAATCCCCCTCCCCTATGCCCGAATATAGATTTAAATATTTTTTAAATTATTGAGCGGGATATCAAAGAAGTAAGGGAGTTCGAGATGTTTGGGGGGATTGTCGTTTGTTCAACGAATTTCCTAATTTTCCCAAAAGTGGAGGATCACCCTATGCCGCAATTTACGTTTTATATGTTTGTGGTGATAAATTATTCACTTTTTCGACCTCCGAAGCGAATTGGAGTTTTGATTCTACGACTTGCTGTCCGTGCCCGCTTTGAGAATTTTAAACGCCCATGCTTACTGATAGATAACACTAAGACGTGGCACGATCGTCATTTTTTTTAGATCCAGGATAACATCGTTCGTAGAAGGCATCGAGCTTTTGACGTTAAACAAGCACTTCTTGGGAGGCAACCCAAATGTTTGTTTTCTTTTTCTATTTTTCTTTAGCTTTTCTTTTGGTTCTTCGTTCTTTTATTTTATTTATTAGTTATGTGTTTGCTGTGGTACGTTTATGCGGTGTTGATGTGCAGAAAAATTTGAGAAATTCGCCAAAACTGGAGACTTTGCAGTTACCTAGCAGTAATCCCTTCCGCTAGCAGTACCGTTAGCGATCTCCCACGGGCATTAACGACGAGCTCAACCACTAAACTGGCCGCTAGGAAGTAATAGGAAGGGGTTAACGACTTACTTAACGGTGGCACTGACCATTATACTTACCGCTACCATTGCACAGAGAACTTAACGGTTGACCTAGCGGTTGTCCTTACCGCTAAGGCATCCGCTAGCGTGGTCAATTCTCCGAAACTGTGCGGAAATCCGAGCTGAGAATTTTTCCTACAAGGTTGTTAATCAAGACATTTTCAATCACGAGATTCAAGACGAAGGATGATTGCACATAGTTTTTTGGAGAAGCTCGACTATTTTCAGGGACGTTTTCTTATTCCCTTTCTCCCTTGCTTTTATTTTATTATACTCGTTGAAATATGTGGAAAATTTCAAAAAGTTTTGTGGATTTGTAGTGCTAAATTTTAAACTTGATTGATTACTATTCCTACGCGATATTGTGTTTGTATGGCTTGCCTATCAAAGTTAATTAAGTTTGATTTGAGGTTTTTGTCTTTAAGCGTGTATAAGTGCATAATTTCTTAAATTTCTTATTTATATATTGTAAAACGGTATTTTGGACGCAAACGATTTCACAAACGATGATAGAACTGCGTGGTTCTATCCTAAGTAGAACTTATTGAAAACAATTAAAGAGTTTAGAGTACTTATTGAAACTAAGAAATTACAGTAAATTCTCTAGCTAATCCGGAGAGATTGCGTAGATGATAGAACTGCGTGGTTTTATCCTACTTAGCCTTTCAGTGAGATGCTAAGATGTTTGGCTTGTCTTAGGTCTGATCGGCATGATGATGATAGAACCGCACAGTTCTATTATGTTGAGCTCTTCTGCAACTGTTGGTCGACTTGGTTTGTCGTGTGGATTAGCAAGGTGATAACTCATCTCAAGTTGGCACTCTATGTAGGTGACTGGACTCGAGCGTGAACTTTATGCAGAGGCAGGTTGACATTCATGTTAGCTCGACGCTCTGGTTTTCTTGACGGCCCTCATGACCCGTTATACAGAACGGTTCAGTAGCCAACTCAAGTTAAGTTTGGCCTTTTGGTGTATCTTGGTGTCTAGCTCTCTTCACGTGGTAGCTCGGCTCTTAACCCTAAGCAAGTAGTGTTATTTAGTGTCCCACCTGCTGCAACATCGATCATCTGTCTCGTCGAGTTCGTTAACCCATTATAAAAAGTTTGGACTTGCATCCAAATGGGTAACGCATGATGCAGGCACTTGCGTAAAAGCTCTTTGAATCACTCCCATGTGTCGTACAAAGTCTCATTATCAACTTGAGCAAATAAATATATGTCATTTCTTAGTCTTGCGGTCTTGGCGAGTGGATATTTGTTCAAAAAAAATTCCGCCATCATCTTCCAAGTTGTGATGGTCCCTCATGGTAGCGTGTTATAATCAATTAAATTTAATTTTTCATAATCTTGTATAGATGCATCTCTTAACATCACTTGACTATTGAGTCCACAATCAACAACATTTGCATTGTAAATATTCTTTGACGGCCATGGGGGCTTTTCTGCTGGAAAACAATAAGTCATTCTTTGCGAACACGGTTTCGGCAGTTTCGGGTGTAGATATGGCTACTGCTGTACGAGGATGGTGCCGATGATCGGAAGTTGAAACGGGCCAGGAGGGAGGTTTTTCAATTTTTGGGCTCTGGGATTGGGTTTTAGGATGATGCTGAAAATCCAGATTAGGGCAAGATTAATAATCATCCCAATGAAGAAGATAGCAGACTAGAATCACAGATTAGGGCAAAATTTTTGTTAACAATTTCAAATCAGGAATGAAGCAGACTAATTCTAAAATTAGGTCAAAAAAATAAAAATTGTTACCTGCCAGCCTTGCCATCATAAGTTCAGCCTGAGAAGCCATGACCATAGATGTAACAGTTGGCAAAGGTAACGACAACCAATCTTATTGCTACCGTATAGTCCCAATTTCGGCAGCCATGGAAACCCAATTTGAGGCCCTGCGCCACCAGAGAGGAGAAAGGAAGAAGCTGAAGAAGACAACCTCGAAGATGAGGAGCTTCCTAGCAAACTCAAAGCCGGCGTCGCAGGCGGAGGTTTGCAGAACGTGGTCTCGGGCGGCTTTCAGAGATGGTGATGGGAGATGGGAATTGAAGGTGTGGCGACGGGATACGGTATTTGGAGGAGATAAGACATGTGTGGACGAAACTATTTAAATTTTTTATTAAATTTTAAATACTAGAACGTATAAAGAATAGTACATTCTGGAATGTTTAATTTACCAGAAGGTATTTTACAATATACGTTCTTAATGATTGAATATATCAGAAGGTATTTAAAATATATGTTCTGAAAAGTAAATATTCTAGAACGGGTGTAAAATATACCTTCTAGATGCTAAACATACAAGAACGGGTATAAGATATACCTTCTAAATGTGGTCAATCTCCAATTTTTCGGAAAGTACATTTTAAAATTCGTTCTAGGATTACGAAAATGCCACAAGGGTGACATTCTAGAAGGTAGCCGAAACAACCGTTCTAGAATGTTTTTTTTGTACTAGTGCTAGATCCTCCTTTTATTATCTTTTAAAATCTTCGATTTCATTTCCCGTCATTCAAATTATCATCTTACATTCTAGAAACTCAAAATTCAAAATTTGATCGTGTGTTCAGGATAGTTTTTTCATTATTTTCTTTTTCGTGATTCAAACACAAAAATCACATCTGGTTAGTTTTCCTCATGAGATTCGACTTAAGTCACCTCACCACATTACTATTGACCCCGTTCTCTTGTGGGAGACCCTCAAACATTTATGAATAATAGTGTGTTTGATATCACTTCAACCTCATATTTAATGCCTGAATATTATCCAAAAAACAGTGCCACAAGCACATAAATTCAACGTTGGCAAATAACTTAATATAAACACAAAATCAATTTAGTGAACAAAACCAAATTGCTTACAATTAATATTTATGTCATAACATAAATGAATTATGGGCAAATGAACAAAATAGGGACACATTACAAGGCACCTAGTACAACATTAATTTCATCTACTTACAGAAAATTAACTGTTGTAGTGTCCTTGTTGCAATGATCAAATACAGATAATGTAAAGAAGAAAAAGGTAACACATGTTTATCATCACAAATGCATAGTTATTCGGCCAAGCTATGTCAGGCCAATGGGTCGATATTAACTCGCATAAAATCTATGTAAAATCAATAATGTTACTCACCACAATAGAGGTTGTGAACGTTACGTGCTATCTCGAATATGAGTTATTTCTTTATAGATTAAAATAAAAAAAAAACACTCAATATTAATCTAATATTTTTGAGTTTATTAATTACAATCTTTCTTAATAACCCAATAATGTATTAACAAGTTCATAATCCAAAATTCTTAAACGATTTTTGTCCAATATAAACCCCAAATTCACACCTTATAAAAGTTTTAAGATCAACCAAAGCTAATCTCAAATATAACTTTAATTTAGATCACATGAAATTGATTGTGACGTTTTAAATTTGAGCCGTAAAAATATAAATCCGTACGATAATGTGTCTAAATTAACTTTGTTTGTATATAAAGTCTGTTAAGAAAAATCAGACTTTAAATGCAACATTATTTAGTTTTGAGCTTCATGTAACAAAATTAGCCTCAAGTATAACAAAAATCTGAATATATTCATAATATATAGACCAAATTCAGTATGTATGTTTTACACTAAAAATCAATTTGTAAATGTGATTCAATACTAGATGAGAATATAAATATCAAAGCATTTGCTCAAACACGTTAAATCTAAACTGAGAACTGATATAATATATATTTAAACAATAATTCCTAATTATTGCATGTATATTTGGTAGGCTTAATATTTGTGAGTAATTGATTTATAACTATTTTCCTTCCTAGCTTATACCCTAGATTGTTGTCTTTTTAGTGTATATAAGGACTCTGTACAGGAGGGCTCAAATATCATAAATAATACATTCTTACATGTTATCAGATTTGGTTTTCTTTCCCTTCTGCCACTGATATTTTTCCTCTTGTTTCTGATCCTCTTTCTCTACAGCCATGCCAAAAACAAACTTTCACCCTGCCCTCGCCATCTCAAACATCAAGAACCATATCCCCATAACCCTTGAGATGGAAAACGTCTAATATGCGACGTGGGCAGAACTCTTCAAATTCATGTGCGATCCCATCGAGTAACCACCCACATCATATCATCGACGACTGACAAAGAACCCACCACCGACGAAGAGAAAGAATTGTGGTCGACTCTCGACACCACAGTTCTACAATGGATTTACGCTACCATCTCAAGTGACCTACTGCACACAATCCTTGAGCCAGACTCAAGCACCATGGAAGCCTAGAACCGATTGCGTGAAATCTTTCAAGATAATAAAAACTCTCGAGCCGTCACCCTTGAACAAGAATTCTCGAATACCAAGATGGAGGATTTTTCAACTGCCTCCGTCTATTGTCAGCGCCTCAAGGCGCTCTCTGATCAACTAAAAAACGTCGGTGCTACCGTCTCGAATAATTACCTCGTTCTGAAAACGGTCGTCGGCCTCACCGATGCCTACAAAGGGGTCGACACATTAATCCGTCAAAGTGACCCCCTCCCTCCGTTATATTAGGCCCGCTCAATGCTCATCCTCGAAGAAGCAAGCTTTGCAAAACTAGTCACTCCGACATCTGTTGCTGCCATGGTCGCCGGAGATGGCAGGGACTCTCCATTCTCTAATGCAGGCCGCCCAACTGGAAGCAAACACGGTCAGAACTGCTCACACGGGGGGAGGAAACGGGGCTGGGGCAGTGGTGGTGGCAGCAACAGCCCCTTGGTCGATACAACTCAGGCACTGGTCACAGGCAACCACAACAGCGGTGGGGCTGGAACAAAAACGGGCAGTGGGCGGCATGGCCTTATTCTCAATAGCAGCAACCCTATTGGGCCCCTCCTTGCCCATACCCAAAAGTCCCTTAGAACAGGCCCAACACACAACAAGCCCAACAGCAGGTCTTCTGGGCCCATGTCCCGAACAGCAGTAATAAGCTTTTACCATGGTAGCCCAGCCCACTCCAACTGACATTGAGGCGGCCACACACACTCTTGGATTAACCCCTCCGGACACAGCGTGGTATATGGATACTGGGGCCACCGCCCACATGACTTCAGACCGAGGTAATCTCTCGTCTTATTATAATTTGAGCAATAATCGTGGTACAATTTTCGGAAATGGTCATTCTATTCCAATATGTTGTTGTGGTCATGCAATAATATCCCCCAACTCACCACTATCGTTAAAAAATGTTTTACATGCACCCAGCCTTATCAAAAACTTAGTGTCCGTTCGGCGTTTCACTACTGACAACTTAGTTTCAGTTGAATTTGACCCGTCTGGATTTTTTGTGAAGGATTTTCGGATGGGGGCGCTACTCATAAGATGTGATAGTAGAGGCGATCTTTATCCCTTTCCCACCAAAACCATACAACCGTCCACATTTGCAGAAATTCCACCATCATTTTGGCTTGAATGCTTGGGTCATCCCGGGTCCCCTATTTTTTATGTTTTGCGTTTGAATAAAATTATTGATTGTAAAATATAAATAAATCTCGTATTTGTCATTCATGCACTCTTGGAAAACACACGAAATTACCATTTGATCCTTGCACTTCTATGACTTTTGAAATTATTCATTATGATTTGTGGACACCTCCTTTTATAAGTTCTTTAGGTCATAAATACTATTTTCTCCTAGTAGATGATTTCTCTAACTTTTTGTGGACATTTCCATTATCACATAAATCTCAAGTGTTCGACACATTCTCCTCGATTAAAACACTCATCTGCAAACATTTTGAACGTGACATAAAAAACATTCAATGTTATAATGGTAGAGAATTCGATAACGGATCATTTTGGGATTTTTGCAAAAAATATAGAATCTCTTTTCGCTTGTCTTGTCCTTACTCCTCATCACAAAATGGTAAAGCAGAGTGAGAAATTAGAACCGTCAACAACATGCTTCTCACTTTACTCGTTCATGCATCCGTCCCACATACCTTTTGGCCTCATGCGTTATAAATGGACACATATCTTCACAACATCCTACCAAGTAAAATAATTGCATACCAATACTTTTTCAAAATTCTTTATCACAAAAATCCTTCTTAATCTCACCTTCAAGTGTTTGGTTGCTTATGTTTTTTCCCTCTTCCCATCCACCACTATTAACAAGCTACAAGCTCGATCTACTCCTTCTGTACTTTTGGGATACCCATCACATCATCGAGGGTACAATTGCTATGACCTATCTTCCAAGGAAATCATAATAAATCGTCATATAATTTTCGACGAAACTCAATTCCCTTTTTCTAAAATTAAAATTCTAAATCCACCTCATGACGCGCCAGATACACCTAGCTCTCAGTATGTCTTTCAACATCTAAATTCTGATCTCTCTAGCCCAGCTAGCTCACCCCCACACAGCCCATTTGGCCCAATTCATGCAAGTATTACTCCGAGCAGCCCAGATCGTCACTACCTTACTAGTCCATCTACCAGCAGCCCATCCGACCCAACTACAAACATCCCAGCTAGCCCAACTGCAATTGTGCCCATCTCGCTTCCCAGCAGCACTACAAGCCTTCTCATAACCAACCCATCAATTTCAGCACCACACCAACTCCTCCTAGAACCACATCGACCACTCACACGAAGCCAACATGGCATCATTAAACCCAACCCAAAATATAATCTTCTCACTCAAATAAATAAATCATCACTACCTCGTAACTCCATTTCTACTCTCAATGACCCGAATTGGAAAATGTCCATGGATGATGAGTTTAATGCTCTTATTAAAAATAAGACGTGGGACTTAATCCCTCGTCCCCATAATGTTAATATAATTCGGTCTATGTAGATTTTAAGCATAAAGAAAATTCTGATGGTTCATTTGAGAGGCATAAAGCCTGTCTTGTAGGTGACGGCAAAACTCAGCAGGTCGGTGTAGATTGTAGATACACTTTCATTCCAGTGGTCAAACTAGCTATCATACGCACTGTTCTAAGTTTGGCACTCTCTAAATCGTAGCCCATTCACCAACTTGACATTAAAAATGCTTTCTTACATGGCGATCTCAAAGAAACAGTCTACATGAACCAACCCATGGGTTATCGAGACCTCACACATGCGGATTATGTTTATTTATTAAAAAATCTCTATATGGTCTCAAACAAGCTCCACGGGCCTGTTACAAATGATTTGCAGACTACGTGTATAATATTGGTTTTTCTCACAGCAAGTCCGATCACTCATTATTTATTTACAAAAAAGGTACTCATGTCGCCTACATTCTCCTATACGTGGATGATATCATCTTAACGACTTTATCGGATGCACTTCGCAAAACAATAAGGACCCTTCTTAGTTCTGAGTTTGCTATGAAGGATTTGGGTCCACTCAGCTACTTCTTAGTATTGCAGTCACTCGTCATCCGCACGGCATATTTTTATCATAGAAAAAGTATGCCGAAGAAATCATCGAACGACCGGGAATGTCATCATGTAAGCCTAGCCCCACTCCAGTGGACACTAAATCAAAACTTAGTGCTACCTCAAACACCCCACATGACGATTCCTCTCATTATCGTAGACTCGCCGGAGCTTCACAGTGTCTCACATTCACGAGACCTAATATCTCGTAAGCCGTGCAACAAATTTATCTATTCACGGACAACCCAATGTAGGAACATATGCTTGCTCTGAAACGCATTGTGCGATACATCAGAGGAACGCTCCACCACAGCTTACATTTGTACCCATCCTCGATGGACACACTCATCTCCTACACTGATGCAGATTGGGGAGGATGTCCAGACACTCGTCGCTCGACTTCTGGTTATTGTGTCTTCCTTGGTGACAACCTAATTTCTTGGTCCTCAAAAAGGCAAGCCACACTATCCCGTTCCAGTGCCGTGGCCGAATACCGGGGTGTCATAAACGTTGTCTCGAAATCTTGTTGGCTACGAAAACTACTTCTCGAGCTTCATCATCCAATCCATAAATCCATACTCGTCTATTGCGATAATGTTTGTGCAATTTATCTCTCTGAAAACCCGATTCAACATCAACGCACCAAACATGTCGAATTAGACATTCACTTTGTTAGAGAAAAAGTAACCCGCGCGCTATCAAATCGCCGACATATTCACCAAAGGTCTTCCGTTGATACTTTTTGAAGACTTTTGGAACAGTCTTAGCGTCCAAGGCCCTCCCGTTTCGACTGCGAGATTGTCATAGAATATATATTTAAACAATAATTCCTAATTATTGCATGTATATTTAGTAGGATTAATATATGTGTGTAATTGGTTTGTAACTGTTTTCCTTCATAGTTTATAGCCTAGATCGTTGACTTTTTTGTGTATATAAGGACTCTGTACGAGAGGGCTCAAATATCGGAAATAATACATTATAACTTGTGCAAGTTAGTACTGTAGTATTTCGTTTAAACTGAAGAAACATTCACAATCCGCATGAATAGCCCACATTACCATCTATATAATTTTAGCAAAATCGCTTTCTACAACAAATGTTATGATGATAACTTGTTATTTTGCTTAATTTGATTGAAAATTGCTAGACTATCTGAATGTACTAAATGACTTAATTTAATTATTATCAAATAAAATTCATCCTCAATTTAATTTTAATCTTAGTCTGGAAAAGAAATTAGACCTTAATCTCAACTCCATTTAGATAAAAACCTGTAAATTTAACCAGGCTTATAATCTAGTTAAATCTAGAAATACTAGATATAGAATTAAAATGAATACTTAAATATACCCAAATTACCCTACAATTAAATGTAAACAATCCAAAACCAAATAAAGTCTGTACAGTAAAACTCATACAGGTTTTGCAAAAGACACACTAAAAATAGTTATTTACGAAATAACCAAAACAAATCATAAACTTCAATCAGATCTAAAGAATTGAAAATTTTCAGATTTGCCCCAAACCAACCAAAACTTGACCCCGTACACCCTCTTCTTTGACAAGCCACCCTACTGGGAGACCTCAAATGTCGTCTCCATGAGGAGCCACTGGCCCAACGCGCTGAATGACTTTACTCAGCTGCGAATAAGCTACCATTGCTGCAAAAATCCATCGTCAGCCACCCCATTTCTGCTAGTCGACTTATTCACCGCAATCCTCCAACCTAAGCTCACAATTCCCACCGTACAAAATCGAACAAATGCAAGATGAGGCGTTGTTGCTGCATAGACCATGGATAGCCTAAATGCAACACTTCTTGCCGATGTCTGGTGCACTATGGCATGGAATAGAATG
Source organism: Phtheirospermum japonicum (assembly GCA_014905375.1). NCBI lineage: Eukaryota > Viridiplantae > Streptophyta > Magnoliopsida > Lamiales > Orobanchaceae > Phtheirospermum > Phtheirospermum japonicum. The sequence goes on along the minus strand of BMAC01000400.1, from coordinate 278,373 downwards.
GAGTGAGGCGGCGAGCGCAAGACCTGCACCCTATGGCCTCCGCCTGCCTCATTTTCTTGTGATTATGTGGTGTTTGGATGGGAAGGAATTCGAATCGAGGGTTTTCCCCCCATCTATCTCTCATTTATTTACTCTTTCTCTTTCATCTCTCAACTACCATTAATTTTTTATCACATAAAAATCTTATTTTATTTTCTCTCTCATCTCTCCACCATAAAAAATTCCCACCACACAACCCATTTAAATTTTCTTTTCCAAATAATTCTTTATTCAATCACTTACGAAAAACACATAAATTATATCTAAACACTATCTCATCAAAAATCCTTCATCTCCCTAAATTTTTTATTTTCACTATTCTCTAGTGAAACAAAACACAAAAAAAAAAAAGAAAGGATATCCAATGGTCAGGCTTTTGCTTTTGTAAAAGGCTCGGTATAGTTTGACAATACAAGGTGATTTATGGTGTGTTTTCATTCCAATTTTAAACTTTAGTGGAAAAAGTGATAATTGATAATTTATTGATTATCGTATAAAATCTTTTAATTTCTAGTGAAAAAGTATAATTGATAATTTATTGGTATTCTGAAAATTGAGATAATATTTCTGGTCTATCTTGGAAGTTCTTTGAAAGAAAAGAATCAAAGAATTTTYGGTGGTGAAACAAAATATCTCTCATTTCCCCCTCGAATAGATTGTTTTTTTTTGTTTCCAAGGGGCTCTTGTTATGTTATTTTCAAGGGAGCACTAATCCTTTCAATCCGATACCAATAGGTATCATACCCCCCAAGAAAATATTCTCTTTCAGGCCTTTCAACTAATCAATAATTTCTTGAAAACGTATATTTTTAGATATACAATAATTTGAATGTTGTTCGTGTTAGAGTACACTTTCAGTATATTATTTGGAATATATATTATAATATTAATAAAATTGTAGATGGTGAATCCTATTAAATATTAATAATTGTAAAATACTAATATTTTGAGTAGATCTTGATAATAGTGAGAGTCATACATTTTACAAGATGATGTAATTGAATGTTTTGATTTGAAAAATGGAAATTTTGAAAATTATTATCTCCAACAAAAAATCATAAACAAACATGATTCTAATTAACGAAATAATTGAAAATTGGTAAAATTATTTTGATAAACAATTTATACATCACCTTCTGAATTTTGGTTTGTAATTAACCAAGCCTGTCGCCTTTTATTTTTTTAACAACAAGAATATTTACCAAAAACCGGCATTAAACTAGATCAATATTCAAATTCTAGAATATAAGATAAATATAATTGTTTAAAATTTCACGACAACTCAAATTCACTAAAAATATCAAATATCGCAAGTATTGCACATTATTTTGGATATGATGTTTGAAATATACCAAATATAGAAACATTATTATTTTACACAAATTGAAACCAAGCTGTGCGAATTACAAACCCACATAAATCTAAATAATGCTACCAAAATTCAATAATCCCCAATGATGCAGTGGTATCCTAGCTCTGATACCACTTGTTGGAATGTATACATATATAAACATATAAAATTCATAAATTATATCATAAAAATGCAAAATAATTCTAGAATATAAGTATCTTGCTACAAGCATTAAAGATTTATAAATTAGCGGATTACCTGCATTCATGATCATATTCTTATGCCGAAATCTTTCTCACCGTACACATGACGACACTCCAACCAAAAAGCAAGTGAGAATACACGAACACACATGGGTTTGAGTTGGTTTTATGATCCTGTTCAACTAAACCTCTTAAGAGGCCTCTGTTTTCTATTTTGATGGGTAGAGTAGATAACAATGTGCATGGGATCGTAACCATGTAGTTTTTATCAACTATGAATTAGGGTTTTCCGTAATCTAAATGAGTCTACAAGGTATCTACTAATTAATCTCATATCAATTTCAGTAGTAATATGACTCTCACCCAAAATATTTTGATTGGAAAGTCTTCAATTTTTAGATTAAACAAAAACTTAATTAATAATAATAATAATAATAATAATAATATAACAAATATAATTGTGATTAAAATATATTGCCCACTTTATTTAGGAAAGTAATAAATTTCGAACACGGTTTTCATTCATCGTCAAGAATTTTGAATTTGACTTGAAGAAAAGTGATGAGAAGTAAATATTGTCCCATTGGGCGTGTCAAATTTGTAATAAAAATTTTATGTGAGAACATAAAAATATGTACAACATCAATTTATACGAATCAAATGAATATTGAGGTTATAGAGTCTATTTTGAACAATTTGATTCTTCTCTTCTTTTGGCATATGCAATTTTGGAGGCGATATCTTAGCTTGATCTCCTTCATACTTGACTTTGAATTTGACTAACGTTAATTTGAGGGTCAAACCTATTCCCGTGTCAAACGTTATGACTTGGATTTTTTGAAAAGCTTTTTGGTGGATTTAGTTCTTCGATCTTCCTCCAATATTGATATATGACCCCCAATAACATTAAATTGAAGTTTGTATGTCTAGTTATTGAATTAAATGTTATTACTTGAAACCGTGATTGAGAAGGACTTGAATATGAGTCTATGCATAGAGGAAGGCTTGTAATCTTACTCTTCAACTTGTGGTTTAATTCATGAAGAATGACTTCTATTTATAGGTGCTGGATGAGAATCCTTACCCTATGATTGATCGATAAAGAATTGATATGTTTCTTTTTCATAGTAATGGATTTTATTTGATGGATAAATAATTTGATATATGATAATATAATATTTTATTTAGTTTTGGATTTGATTTTCAAAATAAAATAAATATACAAATTAAAAAATATATATTCCATAATTGCATAATTCACGTGCCTATTTTCAGAAAGCAAACTTAAAACTTTGAAAATGATGAGAATTGTGAATAGAGGGATAGAGAGAAACAGAGTTGTGTATATACTTATCGAGTATGGTATCTTTTGAGGAAATTATATTCCTTTTGTTGTCCCGCTCGGTGATCTCCTAATGTGGTTAGAAACTCTTGAGAATATGCCATGAGATACTACTTATACAAAATTCTCAATTTACCTTTGCTTATTTTTTTTCATTCATACGATTTTTATTCACTTTTTTACGTTATGAGTTAAATTTAATCTCAATAATACAAAACTTTGGTCAGAACTAATATATCATTTATTTTGGGATATCTAGAATATATTTAAGGTGGTTTAGTTATTCTTGCATATTTATTTCTGGCCATATAATTGAAATTTAAAATCAACATCTATCTCTCTCTATATACCATACTATCAAATTGATTCTAATAATCATCTCCCTCAAATTGACCTTTATTATTAGAAATTCAGCAAATCCTGATTATGCAATCCATTGATCGATTGATAACATGATTTTGTTCAGATGGTGGTGCAGGAGGGGGTGTCGGTGGTAAAAACATTTTGATGACGCTGAATTTCACAGGAATGATATGATCGACAATAGAAATGAGACGATGATTGTTAATTTTAGCAAAGAGTTTATTTGATTTGGTTAGTTTTGTTGATATTAATTAGGGAGGAATTAAAATGGGAGGATTATAACAGAGATTACCCAAATCCTTCCTAATGGTAGAGATAAACCCTACCTTCTCGATGTTAAAATCCCAGACTCACTACAAAAAAACTCGCGGATACCGACGGAAATGGTCTATCGGTGAAACCCTCGTCTGTGAAAAAATTATCAACGAATATTTTTTTCACGTTGGTAAAATAACGATGGATTATCAACGTACTCCAATTTCGCCGGTACTGATGGATTTTAACTAATTAAAAAAAACTGACGAATATTTTTCGGCGGTAATTAATTTTATTTAAAAAATAAAATAAAAATTACCGACGGATTGTAGTCTGTCCGAAAATTGAATTAAAAAAAAATTGCATGGGGTGTTACAGTCCGCCCCCATGCCCAACACTCGTTAATAACAAATAAATCCTCCATATGTCGTTAGGGGATTCGAACACGCGACTTCTCGCGCTCCAAGCCTACCCATGACCTGCTAGACTAACTCAATTTCAGGTAAGTAGTTGACATTATAAATATATATACATACTTGTTGTAAAATTAAGAAAAGAGAGAAGAGAATAATCAAGAGACAAGTTTATTATGGGGACTAATGTCCCTTTTATAGATACAAGACTAGGGTTTAGGGGTAGGATGGTCATTCATATAATATGATTTGCATGTTTTTGTACATATTTTCGTTACCGTTTTTGGTTCCACGTTGCGTGTTTTTCGCTTGCTTTTTGATGCTTTAGGAGTCGAGATGGCCGTTTTCGTTATTTCTAGATTTTCGTAGTTTTTGATTAGTTTTCGTAGTTTTTCACTCTTTCGTTTTTCTCTTGGCCGTAGGATGTCTAGGCGGGGCCCACGCTTGTTTGGGGTCGCTTTCGCTCGACTCGGGAATGGATGGAAAAAGCAAGGAAGCACAACGGACGAGATTCGATAACCGGCGGATGCAAAAAGAACGAGAAATCGAGCCGGGTGCTGAAATCCAGTCGACCGACTGAAAGTGCAGTCGATCGACTGACTTTCTAGTTGATCGACTTGATCACCAAAATCGACTGCATTCCAGGGACTTGGGACGTTTTGGACAATGCAGTCGATCGACTGCCGACGTGGCCGATCGACTGCAGTCGATCGACTGGAGCCCCCCAAGATCGAGTGGATTCCAGGGCTTCTGGCCATTTTGACACTGCAGTCGATCGACTGCCGACATGACCGATTGACTGCCAGTCGATCGACAACTTTTTCAGTCGATCGACTGAAAAGCAGATTTTGAGAAGTAATAAGTTCAGACGTCTTTTCGAAGAAGACAACTTGCAGAAGGCCCTTTCTTCACCAGAGGAGAGTTCCTTCAAACCAGAAACCATTCCTCTTCATATTTGATCAATTTTAATTCCCATAAATTCTAGTAATTAGTAATAGATTAGTTAAG